>CM060073.1:9882268-10252268 GCA_030533445.1 Cyprinodon diabolis
GACGATGTTGTAAACCAACAAAAAGGTGACAGCGTACTTTAGCAAAGCAAAGACCTGCATACTTCTTTGATTATAAAGATGAAGGCATATATGGAGGCAGCTCTAAAAAAACATGTAAAAGAGACTTTTAAATAAATGAATCCGTTCTGGCAGCAACATCGTTTCACACTGAAAAAGTTTTGAAAAATCCAACCTTTAGTACAATTTATGGATCCCAGTAGTCTATTTGTAAAAAACAAAAAAAGAAGGGGGATGGTTGATTTTTTTTTTCTGAGGCATACATAGCCAAATTAATATAGTTAATTAACCTGAAGCAAAATTCATTGTATGGTTGTTATATGGCACCTTACAGTAGAACTGCAGTCTGTTGCTGTATTGGCATGGCTATCACTGCCCCCACATAGTTAGTTACAAATTTCCCACTGGGATCAGTTTCATAGTCATGGTAGGCCACTTCTTTGATTTTATTTATTTTACTCAGGCTTCTTGTAAGACTACAAATGTTGAAAGGGCAATAGTATTGCCATTACTGTTTCCCCTGGGGACAGATATGGAATTACAGTAGCCACTAGTGTAGACAGGAACCCTAGATTGTCTCACATCAAACACTCTCTACAGGGAGATCAGATGGTTGCATTTGGTTGTTAGTGTTAAAATGCATTTCCTTCATAACTCTTGACTGACTAGTGGACTTAAACTGAAAGTAGGTTATCTTTTGATCTGACAGCAGTATGATCCAAAGCATACAGTGGGGCAAAAAAGTATTTAGTCAGCCACCAATAGTGCA
This sequence comes from Cyprinodon diabolis, assembly GCA_030533445.1. Lineage (NCBI taxonomy): Eukaryota > Metazoa > Chordata > Actinopteri > Cyprinodontiformes > Cyprinodontidae > Cyprinodon > Cyprinodon diabolis. The sequence continues at coordinate 9,883,056 of CM060073.1, forward strand.
AGTTCTCCCACTCAAAAAGATGAGAGAGGCCGGTAATTTTCATCATAGATATACCTCAACTATGAGAGACAAAATGAGAAAAAAAAATCCAGAAAATAACATTCTCTGATTTTTAAAGAATTTATTTGCAAAATATGGTGGAAAATAAGTATTTGGTCAATAACAAACAAGCAAGACTTCTGGCTCTCACAGACCTGTAACTTCTTCTGTAAGAGGCTCCTCTGTCCTCCACTCGTTACCTTCATTAATGGCACCTGTTTGAACCCGTTATCAGTATAAAAGACACCTGTCCACAACCTCAAACAGTCACACTCTAAACTCCACCATGGCCAAAACTAGAGAGCTGTCAAAGGACACCCGAAACAAAATTATAGACCTGCACCAGGCTGGGAAGTCTGAATCTGCAATAGGTAAACAGCTTGGTGTGAAGAAATCAACTGTGGGATCAATTATTAGAAAATGGAAAACATACAAGACCACTGATAATCTTCCTCGATCTGGGGCTCCACGCAAGATCTCACCCCGTGGGGTCAAAATGATCACAAGAACGGTGAGTAAATATCCCAGAACCACACGGGGGGACCTAGTGAATGACCTGCAGAGAGCTGGGACCAAAGTAACAAAGGCTACCATCAGTAACACACTACGCCGCCAGGGACTCAAATCCTGCAGTGCCAGACGTGTCCCCCTGCTTAAGCCAGTACATGTCAAGGCCCGTCTCAAGTTTGCTAGAGAGCATTTGGATGATCCAGACGATGACTGGGAGAATATCATATGGTCAGATGAAACCAAAATAGAACTTTTTGGTAAAAACTCTACTCGTCGTGTTTGGAGGAGAGAGAGTGCTGAGTTGCATCCAAAGAACACCATACCTACAGTGAAGCATGGGGGTGGAAACATCATGCTTTGGGGCTGTTTTTCTGCTAAGGGACCAGGACGACTGATCCGTGTGAAGGAAAGAATGAATGGGCCATGTATCGTCAAATTTTGAGTGAAAACCTCCTTCCATCAGCAAGGGCATTGAAGATGAAACGTGGCTGGGTCTTTCAGCATGACAATGATCCCAAACACACCGCCCGGGTAACGAAGGAGTGGCTTCGTAAGAAGCATTTCAAGGTCCTGGAGTGGCCTAGCCAGTCTCCAGATCTCAACCCCATAGAAAATCTTTGGAGGGAGTTGAAAGTCAGTGTTGCCCAGCAACAGCCCCAGAACATCACTGCTCTAGAGGAGATTTGCATGGAGGAATGGGCCAAAATACCAGCAACAGTGTGTGAAAACCTTGTCAAGACTTACAGAAAACGTTTTATCTCTGTCATTGCCAACAAAGGGTATATAACAAAGTATTGAGATGAACTTTTGTTATTGACCAAATACTTATTTTCCACCATATGTTGCAAATAAATTCTTTAAAAATCAGACAATGTGATTTTCTGGATTTTTTTTTCTCATTTTGTCTCTCATAGTTGAGGTATATCTATGATGAAAATTACCGGCCTCTCTCATCTTTTTAAGTGGGAGAACTTGCACTATTGGTGGCTGACTAAATACTTTTTTGCCCCACTGTATATGGCTATGTCAACACAGGTTAATCAGAAACCAAATCAGCATCCTTTAAAAGCCATCAGAGTCTATTATTCATATCGAAAAACTGTTTGGTGAGCTAAGATAAAAGCACATACAATAAGTCTGAATACTCTGGAACAACGAGAGAGGCTGTGTTCTCCCTATGACCTCATTTTGTGCTATAGTAGAGGACTAAGGATTTATTCTGAAGGTTTACTCCTATAACAAAAAGGGCAAACTTGATAGTGCATGTAAAGCAGATCCACTAACAGGTGTTAACATGGTTTTTGTCTCTGAGATAGCCAGAGAACTGCAGATGTATGAAATATGCTATGTTTCACTTCATCAACATATAAAACATATGCAGATCATCCAAATTAGCAAAATTCTGGGAGGAGAATATTCAGATGTAACTACTTACCACAATGCAAATAATTAAACCTGAAAAATAATGTCGGGAACTTTCTTAATCTAAAATAAAGATGTTTTAAAAAATCATCTGTTCATGTTGGCCAGAGGGCATCGGTGAAATGAAAAAAATGATAGAGAAAGAAAATATTTAGCCTGTCAGGAAGTAAAATAATAGAGGCAAATACAAATAGCAATACTATTTTTGATGGAAACCCATTACAACACTGCTAACTGATAACACATCCATTTCCATGTCCTTTATCTTCTAATCATTATTAGATGAAACGGAGAAGTAGCTCACAACAAATGTCTTTTAGACAGGTTTTGTCTTCTGTTCAGTTAAATTTTCAGGGTTTTTTATGTATCTAAGTGATATCACTCTCAGGAATAGAAGTTAGAACCTGAATGGATTTGTTTTTTTTTTAAATACAAATACCAGAGGCTACGCTGGTGTGTTTGTGCCTCCAGTACTTTGATAAATTTTACTTCAAGGAGAGAAGGTCCTTTCTCTTCTCCTCTGGCTGCATCTTCTTCACATAGCCACGATAGATGCCATCTATGTACAGTTTTTAAATTAAGGCAGCTCTTTTTTGGACAAGCATGGTGAGAGCCATAAGCACAAACAAATTCCTAATTTAAACAGGGCACACTGCACCACTTTTACACCTATTTGTTGGGATCTGGAGATTCACCACCTTTCTCCAGCAGAGTGTGCTGTGGGTCTCCTGGGCTGGAGCCCTCCAGCACACCTGATGCTCATCAGCCCATCAGGAGACCTTCCTACATAAGCAGCAGCCAGACCTTCCTTCAACGCCGCAGTGTTGACCAAGTTTGGTTAGCTAACCTGAGCCTCAGTTATTTTGACAGAATCATAGTTGTCTCTAGAGAGAAACCTGATTCTAACCTGCCTCTGTCTTCTTGCTCACAGGAACCTGTCTAAGTCTAAAGCTCTGGATGAGTTTAGCCTGCAACCTGCCTGCCTGCCCAAGAAGCCAAACCTGAAGATTTCTATCTGGAATCCTCCTGCAGCTCTCAAGGAAGAGCTGGAAATCCAAACCAAGGTCTGCCACTCCCTAAGTCAGAAGCTAGACGCTGCTGCTGAGCACTCTGCTGAACCAACAGTCTCTGGACCCAACCGGTTCCCTCCCTCTCAAGAAATCAGTTTGGACCACCTCAAGGTATTTACTGGAACAAATAAATCAACTAGTCATCTGACTGCCTGGCTAATCAAACTATCCGTCTCTGCAGACATCAGTGATTCCAGTCCCGGACCCGTGCCTGAACCGGTTCATGTTTTCTCTGTGCAAATCCATTCAATAAACTCTGTTAAACTTTTACTCTGTTTCCGTTGGTGTTCTGCATGTGGGTTAAGTCACTTAAGCCAATCATGACACTATTATTAATTGTGTACACTACTTTAGTAGATCACCCACAACAAATTCACTAAATCCATCCATCCATCCATTTTCTTTACACGCTTGTCCCAAGTGGGGTCGCGAGGGGTGCTGGTGCCTATCTCCAGCAGTCAATGGGCGAGAGGTGGGGTACATTCACTAAATCCATGTATGATTTTATGTTTGCACATGCTGTTTAGTGCTTTAGTTTCCCCATAAAGTTTCTATTTTAAAGCCAAAGGGAGACATCCTTATTAGTGAAAGAATGCAATGTACTGTATTTATAAATATGGCAGATTATAGGCTAGCTTCCATCTGCTTGTCCCCTGGCAAGTTGACGTTAACATCCCCAAATTTAATGAAGTGCCGCCAAAAATACACACAGACTGATTTAAAGATATATATATGGGTGGATCATCTAAATAAGTGGTCCTCCTCATTGTCAATCATTCTGGGGATGTTTATGTAAGGCCATCCTTACGTGGTCATCCTGATTTTCACTTACCAGTGGTGAGTCTGACATGGCTGGAGAATATCATCTGAAACTGGAGTAAATTAGACACTCAAATAAGAGCTTTCAGAAGTTGAGGGGCCCCTTTTTAAAAGAATTTCAGACCCTTTAAAGGTTTGGCCCTTGGATATAGCTCAGCCAAAGTTGCGCATTTGTTAGACACTCTGAAGTTTTGGTCTAACAGGGATTTTAAACTAGCATATATATTATAGCTGGCAATGACATGGAAGAGATTATTTTGCACACTGTTCGATTTCTTTTCTTCTTTCTTTCTTTCTTTCTTTCTTTCTTTCTTTCTTTTTGTTCTGTGTTTTTCCTGTTATTTGATACATTTTATCTGTGCATGGTGTGATTGATATGTCACACCTACACATGTAGTGACTATTCAGGACTGCACATTTTAATCTGAAAAACTCACAAAAAGAAATACAATTAGAAGAGTTTTAGTGATACATTTACTTTAGTGTTTGGCACTCAGACCCTAGCAGGAAACATTAGGGTTGAATCATTTTGCTTTGATATGCATGAACAGGAGTAGGAGTAGGGATGTTTCCCCCCAGGCCTGAAACTGGTGGTGGAGTGGAGATTGATGAGTTGGTCAGTTCATGACCGCTGTATGAAGAGATCCAGTGAACTGCATGAGCTGGTACTAGAGCTTTACTCTGGGACCTGGAAGATGAGAATCCAGTTTGGATAACACAGGTTGTATGAACCTGTCCATGATGAGCAAGCATGGAGTGACAGTGGAGAGGAAAAACTGCCCTTTGGGAAGAAACCTCTGGCAGAACCAGGCTCAACATGGCAGCCTTCTGCCGGACCGGTTGGGATAAGAGAGGGAAGGCAGCAAGAGTCCGGGAAGAATGGCCCTCTGATGAAGCTTGGCTATGATGGTGGAGAAGGTGATGGACGTGGGTGAATCGGGTCATCTAAGTCAAAGTCCGACATGGTGCAACCACTGCTAAAGCTTGGGTAGCAGACTGAGATGTGGATTTGGTGACCTTTTAAGATGAGCGCAGGATGCTGATTGGCTTTCGTGGAGGTGTGGTTCAGAACTGATTGGCTGTGGTGGAGGCGGGCATGGTTAAGTAATCGTTTATTCAGTTGAACTTCCGCCTAGGCTCCATTTCTTATAATGTGAAAATATCAATAAAAAAATATTTAAAAAGGGTTTTGATTATAAAGCATTAGTACAAAATTATACATGATTTATATTATAAATATGATTTATATTATAAATTATATGAAGTTTCATAAATATCTTTGTATTCCTTGAATCATATCCCTGTTGCCAATGATTGACCTACAGTAAGGGTTCAAAATACTTTCCTTACCTAAAACCTTAACTTATTGTATTGCAGTTACCTAAATGAAATTAAATTCACTTAAAATAGAAAAACCTCATCCAGCCTCCACTTTTACCTCCCTTCTTATCACATAAATGGTTTTCTAGTTAGGATTTTAGGAATCAAACAGAGCAAAAACTCTAGAGCCTTTTGTCCTTTTCTTTGATGAATGAATCCTTTTACAAAGAATCCAGCATTAAAAAGATTTAGCAGCAAAGATGACATTATGTGACGCAGCACATCGAATCAAAGCAGGCAAACTGACCGTGTCACTAAGAGAAAGATAGCGGACTGGTAGCTTGGCTCAGCTGGGAGCATCAATGAAGAAGAAACGATATGAATCTTAAACAGGTCAGACTGTGGAAACAGAGTCCACAATATGTCCGTCTAATTCTGTGCGCACATGACAAGTAGTCATTCTTTACTATAGGACCTGCTGAGCACAAAGCCCTTATTCCCTTTGAAGCACACAATCTCTCTTTGATGTTTGTTGCATGCTTATCATTTATTTATCTTATCTGCCTCTTCCATTCGGAGTGGTGTGTGCCAAGGAAACTGTGCTCCGTAAAAATTCCACATCCATTTGAATGATAGAGGAGGCTGTTTCTTAGGCTCTATACCTTTAAAGTTTTTGTCCATCTACGGAGTGAATTTTGTTCCATTCCTTTTGCAAGCAAAGGACTTGTTTTGGATATAGAAGTTTGCACATAAACAAAAACACATTTTGTAAGCATTGAAATTCAAAATATAAAATTCAAAAATTAATCTTTAAAAAAAATTTGATAAAAAAACAAACAGAAAAAAGCAAAAAAGATTATAAATTAATAAAAAAATTAAACAATAAAATATGAAAAATAAATCAAGAACAAGAAAAAAAAATAGAATAACATCTGAGAAAAAAAGCTAAGTTATTCAGTTTTTTTAATCTTTAAATGTTTTTCAAAGTTTTATTTCATTGAATTTCCTTTTTTTCCAGATTTCTATTTACAAAACATGTTACTTGCTTGCAAAAATAATGGAACAAATTCACTCCATATATATCTGACCAAACCATCCTGGTCCGCTGCATTGGCAGCAAGCAGATGGCATCACTGCTTCAAAATGGAAACATTGCTTTAAAAGGGAAAGCGTATGAAAATAACACTCTTGTCTTTATTGAAAGTTATCCAGCACTTGAGATAAGTGACATCAGCAGAGTTTCCAAAAGCAATGCTGATTGGACACACTTGAACACAGGCTCTAATGATTCACACCCCTTGGGGGTTGGAGGGGCAACAGAGCCATTGCTTCCTGAGTCATTGGGGGAATAACATGGCAGGCATGTCAGCTACGCCCCACAGCTTATCATTAAACACCTCCTTCTGGCCTTGCTTAAAATAGCCTAGAATGCAAGAGAAGGAGTATCTGAAGAATTCCCCTCAGCTCAACAGATGTTTGCTAATAGCCTCAGTCAAAGGGGATAAAAACAAAACAGAGGTCAGCACGTTTAACCCCGGTCACCTTTATATATCCTGCTGTTACGGCTAATTTTATGAGACAGAAACAAATCATAGCTGAACTCTTAAACCAACTCTGTCATCTTTAAACACCACAAAGTTCATTTGTAAGGAGGAGGGATAATTAAAAGCAAAGAGAAAAAGGCGAAAAATTACTTATTAATACCAAAAAAAAAACTAATGGGTTGGATTTCAGCACCTTATGGCAAAAACATCTCTAATTAAAATAAAAACTAAAAAAGGTTAACTCATTAATTCATGTGCGGTTGCTGCCTGAGCGGTAAACACATCTCAGCATTAATGCACGGCTCTAAATTTAGGCCAGCATTAAAAACAAAAACCAACCACATACTGTAAAGTGGAGCAGCAGATACTGGGAAAAAAAAGGGGGCAATAACTCGCTATCCATCAGTTTTATGAAACATGCTGACAACCAAGTACACAAAAATCACACGACTCGGCTGAAAAGTGTGTTTTTGTTTCATGATATGACAAAAAGTTCATGAGAACATTGTGGACAACAGCGGGCTGATGGAACGAGTCGAACGTTGGACTGTGGAAAAAAGGACCTTAGGAGACTGAGATTTTAATTAACTAAAAGTATTCACTGCTCTTGATATTTTAAAGCTTTTGTCACATTATATCCCTAACCTCCTGTGTAATATTTTGGCTAATTTAAATCTGAAGTTTTGCTCGCATTTGTATTCAAACATTTTTATTACATAGCCCAGGAGTCACCAACCTTTTTAAGAGTAATAGGAAGGGCTACCAATACTGACCTATGAACTGGAGGAGTCAGCATTCACCTAAACTTCATAAATAATAAACATATTTCAATTGTTTCTTTGTATTTCTAATTGGCTTTTAGATATTGTCATTTATCAATTCCTAAATGCTTAAATGTTTTTAATGATTGATATGATAAAATGCTCTATAAATCATAAAAATAATATGTAAAACTCAACACTGGTGGGTTGTTCTGTTTTCAGAAGATGTTGAGGGCCCCCATGTGGTCCTTGAGGGCCCCTTTTTTCCCCCTCCATTGAAGACCCCTGATAAATACATACTATACCCTGTGTTGGTTTAGGAAACCTTATTAAAATACATAGTCTGAATCTTGGATGTAACAAAATATGCCAAAATGGCTCACTTTTCAGAAATGTGTTAACAATACAAACAATTATTTGCAATTTGAATTCATTAGATGTAAAAAGAACTAAATACTTTTAGAGACTAAGTGAGAGAGTCTCATACGCCAACGGGAGTAATTTTACCTTATCATCATCCATTTGCTCACACAGGCTAAATTAATATATGTGATCATTATCAGCAACTGAGCTCATATTTGGAAATATCAGATATTAACATTAAACCCAAAGAAGGCGTCCCTCTTTTTCATTGCTGTTCATTTTAGTAACAGATTAACTGCTACACTGACTATCTGGACGACTCTTGCTGAGTGTCATTAGATGTGCCAGTTGCTACTCCTTCTCATGCACAATAAAATACTCATAATTTTGTTTTGCTTTAATGAATTTCAAATGTGAACTAATTATCTTGTAGAAAATGAACATTTCACTTAAAAAAAACACTACTAGTTTAATTAAAATAATAAATCATGGAACCGCCGGATGTAAAATAGTTTTAAGAATCTTACAACTGCTGTTTTTGTTGAATAATTCAGTCAGATTGCTGTGGTTTAGATAGATCTGGTATAATGATTATCTGGTATTATTAGTAGGATACCATTATTAACACAACACTGGAAAGAAGAAATGCATTTTCTCTGGGATCAAAAATATTTTTTAGGACAAGATAAATAATTCTTAAAATAAGCAGCAATGCCCAAATGGGTGATTGTGGAGAGATGCCAGAATAAACACAGCTTAAGGAGGTGCATGGCTTTTATAGCTCTTCTTTTTCATAGCTGGAGGTAAAGGAATGCAGCTGCTGTTTAACACCCATATTTCATACAATCCTTTTTGTCTGAACTGCCTTACTGAGTCCAGGATAAAACGAAGGAAAATACATAAAAACACATGAAAATGCAGTGAAAAATGCTAATAAATCCAAAATTGTTTCTTTATTTTTAAATGAGAAAATAGTTAAAAACAGACAGGTGGATATTGAGCTAGACTTTTTTTTAATAACGCTATGTTAATAGTGCATTATTAAATTTATGGCTGAATTTCAATAGACACACATAAATAAAGCTGTAAGGAAATCATACTATGCACGGAAAAAAAACATCAGTCAGTATTTGAACTACTGCCCATGCCATCTGTCTAACTTCTTAATAAAGACTTCAAAGCAGAGTCGTCCACAAAAGAGCAACTGTCTCCACAGCGCAGAATAGATCTGAATTGCAATTAAGTTTCTCAAGTTGTAAGTAACTACAGGTGAAAAACTTCAAACATTCAATTATGCAGGCAGATCTGTGGTTATATATCTTGGACCAGAACAAATGCCCTCTGCCATTCTGCTCTGAAACACACAGCGAACTAAAAATCACTTTTACCCACACCTGATTCAGAAGTGTGAATTATTCAAATGAGAGCACATTCCCTTGAGGAAATAAAACTCTTAATGTAGTGAAAAAAGAAAGAATCCTACTAGGTACTTTAGCAAGAAGGAAAAGCTCTCCTACAGTGAGATAAAGAAAAAAAGGTCTTCGAGAAAAGAAATAAAAAAGAGGAAAAGGAAGCAAAAAAAGGAAATGTAATTACCTCAGTGATGAAGTGAACAATGTGATTAAAGGAGGCAGGAGGTGTAAAGAAGGAAGAATGGCTTTACCTTTGATGTGAGTCCCCTCAGACCACAACCAGGTTGAGGACAGCTGTAGCTCTGCTGGAGTCAAGATGTTTGCTCAGTCTGCAGATTAGAAAAAAAAAAACATGGAAAACAGCGTCAAACTTTTCAGCCGGACCACTGAAAGGCTATTCTTAATATATATAGAGAAAAATATATGGTAGGACTGCCTCCAAGTTAACACCTTTGTTTAAACCATGAAACACTGCCAAGAATATATGCTTGATAATTAAATCAACACCAAAGTATTATAATAATTTAAAGGGGAATTTCGTGTTTTTTTTTACATTTGGCCCTTGATTTTACGTTATTATATCATGTTCTACTCACCCATATAAGTTTTGTGTCATTTGGAACCGTTCGGAAGATATTCCGTTAGGTTATATCCAAGTAATGTCTTCCTATGGGCAAAATACTTGAAGGCATTCCTAACGTAGGCGAATCACTGTCCCCCATACATCCGTGCTTATACTTTTTATATTTATATGTTTTAAAGACAAAGCGGCGCCTGTATGACGTCATCGTCAACGGAATCTTCAGATTCAGATGGGTGAGTAGAACATGATGTAATAACGTAAAATCAAGGGCCCAATGTAAAAGAAAACGAAATTCCCCTTTAAGATATATAACAAACACAATTCAGGAACAAACTATTGATTGATTGATTGACTTTATTGATCTCACAGTGGAGAAATGTACTCATTACATCAGCTCAAATGGTCAAAGGAGAAGAAGAAGAAAGAAAAAGGTTCAAGGAATATATACAGTGCTTCCACATATGAGAGTTTTTTTTTTATAGTAGGATTATACGGCAAATTACAAATTACCCAATGTTGTCTTGACTTATTCATAGCTCCTGAAATAATTGAGTCTAACCTTTCCAATAATCTCCAACTAGTGAAAATCAAATAAGAACTGAATAAGATATGAGGATTTAAATGTTTGGACTCTCCATGATGCTTTAAGGGGAAATCAGCCCTTGATGAGTCTTTAGAATCACCCTGGAAGCAAGCAGGGTGGTACAAAAGCTGTTGATTTAAATACATTTGCATACCTTACAGGCAGAACTTGTCTGCTAAGGCTTCATATTCAAAGGTAATTTACAACAACTAATTACATTATTATTGTCACATCTGCGCATTGCACAAACATCTGTCAGATGTCCGACAAAATTACAGCACAAACTTTAGCAGTGATATGCAAATATAAAAAAAAACTAAATGAAAAACCAAAACTTGACTTTAGAAAACTGGAAATTGTCAAGTTTGTTTTATCTCTGCATGTTCTTTTTTCATTATGACAGCAATTTGGTCTGAAATGAACATGTTGGTTAAATTGTTCAAGGTATGGTAGGGGAGGATGCTCTTTGTCAGTTTGGATAGTCAAAATAAGTGGTTCTCCTAATTGTCAGTCGTTCTTGTGATATGTTTCAGTGCATGCACACTTTCAGATGTATACACTATATTGCCAAAAGTATTTGCTCACCCATCCAAATTATTGGAATCAGGTGTTCCAATCACTTCCATGGCCACAGGTGTATAAATTCAAGCACCTAGGCATGCAGACTGTTTTTACAAACATTTGTGAAAGAATGGGTCGCTCTCAGGAGCTCAGTGAATTCCAGCGTGGAACTGTGATAGGATGCCACCTGTGCAACAAATCCAGTCGTGAAATTTCCTCGCTCCTAAATATTCCACAGTCAACTGTCAGCTGTATTATAAGAAAATGGAAGTGTTTGGGAACGACAGCAACTCAGCCACGAAGTGGTAGGCCACGTAAACTGACGGAGCGGGGTCAGCGGATGCTGAAGCGCATAGTGCGAAGAGGTCGCCAACTTTCTGCAGAGTCAATCACTACAGACCTCCAAACTTCATGTGGCCTTCAGATTAGCTCAAGAACAGTGCGCAGAGAGCTTCATGGAATGGGTTTCCATGGTCGAGCAGCTGCATCCAAGCCATACATAACCAAGTGCAATGCAAAGCGTCGGATGCGGTGGTGTAAAGCATGCCGCCACTGGACTCTAGAGCAGTGGAGACGCGTTCTCTGGAGTGACGAATCGCGCTTCTCCATCTGGCAATCTGATGGACGGGTCTGGGTTTGGCGGTTGCCAGGAGAACGGTACTTGTCTGACTGCATTGTGCCAAGTGTAAAGTTTGGTGGAGGGGGGATTATGGTGTGGGGTTGTTTTTCAGGAGCTGGGCTTGGCCCCTTAGTTCCAGTGAAAGGAACTCTGAATGCTTCAGCATACCAAGACATTTTGGACAATTCCATGCTCCCAACTTTGTGGGAACAGTTTGGAGCTGGCCCCTTCCTCTTCCAACATGACTGTGCACCAGTGCACAAAGCAAGGTCCATAAAGACATGGATGACAGAGTCTGGTGTGGATGAACTTGACTGGCCTGCACAGAGTCCTGACCTCAACCCGATAGAACACCTTTGGGATGAATTAGAGCGGAGACTGAGAGCCAGGCCTTCTCGTCCAACATCAGTGTGCGACCTCACAAATGCGCTTCTGGAAGAATGGTCAAAAATTCCCATAAACACACTCCTAAACCTTGTGGACAGCCTTCCCAGAAGAGTTGAAGCTGTTCTAGCTGCAAAGGGTGGACCGACGTCATATTGAACCCTATGGATTAGGAACGGGATGTCACTTAAGCTCATATGTGAGTCAAGGCAGGTGAGCAAATACTTTTGGCAATATAGTGTATGTGTGGTGAGCTTCTGTTGGGATCCTGAGGCTTGCCCACCAGAGGGCGCCGAGGATCCTCTTCTGTTATATGTTTTCTGTTAAGGACTGGGGTTGCTGTTGGGATCTGGAGATCTACCATCTGTCTCCAGCAGAGAGCGCTGTGGGTCTCCTGGGCTGGAGCCTCCAGCACACCTGAAGCTCATCAACTCATTAGGAGACCTTCCTACATAAGCAGCAGTCAGACCTTCCTTCGAGGCCGGAGTGTTGACCAAGTTTGAAAGCCTGACTGAAGTCTGAAGCTCTGGATGAGCTTTACCTGGAAACCTGCCTGCCAGCCCAAGGAAGCCAAACCTGAAGGTCTCAGTCTGGATTCCTCCTTCAGCTCTCAGGGAAGAGCTAGGAAGCTAAACCTGAAGATCTCAGTCTGGATTCCTCCTCCAGCTCTCAGGGGAGAGCTAGGAAACTAAGCCCAAGTCTGAAACTCTCTAGTCAGAAGCTAGACGCTGCTGCTGCCGAGTTCTCTGCTACCTCTACATTCTCTGGACCCAACCGGTTTCCCCTCTCAAGGATCTGTCAGAACCTCTCCATGGTAAAATCAGTATTCAACTCATTCGTCAAGCCATCTAACTGCCTGGCTAACCAAACTCTCATCTCCTCAGATATCAGTGAAACCAATCCCGGACCTGCACCAGAACCTGTTCTCATTTACTCTGTGTGTTTCCATAATAAACCCTGTTAAACTTTTACTTTGCTTCCAGTGGTGTTTCTGCATGTGGGTTAAGTCCATAGACCTATCATGACAGCTTCGGTTTCAGACGGTCATTAAAGCTCACAATTCTCAGCGCGGTTCTTTGAAAATAGCCGCGGGTCATAAGAGAAAAGGTGTCTATGAAGTGTATGAGAAGAAGAGAAAGGCCTCAGAAGAGCGAAACAAGACCAGAGTGTTTTGGGGAAATTATTTCACGTGATGGCGTACAATGAAAGCACACATCGGTCTTCCCACTGATTCCACGGTTGAGAAGTTTGTGCTCGACAGGTAAAGTTGGGCATGCTATTTGGAGAAATCCATTTCACATCTCTGCTAAAACAAGGAGAAATGGGCTCGTGCACATTTTCGCACACGTTTAATAGGCGTTCCCTCTCGGGAGCGGGTACAGGGTTGTGCATGTGCATTTGGAGAGGGCGGTTCTTTTCAAAAACTTGGGAAATTCATCCCCTATACCTTTAAATATTTTTCAGACATTGATCATTCAAAAAGAGGGATGATATGTTGAAAAACAGCAATTGAAAATGTGTTAATAAAGGCTTTGGTTTTGTTCTAACAGCTTTATTCTAACAGCACTTATAGAAAGAGTCCTGGTTCTGTGTTACACTCCACATGTTGCATTGTATTTATCATACTTTAGTTGTTCTCTCATTTAAATCCTTCTTTAAATCTGACGTCTTGGTTACCTTTTCTCCATGATAGGTAAAGTACAGTTGTCTTGTGTGGTAGTATAGGCACAATGACCATCATGTATTATTGTTGTTTTCCAGGTGGGGGAACAACAGAACATTTATCCTCATAGGCCTGCAAATGTCTATCCCAAATCTTAATCTGAAAATATGTCACAGGTGTTTTTGCAGTGAATCCATTTTGAATCAATTTGACTTTATTATTTGGTTGTATTGTGCCTTGAGATGACATGTGTTGTGAATTGGTGGTATATAAATGGACTGCATTGAAGTGAAGTCTCCTCCGGCTGGTGTGAGTACCTTTTTAAAGTCATGTAAACATCACAACTGTGAGCCTTTGTCTCCTGCACTTTTCCTCAGTCATCCCAAGTTCCACAGTACAGAAAATATTTAATCTCAGAGAATTTCTTTTTTTTTTTTTTTTTTACCAGTTTTTCACGTTGGAAGTAGGCCAGAAGCTGTAAACTGTGGAGGTCGGTCAAGTGGTGAGGAAGTCCACATGCTGGTAGAAAGTGCTGGTATGCTAAGGAGTAAAACTTAGAAGAGATTGTTTCACCCAATCCTTTCTGCCTAAGCAAGTGGTCAATAGCTCACCTTAAGGCACTGAGGATATTGGCCAATATAAGCCACTATGCCACAGATGCAGAAAGGTTAGATTTTACTCAAGAAAAGGCAAAGATAAACACAACTTTGAAAAAGTTTTTCAAATGTTCAAGTTGCAGATTTTACAATAAAATGAAAATCACTTATTGATCAGAATTTGTTGTCTTTTTAACATTGCAGTCTACTTTTTTGTTATCATGCAAACTGCACACATTGACAGTAGGTGTCAAAAAATCAGACTATTAGGTGTACATCAGAAAAAGGGAACAGGAATTAAACAATTGTCAGGAGAAGATAAACCAAAGTTGTTTTATTGAAACATGAGGAGAGAGCTGCTACCAACATTTCTCACCCAGGTACTACAAGGATGCAAACTACTAAATGCTTGAGTAAACTATATGTTCTTGATTCAAATCTTAGGAACTGAAAATATTCTAAATATGAAAATTGGACATTGGTAAGGCCAAGTTGGAGTACACAAAAAACACATTGAAGGTGTGTAACACCCAATGTGAATAAATAGCCATGCTTCTTGGCAGAATTTTGAAAACAAAAAAGTTGTCAGTGCCAAGACACTCTGTGGGGGCAGGGTTAAGTGTGAGGATGATCATGGGTGTGGGTTTGATTTTTTATTTTGCTAATAAACTCTTTACTTGGCTGTATACATGTCCAATGCATTGATTTGACAATTTGCCACCCATTCTTTATAGTCCTGCTTTTGGCACCCTGCTCATGCTTAACAATTCTACAGCATCTGATTTTAAAAGGGAGTTTTTCCTCTCCACTGTCGCTAAAAGCATGCTTAGTGTGAGGGATTGTATTTGAGTCAATGAGTCAATGCAATCAACTGATAGAAGATAGAAAACTTTGAATCAATTTGACTGTATGATCTGGTTGAACTGTAAAGTACCTTGATATGACATGTGTTGTGAATTTGGTGCTATATAAATAAACTGAATTGAATTGAATTAAATCAGTACTGGTTCTGCTCCATCGTTAGAGTATAACTAAAATTGATTTGGAATGGGTTACATTTGAAATAGCATGTTCAATGTTGCATTCAATGCTTTGAATGGAACAAATCATAGAACAGACAAAAAAAACAACATCGTTTTTGTTTTAACTGATCTTGCCTATCTCAGTAAACATCTGGCTGAAAGTTGACATAGATAGAAAAGCTTTGAAAACAAAGTACTAAGACTTTTCTGGACTTTTTTTTTAATATTGTAGAAAGCTGCTGTGCTGTGAGCTTTTATACTGATGTCCACTAAGTAATAATATTAATCACTTCCTCAAACTAAACTGACTGCTGAACGCTGAAGGTAAAATACATGCTGCTCAAAAATCTGAATCCTCCTTTCTATCCCACTTCATGTATTCCTAGAATAAAGCTGAGTCATTATTGTGTCCTTAGAGTAGAAAGTCTTTTGATTAAAGAATGGCATGAACCTGAAATAAAGGAAACTTTATTACCACATTCTATGTAAGTCAGGGAAACATCATACCAATGATAATGATGTTAGAACACCTTTTTAATTCAATTATAACCTAAATACTCTCAGTCTAGCACCTTTCTAGAAACAAGAAGATTATGAGCATTTCGTCACCAAATAGAAGTTTCTCAGGCAGATATCTAGACAAAGCTTAGCTGTTGAAACAAAGCTTTTTTTTTTGTTCTGACCTCCAAATTTCCACTAAAAAACTTGAGAAAAACAAACACAAGGGAAGATTAAGGACCAATTATGTTTGATGACTCATGCCATGGGGTGAATCCCTCTGTCATCCAATCAGACCTGTCCACAGGCTCTAGTCTCTTTGATGGCTGATAAAGCACAGGGCCTGTTGGACTGACCGCCCCATGAAGATGAGACTAATGAAGGCTTCAAACACTTCTGTTTCAACATTTCCTTGCAGCTTAACATTAATTCATATTTCACTTTTGATGCAACAAATGGACTACTTCAAATTTGCTTCACATATCTAGAAATGCTTCAAGCTTGAAAACTGAGTTCACCAGCAGTTCATCTCACGCTGAGGATGTAAACAGAAATCTTTAGGTTTCTTCTCAGCAGTAATACCACCACCTGCCCTGTTACCAGTGGCACCCTATTAGAACTAAGCTGGACCACCTTACGCCCCCAGAAAACTGCATTGATTCTTTCAGTATTTCTAGGTTGCATTATTCTATTGAATGTAGGTATTAAATGGGCATACTGAGGTCCTATGAAAAATTCATATGATCAGCAACAACATTCAGCTGAGCTGTGGTGTTAGTGAAGCTAAATTGGAACTAAAATAAAAAAAATCTCCCACATCATTACCAAATCTTTTTCAAATTCACATTTATGAAATGTGTTATTTGCGTTCAACAACATAGGAACAACATTTATTTGATATATTTGCAGAAGAAGGTGTTTTGGGTAATACTTTCTTTCAGTTTAAAGTAATCTGCCTTTTATTCAATGTCCTTTTTTAACTACAAAATTCCCCTTAACCTGATATACTCTGTTATTCAGTGTACATGAAAATCCCAATAAATTGTCCCACAAACACAACAAACATGCCACTTTTAAAGTCTATTACAGCTAAGTTTGTAACTGACATATTAAGCAATGTGTTCCTGCCAAGAGTTACACAGATTTTAAAACCATGAAGGTTTCGCAATCAATCAAATAGTTACTTTAGGAAACAGAAAAGAAAAACATCAAACAGGCAACACTATAATATATGTTATATAATAAAAGTAAGTCACAAAGTTAAAGAGGCATTACGAGTTCTCTAATGATATTGACACTATTCTGTTCATTCTCATAGCTCACTGTTGTACCTGACAAGTTTGTTTTGTTTTGTTTTTTTTTCGTTATTTGGGGTTGCCATTTGTGTCTGAGATGAGCTGGATGTAGATCGCCTCTGATTATCCACCAAATCCATCTTTTATACAATGCTTGGATTGTTTGCGAGATCGGATCCATTTGACATGGATGCACTTGAAGTGAAGATCAGAGCAGGAACTTCCACCCTGAAGTACATTTAGGAAAATAGGCTACAGGCTTATAAATGCACTGAAATATTGCATGTCAGTCTGGTCATCAAACTATGTTTTAATCGTAAAGGCTAAAATAAAAGGCTGTTTTAAAGATATTTTACAGCCAAAACTTGGTGTTTCTTTTTAACTTGTACACATCATTAGGTGTCTGAAATTATAGTAGCAAGGTTTTATCCTTTACAAAGACGTCGTGTTGACTTCGCATTTTCTCTCTTGTAAGTCTGGGAGAAAAAGAACCAAGCTGATAAGAAATAATGTTTTCAGTAGGGAACACAGGCATGTTTGGTGTGCATCTCATTTCGTCTCTCTCCTTCTACCTTTCCACCGGTTATGTAGTGTTTTGCTAGCCTCGTGAGACCATCCTGATCTCTCAAGCTTTCAATGTTTCACTAGCAGATCAGTCTGGCTACTTTCCGTTAAAGAAAATTTGGAGCAGTTCACCAAACGAACGTCCAATCAGCTTTGGCTTTGAGGTGGGTTGAGGTGTGACGCAACGAGAAGCGCGACAGTTCAGTCTAAAGAACATGGCGGCTTCAGCCGATGAAACTAGCGTTAGTGTGGCTATCGAGCAAGTTTTATCGGAATTACAGAGTATTTCTTCACTGAAAGAAGAGCAAAACACTGCTCTGGAGGCTTTTCTCAGAGGAAAAGATGTTTTTGCTCTTCTCCCGACTGGTTTCGGCAACAGTTTGATCTATCAATTGGCTTGTGCCTGGCTTGTGGTTGTGTTTTCGTCGTCGCTCTGTTAGTACGTCATATGCTTCGTTGATCTGATTGGTTTATTTGGCCCGTCTATCACCAACATAGACCAATCAGCTAACCAGTATTTTCGGCCCTTCCCAAAATTACTTCAACGTAAGGTTTCTAGATGGATATGCGGAGCAAATCCATCTTGCGGAGTCAGGTTAGTGTTTTGCCACCTGTGCTTTAATAAATGTCTGAGCCGTCCGAGCAGACCAACACGTTACCCTGTGGAGTATGACTATAACTAGGCCTAAGGCCCCTTCCTGATGTCCAGTTTGATCTTTACCATATTCAGTTGCAGCCCTGTGATTGGTTGATTTTCCTCTTTGTATTACCGATCACCCAGACTGGTATATCATAAACCGGTTGCTCTTTGGGAGAGCAGGTGCTCCATAGCAGTCTTCAAATCCTGTCAGTCTTACTTAAAATAAATGCATGAAATATTGTTTTTCAGCAGTTTTAATAGCAAAATTTTAAAATAACTCCTATACAGAGGTTCCAATAAAGCACACTAACTTTAAATCTCTAAATAATTTACCTAAAAAAGCTTTAGTGTCCTTAATCTGACCCAATAATGAAAGAAAAAAGGTGAGAGTTTTACCTATGTCTGAACCATATCTGTGTTTATTTTTTCTTTTCTTCAGGGATCTCTTGCTTTGTCTACTCACACATCGAAGGTGACGCTAAAACTGGCTCTATTTGTCATCTGCATGTCTCTCTCTCCCTGCGGAGGCCTCACATCGCTCCCTGAATGGAGATTATGTTGACCTACAATCACAGCTCACAATATTACTCTGATTAGTTCCTGCTTAATTTCTATTTAAAGTGATGCAATGGTTTTGTAATTGTCAGGTCAGCAACACAACAAGCAGGTTTGGGAATGAGAAGATTGATGGGCAGCGATGATAAATGATTAAACGATGCTCCTGTTGGCCTCACTTAATACTGCTTAACCTCCCACCTGATCCCAAGGAGCAAACCGGAGGTAATAGTGATTACTTGTGCAGCGGAGGGTTTTGTGCTGCTAAAGAGGTGCTGGGAAAAGGCCAATGATGACACACCGCTGATATTGCTTAAGCCCTTTAGGTCAAATGCCACAAAGATCTGTTACAAGATAGTTTTAGGGCTCTGTATTTGACATAGTATGGCAAATGGGGGGGTCATAAATTTACAGAAAATCTCAGCAGCACATATCTTCTTCCTATTACTCCCCTACAATCAGAATTAGTTGGTCTTTGCACCTATGTGAATCTCACGACGGCTGCTAAATCCTTCTCTGCAGTCTGACAGTAATAAGTGCAGAACCCTCATGCAATATTTGTGCTCCATATCAGCACCTGATATCTCACCTGCTGTGTATTATACAGACAATTGCATATTTTATCCCATTTCGACCCACACTGTTAGAAGAGGACCCCGGTGAAATTTTGTGATTAATAATAAATGTAGAGCGAGGCTTCGCTAGCAAGCAGCGGAACTGACTGAGTGAAGAGCTGAGTGTCTGGGGAACGCGGCGCAGATCAAGGTCTAGTCTCAGCCGTCAGCGTCTCTTTGTACTCAGGGAGGAAAGAAATGCCCTTATTTATACAGGTTTCTTATGGGTAGCTGATAGTTAAAAGCAAATTATTAGCATATTTTAAGGTCAGAAAACCCTTGAGAGTTTAAGATCTAAATAAATCACAACATTTTTGAAAACTTAAAAAAAGAGCATTTCCATAAATGGAAGCTGTTTGGAATCACTGAGGGTAACTACTTATTGCTGTAAACAAGATGGATGGCTGTCTTGGTAAAAAAAAAAAAAAAAAAAAAAATTCAAATGGGAATGAAATAAATGGATGTGAGGCCATGTGGCAAGACAAAAAAAGATAGAGTGATTGCTCTCCATGAAGATCCTCTACACAGGAAAGCTCAGTGAGCTTTTTGAAAGAAAACAGTTGGAGAGGACTGGATCTCCTCACACTCTGAAAGCGACTTCTCTGTTAAAAACACTTTTCAGATGCAAAAGACATAACACATCCAAGGAATCCAAAATCTTTGTTTAAATGGAAGTAACAACCTAAGGCTATGGGGGGAAAAAGCAACCGGTTCTCCTTACTCAACCTTACATAATGTAATTAGTTAGCTGGGCCATTAAGGTCTGTCCCTATGAGTTAAACAACACAAAGTTTATCAGGTTCAAATGGTGACCTTTCGACCAAAGTTTTCCCTGTATGACGGAGTATTAGGGCTATGCTAAAGATTTTTTATTATTTATTTTGAGAATAAAGTCATAACATTACGAGAAAAAAGTTGTGCTATTACGAGTAAAAAGTTGGAATATTACGAGAATAAAGTTGTAACATTACGAGAATAAAGATGTAACATTACGAGAATAAAGATGTAACATTACGAGAAAAACATTGTAATATTACGAGAATAAAGTCGTGACCTTACGAGAATAAAGTTGTAAAATTACTAGAAAAAGTTGTAATATTACGAGAATAAAGTCATAATATTACGAGAATAAAGTTGTAACATTACGAGAATAAAGATGTAACATTACGAGAAAAACGTAATATTAAGAGAATAAAGTTGTAACATTATGAGAATAAAGTTGTAACATTACGAGAAAAATGTTGTAATATTACGAGAATAAAGTTGTAACATTACGAGAATAAAGTTGTAACATTACGAGAAAAACGTTGTAATATTACGAGAATAAAGTTGTAACATTACGAGAATAAAGATGTAACATTACGAGAAAAACGTAATATTACGAGAATAAAGTTGTAACATTATGAGAATAAAGTTGTAACAT
Source organism: Cyprinodon diabolis (assembly GCA_030533445.1). NCBI lineage: Eukaryota > Metazoa > Chordata > Actinopteri > Cyprinodontiformes > Cyprinodontidae > Cyprinodon > Cyprinodon diabolis. The sequence goes on from CM060073.1 coordinate 9,903,916, forward strand.
TACGAGAAAAATGTTGTAATATTACGAGAATAAAGTTGTAACATTACGAGAATAAAGTTGTAACATTACGAGAAAAACGTTGTAATATTACGAGAATAAAGTTGTAACATTACGAGAAAAAAGTTGTGCTATTACGAGTAAAAAGTTGGAATATTACGAGAATAAAGTTGTAACATTACGAGAATAAAGATGTAACATTACGAGAATAAAGATGTAACATTACGAGAAAAACATTGTAATATTACGAGAATAAAGTCGTGACCTTACGAGAATAAAGTTGTAAAATTACTAGAAAAAGTTGTAATATTACGAGAATAGAGTCATAATATTACGAGAATAAAGTTGTAACATTACGAGAATAAAGATGTAACATTACGAGAAAAACGTAATATTAAGAGAATAAAGTTGTAACATTATGAGAATAAAGTTGTAACATTACGAGAAAAATGTTGTAATATTACAAGAATAAAGTTGTAACATTACGAGAATAAAGTTGTAACATTACGAGAAAAACGTTGTAATATTACGAGAATAAAGTTGTAACATTACGAGAATAAAGATGTAACATTACGAGAAAAACGTTATATAACGAGAATAAAGTTGTAACATTATGAGAATAAAGTTGTAACATTACGAGAAAAATGTTGTAATATTACGAGAATAAAGTTGTAACATTACAAGAAAAACGTTGTAATATTACGAGAATAAAGTTGTAACATTACGAGAAAAAAGTTGTGCTATTACGAGTAAAAAGTTGGAATATTACGAGAATAAAGTTGTAACATTACGAGAATAAAGATGTAACATTACGAGAATAAAGATGTAACATTACGAGAAAAACATTGTAATATTACGAGAATAAAGTCGTGACCTTACGAGAATAAAGTTGTAAAATTACTAGAAAAAGTTGTAATATTACGAGAATAGAGTCATAATATTACGAGAATAAAGTTGTAACATTACGAGAATAAAGATGTAACATTACGAGAAAAACGTAATATTAAGAGAATAAAGTTGTAACAATATGAGAATAAAGTTGTAACATTACGAGAAAAATGTTGTAATATTACGAGAATAAAGTTGTAACATTACGAGAATAAAGTTGTAACATTACGAGAAAAACGTTGTAATATTACGAGAATAAAGTTGTAACATTATGAGAATAAAGTTGTAACATTACGAGAAAAATGTTGTAATATTACGAGAATAAAGTTGTAACATTACGAGAATAAAGTTGTAACATTACGAGAAAAACGTTGTAATATTACGAGAATAAAGTTGTAACATTATGAGAATAAAGTTGTAACATTACGAGAAAAATGTTTGAATATTACGAGAATAAAGTTGTAACATTACGAGAATAAAGTTGTAACATTACGAGAAAAACGTTGTAATATTACGAGAATAAAGTTGTAACATTACGAGAAAAACGTTGTAATATTACGAGAATAAAGTCATGACCTTACGAGAATAAAGTTGTAAAATTACTAGAAAAAGTTGTAATATTACGAGAATAGTCATAATATTGCGAGAATAAAGTCGTAACATTACGAGAATAAAGTTGTAATATTACGAGAATAAAGTTGTAATATTATGAGACTAAAGTCATAACATTACAAGAATAAAGTTGTCCATTTTGGCAAACTGCCCAATTTGATGCTGTTGTGCTAAAAGATTTTGTCAAACCAGAGCCAAAGTATAACTTCAACATTCCTCATTTTAGGGAAGAAAGTGCTTCTTGTCTGTCATAAAATACAACTTGCTTCTCGTAATTTTATCACAACTTTATTCTCGTAATTTTATTACTTTATTCTCGTAATGTTACGACTTTAATCTCGAAATAGAAGAAAACAAAATCTCTTGCTTGGCTCTAATACTCCGTCGTATCCCTGAGATCTGTTACGATCTGTTACGAACATTATTATTTTTTCTCTAAACAGTTGTATTCAGAATAATCAGCTACAGCATCGACAAATAGCCCCCCTGTATATCATTTGTAATGCCTGCTTACCAGTAGTAGAAAACTTTTATCACCATAAGCAGGTTCAACAGTAATATAGCGAATGTCATTAATCAAGTGAAAAAAAAATCTATTTGGTGAAAAGGCTAGTTGAATATTGAGTAAATGATCGTATCATCTTATTTTTTATTTAAAAGATATTTTATCAAACAAACATAAAATTCTTGAAAAATTCTGATATTTTACTCAAATCTTACTCAACTATATTTGTTACTGTATGTTTACTTGATCTCCAATTGGCTCAGCTGATAAAAAGCATCGCTAAAAGATCAAATCTTGGTTCATGCAACATTTGTAATTGTAAAATACATGTAGGAAAGTATATTTTGGGTTATTTTTAGGTAAAACATGTCAGTTTAAAATAAAAAATGGGTATTGTTTCATATATCAATGTGGTGTTAGATGGGATTCATTTTTGAATCTTTTCATGGAATCTCATTTGGAAACAAGATAAATGATTGTATATAGATAAATATATTAAATCATTCATGATAAGTACATTTTATTTCTATTATTACTGCCTTAAAATTGGTTTGACTGTGTTTCCTTTACTTCATGAAAAAACAGCTAATAATAGCTAAAGTACACTTCTGTCAGGTCCAGAGGGGCACATAATAGCACTTTCATTCATCACTTTGAAAGAAATATTATCTTTGGTGTAAATGTGGAGGATAAAGCTATTTATGATTTGGCCTTCGACAGCAGAAAGAAGAACTTCTCTACACTAAAAGATACAATTTGAATCCTTGGTGCACACTTGTCTATAATATAAGCCTTTGGATGTAGTTTCTTCCAAATATTGCACTCAAACAATATTTGTAATTTATCTAAAATACACCCGGTGCTTTCCTGCAGCAGATGTGCGACACCTCGTTCTGAGAGAACCCCAAAGCAGCTCAGCGTTTTGAGGTACTTGTTCAGCTGAAAGCAGAGCTGAGACACACTGTGCTGCTGATGCTTAGTTTGCAGACTGGGTTCGTTAGGTGCGGCTCCACTAACCTAGAATCCAAAAAAAGCTTTATAACATATCACAGTTGTTGGTCCAGGTAGAATAGTTCAGTTTTTACCATCATCAACTGGATGCACAGCCTCTCTGAATACTCAAACATCACAGAAAGGTAGAAGGGAAAAGCTGATATCTCTTTTCATTTTTGGAGCAGGAATAAATTGTTCTCCCTAATCGGAACTCTTTGCCCCTGGAGATGTTAATGAAAAGCAAGTGATTGAAAAAAAGCCCTGGCACGGAGAGAAAGACTCCCTGCCAAGACGAAGTGAGCTCTGTGAGAAGTTTGAAGGGTAAAAGAAGAGAAGGAGGAGAAATTGAGTGGCTTGTTTGTATTTTGGGCTGCGCTCACTATTAGGCTTTCTCATAGGCTGTAGGGAGCTACTACCAAAGGTACATTTGTTACAGATTCATTATGGAGAAACTTAAATTCACCAGCTGCCTTACCTGACCACATGTCAGCTGTAATAAAATCAATTGGGGATCATCCAGCTCAGTGTGCATACGGGCTATTATTGGCCTATAATATCTGACCTTGGTACTGCAGTGGATAGCAGATTCACTATAAAACACAGCTGAGCTTCGTGTTCCTGTTCTTTTCACCAAATCAACCCTACACTTCCTAAAAAATGTTTAATCAACTCAATAGAAATAAATCAAATTAAATCTGTAAAACTATAACAAGCCCTAAACTTGCTTAGGAAAACATAGAAATAAATAAGATGAATTGATATAAAACTTTGTAGACTTTTAGAGGTTGCAGAAAGAAACAACAGCATGCATTTGAAGGCTATTGCTAATTTATCAAAATGTCTAAATGCCCTTCCTGAAACTTCTGGCCTAAGTGGAGGAAGAAAGAAGTTGTATGCAATTCTGAATGTATAAAAGATGTTTTTTTTTTTTGGCTGATTACATAGATGTGAAGTAATGTTTATTTATATAGCACCTTTCACAGACATAGAGGTCACAAAGTGCTTCAGAAAATTACAATACAAATAAAAATACATTTACACTGACAAAAGACATGGTAATAAAACAGCCCTCAATCTACCTCGGGAGTCTTCAACGTTTTCCAGGCTAAGGACCCCCAAACTGATGTCAAGATGGAGCAGGGACCCCGTAATTAAATGTTTTATATAAAATTATGTTATATCAAACTAGTTCTATAGTCACTCTATTACATATGGAGTAATGCAACCCTGGGATTATTAAAGTATTTCTGATTCTGATTCCTGGTTGATGGGACAGGTGTTGTTAATGAAACGGTGCCCAGCTTGAAAGAGCTCCTGTGTGTCGCTGAATGTGTGCATTGATGATTGAAAGACATCTTCTGCCTCCATTTATCTGTTTATTACAGTGTATTGAATGTGTGTTAATGTGGATTTAAAGACATTTCAATTAGTGGAAAAAATTGCAGGGGGGAATATAAAAAAAGTCTAATCAAACAAAACTTTCACAGCCCCCATGCAGTACCTCGGTGGACCCCCTAGGGGTTGCGGACCCCCTTTTGAAGACCTCCGATCAACTTTAATTAAAATGCTTTCTTAAACAAATAGGTTTTCAGTTCGCTCTTTAAAACATCAACAGAATCAAGTAAGTGCAAGGAAAGCGGGAGATTATTCCAAAGCGCCGGAGCGAACAGCAAAAAGGAGCGATCTCCCCTGGTTTTGTAACGAGGATGAGGGACCATGAGCAGATTGAAGTACTGAGACCTCAGCCTCAGAGAGGGGGTATAAGGTAAGTTTAAGAGTAATTTTGTCTTACATTGTAAAAACAAGTCAGCTCCACTAAAAAAAAAAAAATAATAATAATAATAATTCTTATGGAAAACATCTTCATTTTTTTGTTGTCTTGAGTTGCAAAATTACCAAAAATGAACTTTAAATCTGTTATGTGAGGAAAGTTGCTTGAATTTAAAATGTCTGCTCTGTTTGTTCAGATTTCATTTACTTTTTAAAAAGGAATTCTGTAGTTTTTTCTAAGACCTGATAAATTTGTAGCTATGGACCTGTTTTTCCTGAGAACTGATGATGTCCTAAAATGTACACCATAAAGACGTCTGTTCTTTTATTCACTGCTATTATCCATTTAGGAAATAACAAATCTCTTATGATTTTCAAGCAGGTAATTTCCCCCATTAAAATGAAGAATAAGCTGGTATTCACTATTCATGGTTTACATGTAAGAAAAAAGAAATAACCCCATTTCTGTTTACTCATGCATCTATTCACAACTAAAGGCATCTAAAACAATGTCATTGGAAAATGCAAGGCTGTTAATGAGAAAATACTGATAAAAAGCTTCAGTTTATAATCATTTGTTAAAGTAGGATCTATATAATACTAAGACAGGTTTGTTAAAGTGATGCACGACCTACTGACTGGTACGCACAAATTAAAGGTCACTGTGATGCCTCTGTCTGTCTGCCTTTATTGTATTTCTTTTGCAACAAGCCACAGTTCATTACACAATAATAAATACTTTGTTTATGCCGATTACTGCGTAATTAAGAAGGACATTTTCTTAGCGCTAGCGAACGGATAAAAACTCCTGGGGGGGACAGCTGATTAACCATCCTCAATGCTAACATCTAATTGCAGCTAAGTGGTGAAAAACAGCACCAAGGCACAGCCATTCATACCACATTGAAAGTGAACACGATACGTCTGTGTGAGGAGTGTTGGCTGGATATTGAAGGTCATTAGAAGCACCATCTCCTACTAAAGATGGAGGTGGCATAATTAACCTCTGTGCCAAGAGGGAGAAAACAAAACAAGCTGAAAATCATAGCATCTTACCTCAAAGTAGTAAAACAACTGAAACGTTCATCTTTAATAAGCTTATTGACTGCAGCCTGTGGCTGGAATGCTGCAATATGCAACACGTTCAAAAGGAATATATGCTTTCAATGTAAAAGTTACTTCCAAATACATATCTAAAAAGTGCGGCATGTACCATTGTTTTTAACTAATTAACTTTCAACAGTTGCCTAATTAGTAATCAGAGTCATTCTGTAAGTCATTTAACCTCATTATACATCCAGCTGTTCTATGAGGGCATCAGATGTTTGTTGGAGAACAAACAGCATCATGAATACCAGAAACACAACAAACAGGTTAAGGAGAAAGATGTGAAGAGGTTTAAGCCATGAAGACAAACTGGAAAGGTTTCCAATGGATAAAAATGATGAAGATATTTTAATGCTTTTAATGCTTAAGAAGGCAATATGGGAACCAGATGATAAACAGTGGCAGCTGGCTGAAGAACCAAACCGAGGAGCTGAGGGAAAGTGTCTAATAAACCCCAGAAGGACCATGAGCAGGATTCTCAAGCACATATCAAGGTGCATATGCTGATGAAGATTCTGTCATCAAGGTCATAGTCATTCTGTAAAAGTTAAAAAAATCCACTGGACTTGGTTTCCAAGATTTGAAGACATTTCGCTTCCTCTCCAGGAAGTTTTCTCAATTCAAATGTCTGGATCCACAGTGAGTTCGAGTCTATATATAGACAGGTATTGTATTGCTTGGAAACATGCAAATAGAACCAATGAGAGGGTCGTTTGGTTTCATTGTTAGCCTGTAATATCTGAAACCTGTCTATGATTATGAAGGTCGGTTGTTAAAGGAGGGATTGTCGTTAAAGGGGAGGATTGTCTCCTGTAATACCTGACACCTGTCTATGATTGTTAAGGGTCGGTCGTTAAGGAGGTATTGTTCACCGGTTGGAGCAGGGAGGTGCTTTGTTCCTCTTAACCTTCTTTATTGTTTTAACTTTTACGGAATCAAGGTGCATATTCGTGAGCCTGGATCGATATTTATTTCTGATGATGTTCATGATGGAGAATCCCAGACTGACACAGCTCATTGGCTAACTTGCATCATGTGCAGCCTGGACCTGGACGCGCTGGAGGGCTTTAACATGTAAACAGGAGAAGTGGCGCAAGTGAAATTAGACACATAAATTACCGCACAACATGCAGTAATTTATAAATGTGTTAAATTAGGTTTGGTCCGGATTAGCCAGCAGGAGGGTCCGAATTGGAACCGTGGTCCGCTAATCCGTGACCCTTGGTTTACAGATTAGTTTTGTAAAGTTGCCAACATCCAATATTTATAATAATTATGAGTGGTTAGAGCAGTGTGCAAGTACCCGGTTCAACCCTCACAGTTTGCCACTATGGGTCCCTAGGCCCACTGCTCCCCAAGGGGATGGGTTAAAATACAGGGAGTTCATTTCATTGCTTTGTACTTTTGACAATTTAATGATAATAGTTTTGAATGGTATTCTATTATTTTTACTTTGACCAACATATTTGCAAGACTAGTAATGCCAGAGGAGAGGCATGCTAGAGCAGAAACATGAATCTTTCAAGCATCCTTTCAGGATTATTTACAATGTTTAATTGCGGTGAGGATGCAGAGTGAATTTTATGCACTTCTGTTGTTAAATATTAACACTGAATAAACTACTTGTTATCACCTTAATAGTCCCATTTGCTGCATAGTAGAGTAGCATCAACTTCTCTAAAAGTGAACAGAACATTATGCAAAACTTTTTTTTACATGATAGATAAATAATTTCTAGCAATAAGGCGAGAGGCCTTCTGTATGCTAATGCACTTCATAAAGCAAAGTTTTAACTTTTCTCTGAGAGAATCCCGAACCTGATGCTAAAAGCACCAAGTCTCTCCCAGGACCGACAGTTGGTGTCCACTTTATTAAAACGAAGTATACAGACAGCTTGCCAGAGCCACATCCCCTGTCTTTTAGAGAGCTTAACTGAAATCAAAAGTGTTTCACATATATTTTTAATATCAAATCAATATCTCACTCAAAAATGTTCCTGTTTTGTTATATCTGGGCGCTAACAACTGTGCCATAGAAGCACACCCCATAAACTATGTTTTTTTTATTTAATTCAGTATAAATAAAAATATTTAGCCTTTTATGTTGTCATGTTGTTAGTTGATCGATAAGATCAATCATATTCTGATTAATTCATTTATTGATCATTTATTTTACCAATTGCATACAAACATTGAGAACCCACTCCATTATTATCCGCACTAAAATGGTTTGAAGCAGGCCAAAAAAACTGTATTTTAAGCTTGATAAACTTATTAAGATGAAATAAAATCCTACAATCCCAAAACACTGTATACTTTCTACTAAAATGTACATCTGTTAAACATTTTATCTCAATAAAGCTTCAATCAGTTTGTAGGCATGTAAAAACAGATCATGTGTCCGTTCTCAATGTTGACGTGCTGGCTGAAGAGCTACAGTCTGGCTGAGGGAGGAGGATGGATGAGGGGAACACACATTGTCTCTGAGAGGTGCAGTTTTAATCCATCACTCACAAGAATTCATCACCGTCCTGCTCTGCTCCTTCACTACTGATAAACAAGTCCCACAAAGAGACCTGTGTCCTTTCAGCTTAATGGTGAATCCTGGAATCAGTTGGATCTAAATGTTGCACATATACAACCTTAAACTACAGCTATAGATCAACACGAACATGCAGTGCAGAGTTTAACTGACCAGTTTCTACAGTCTGTGCCAGCTGGGCACCGACAGGCTGCTCAGCGGGGCCAAAAATGTTACAGCTACAATTTAACATCAGATGTCAAGGCTCTGTGCACAGGCTCCAAAAGAGAGACAAATCTGTGTTTACTAAAGTGAATCAAAACAGTTACTGGAAAAGAAGAAATACTTTTGGATGAGGGAGCTAATAATAAGTACAAAAAGTCGTCTGTCCTCAGACTTTGTCATAAAAAAGCTGAATGTATAGACAAAAATTAGCTACGTAATGATTTTTTAATCCATAATTGTTGTGCATTGTGGCTGATCTTCACTAGAACAAGACAAAACACTGGATCTAACAGTGTTTGATCAACATCAGGTGACAAACCTGCATCATTAAAGGGAGCTGGGGATCCAGTAGCAAAGAGAAACCAAAAAATGGCAAAACAGAGAGAACCCCCCCCTTATTCCATCTGCCAACAACCTGTGACTTTGATGGGAAAGATATGTGACGCCCTGTCGAAAAACTTCAGCAAAAAGTCTTCCTTAATTTAACTATTGACAGGAAATACAAGCTGAGATGGCGATAAATGTGCCAGAAAGAGGCAGAATGTCTTTCTGGGAAATTGTCAGGAAGACAGATCAAACATATTCTACTGTACTCTGGCATTATCCTGAGCGCTGTAGTTTAGCTGATGGGTGTTTTCGCTGCTGCTGTGAAAATCAATCCAGATTCAAAGAAGTAGCCGAAGCCCCAAAGCACAAGTTCATCTTATTTAGAAAAGCTTCCAAGTGTCGGACTTTGTGATTGAATATTATTACAGGTACTGAAGGAAAAAAGCTAAGCTCCTCCATGGAGAGATAAAGGCAGGCAGGGGGAAAAACAAAGACAAAAGTCCATAGGACCGAAGCTCCCGGTGTGGATTTGAGAAGCTGTAAACCATTTTCTCTTCTAATTACGAAGTAATGTCCTCTTAATCTGAGTAAAGCCTGGAAGAAACCCCCAGCACTGAGTGATTAAACATGGCTTCGACTGCAGGAATTGGCTAGCAGTTGGCTGGATGTTGAGATGCAATTAATATCTCAGAGAGTGGAAGTGCACTATGGCTTCACAGCGAGAAAACACCCACATACATACAAATGATTGAAACCATTTCCCAGTGTTCCCAAAGAGGCAAACCTCTGCACGTAGTGATGGTTCTGAGACAGCGGGAATGTGTGGGGATGCGGCATCCATACCTGTCATGTTTTGGATTTAAAAATGAGGAACATTTTACGGCATCCACTGCAAGCCACCCCAACTACCCCAGTCAGGCTTTATTTTAATATTATTTAAGACATTTGCACAATAAGTTGATCAGATTTTGAATTACAATGATAGCGACAGTTCCATTTGGAGAGGCAGATCTATTCTTTTTATAATTTTATCAGGGGCAGAACTACATACCTTATGAGGGGCATGTTGTTTTTCTGTCTGTTCTTTACACATCTTGCTAATGTTTTCAATGTAATAAATATTGAAGGATCATCTGGTATAAAATGGCTGTTCCTACTCTTCCACCTGGTATTAGACTAACCTGTTGTCTTTCCCTGTTTATCACTCTTCATCCCTCCTTTGTCTCCTCCATCTCCGGAACCTAAAGACATGAACTTTGCTGAATATAGCAGACTGAATAAATTCTGGTCAGTACCAGAATAATGCCATCAAGCAGACTAAAAAGATTCAAATATATGTTATGAAATGCAATTTGATCCAACGTGGAAATAATTCACACATTTCAGACAAGCTTGCATATTTTAGGTTACATATATCACAGCCGTACTACATAAGGAAACAAATCTAAAGCAGCAAAAAAGATTAAATTCAAATTATAATTTTGATGGATTGGACCCTGCATCTAATGAGACTTATCTGATTCATCACAACACTGTAGTGTCCTATCAGAATTAGAGTGAGCACATTTTGAATTGTAAAAAAAAAAAAAAGAACCCTTTGCTCTGACTTCATATACGTTAATCATACAAAAATTTTACCCTACCAGTTTTTGAATATATTTCAAACTTTTAGGGGCTGCTCAGTGGAGCAGTGGTTAGCACTGCTGCCTTGCAGCAAAAAAGGTTGCAGGTTTGATTCCTGGTGGGGGTCTTTCTCCGCACCAGCACCCCTTGCGACCTCAAGTGGGATTAAGCGTGTCAGAAAATGGTTGGATTTCCAATTTTTATCAGTTTTTTGCATTTAATGGCTCAATACTTAATATTTCAAGCTATTATTTCAACAATGTATTTTATTGATGATTCAAATATTTGTAATGATGGCAGGATTGGTCCTTTTTAACAGCCACAGGAGTGTATGGCAAGCTTAATAGAAAAGTATTGGGGTTTTTATTCTGAAAGATAAGTGATGGCATTGTGTACCATTGCATATCGGTCCCCTTAAAGCACTGATCTGGACCACTGTGCATGTTCGGATCAGTGATGAGTCTGAAATAAAGCACCTGTGTTTCTTTAAACTTTCCGTATATTTTTCTGCTGTTTTGTTCCTTTTTTTTTGTTTTGCTCAAAAATACATTTTTCAAACAGACAGACAATTAAAAATCTGACTGTAGCTACCTATGGAAGCTAATGACAGACAGGCAAACATGAATGATTACCTGTTGAACCTCGTGGAGCATTTAGGGACAAAGCAGCCAAATATTTCCCTAAGGAGATATTGTAAACCAGAGAAAGAGTCCAAGGAGAGAGAAATCATTATCTCTATTATTATAATCCATTTCTCAGTTTATCGTGGAAGCTAAACTTTGTTGACTGCTGCGTGTAAAGACTGACACATTATGAAAGAAAAGGAGAAGATCGAAGTCTAGCCCAGAACTTAACAGACATTTTGATTTTTATTCAAAGCCTGCACAAAGAGCAGCTGCAGGATTCAGATAGGCCTGCTAGAAGTTTGAACAACACACATTATCGTTCATCACGTAAATGACTTCTGCTCCTCTGAACCTCCTACAGCTCTTGTAAAGGATCATTTAGATCAGCTAATGCCTCCTTTGGTCGATGGATCTCTGTTCTAGTACTATCCCCTCTCTGCATATCTTTGTCCCTCCTCCTTTGGAGTTAGTACAGCTGCACCTCATCTGCTCCTACTGATGGAATAGCTAAAGTTTTTCCAATCCAAACTTTATAAAACACTATGATCTATGATGTTAATAAAAGAAAATTGCACTTTCTGAAAATAAATTATTGATTCTGATGCTTACATGTTGCCACTGAAGTGTGTTATTTCAGCAAAGGTGTCTTTAGATGTGAAAATAAAATCGATCAGGTATCATAACGAACAGATTTAATGATGCAGCCGCTGTCTTCTTGGTTTAATGCCATCGTTTGTTAAGCGGCCCTGCGACACCAGGAGAATGGTGCTCTGATGAGCTGGCCTGAGCCCTGCTGCAGCCGGCCTGCTTGGCCACTGATAACAGAGCCCAGAGCTGAAAGGAGAGAATCCCATTACAAATAGCGGCATTAGGTCTGTCAGGTTGTGCAGCTGAAGCGGTACATCTTCATTGACCCTGCACTGCCACGGCTCCCCCTGTGGGGTCAGAGCGCTGCCCCCTTCTGGGATAAAATGAACCTCAGCACTTCTAAAGGGGAACATAGGTTGGAAGTAATCCAACGAACACAAGCACAAGCAGACACACTAAATACAAATATATTCACTGCGTCACACTGCAAGGTTACATTTCTTAAATTGCACAAATTAATACACGTGCACAATTATGTCCTCAAGGTCATTTTTTGACACAATTAGCAAAGCTACAATTTCATAAAAGGAATCGTTTAGCAGTAAGACATGATGTTCTGTTACAAGCATACAAGCAGTTTACATTTTCGCCTATAGAAGTTAATTGAATATGGTGTTTTTATCTAATATATAAATCCAGATTATCAGGTTTCTAGAGGCTAAAGCTCATGGCTAATCTGAGAGGGAGCAAAACAAAAGTGAACTTTGATCATTTAAAAACATCTTTCTTTCTGAAAAGGTAAAACCTTTTTAAATTTTCCATGAGCAGTTATTTATGAGAACTAGTTTACACAGAGAAATGTCAAAAGGAGGCAGTAAACGACCTGTTGAACACACTGAGAGTAGAGCTTGCTTTCCCTGTCAGAGTTACCATCTGATATAAAAATGAATTATTGAGAAAAAAAAAAAAAAAAAAAACTACACTGCTTTTTTTGTGGCACCGGTGGCTTTTATTTTTAAAGTGTTCAGACAAGAAGTGGTTTGAAGAAAAAGTGAGAAAAAGTGTGAACCCTGGATGGCTGCTTCGAGGAATTAGTCCTCTATGCATGGATCGCACTTCCCCTCTCCCCCTCCACCACTGCTGCGACTCCTTGATGGCATTTCAAAAGTTTCAGCTGTCCTTCATTTGTCTATAAGTAAGTTATTCTGACTTAAAATGCTTGACGACATCCATTTAAGCGTGTGCTTTGCAAAGGAAAATAATGGATAGTGCACTGCATTACAGATCTTATTTGTCCTAAAAGTGCATTTACTATTTTTTAAAGTTATATCAACATAATGAAACAAGGATTAAAGTCTAGCCCTTACAGTATATTATGTTGAAAAAAAATTACATTCATTATGTTGCGGGTCATTTTGACCCGCACAGTGTAAATGCATGCAAAATAGTCAAGAAAACAGGTTAAACCAATAACCGATTTATTACAGATTACTTAAACATTTAGTCAAGTGACAAACAATACAGTTTTAATTCAAACACTTTATTTAGGTTTAAAATGTTCCCTCTTCACAATTTTTTTTTTTTAAACTTTAGCTTTAAAATTCGTTAGTTACTAATATTTTGAACATTCAACAATTTCAAAGTTCTCCACATGATGGGAAGAATGTAACTGCTTTCTGCAGATGGAATTCATACATTTCACACAAGATGTACTTGTTTTACCGTCCTCTCGGGAGGGAGAGAGCTGGGATCTTTTCCTCCTCTCTTCACCTGTCTCCACTTTATGTTGGTTGGGTAGCCGGCAGGCTTGCCCTGGCAGCTGTATGTTGCTGTGACTTTGTCCAGATTGTCAACTCCTCCCTTTGGTTGAGTTATAATCCAGGATCATGTGTACCTTCAAGTCCTCTTTTGAGCTCAGAGATATATCAGCTTGCATTGTACTCATAATAAGAACCTTCTGTTCCCAACATGGTCAGCTTTCTTTTCTGAAGTTCTTCTCCAAGGAGGTAGGACATAAAGAGATTGTCACAAGTGATGTTATGACTTGCAGCCCTTCATTCATCTCCAGCACCACACACATCCCCTGATTCTTCTAAACATTTCCTCCAGGTAGCTTTCCAGTATATACTTGCATATTCCATGCATAGCTGGATTTTGAACTTCAGGCTGCCCATATTTTGATATGGGCATTCTGAGAAATGCTGACTGAATCTCCTCAATTCATGTGATAGCAAATCTGGTAGGACCAGGAGTTTTTATCAAATTAGCTGATGACAGTCTGCATCAAATCTGGTGTGGTGATGTTGACCATTTTATATTACTGTCTTTACATACATGTTCATGACCCCAGATGAGGAAAAGTCACCAAATTTCATGAAGAAAAAAAAAAAGATAACCATTACTTTGATCAACACAAAAACGGAAATGGGTCAAATTGACCCTTAACCCCTAGAACCCTACGGACCCACCGGTGGGTCCAGCTGCTACGTGACCTCGTAAAACCATTCTATGACATCTTACCTTTACAGAGGTACCAAAAGTTTCTTCTTAAATCTAATAGCTGTGAGGCTATAAGTGATTTACTTTTGTGTGTTTTTGTCAGGCAGAAATTTATTTATACCCCCTGAGGGTGTAAGAGGTTAACATAATATAAGGGCTAGAGCAGCAGCACTAAACTATTAGATAAGATAATATTCTAAGTCTGGAAAAAAAAGGACAGAAAGTATTTAGATTTGTTATAGAAGCCATTCCAGAGTTGGTCTTATTATTGGAACTAGTTTTCAAAATATTGAATCTTAAAAACATGAAGTATGCTCGTCCATTTGATTAAAAAGAGGTACAGTACATATTAAATAATATTTAACAATGATTTATCAGACCTCAAATATCATAGCAGCAGACAGAGTTTTAATGAAAATTTAAAACAGAGATCCTATTTCTCCTCTTTTAGCTTCTCTTCATTGGCTTCTTGTGAAGTCCAGAATCAAATTTTAAATCCTCCTTCTCACATACAAAGCCCTGAATAACCAGACTCCACCTAACATGAGAAATCTTATTGTTCTTTATGTTCCTAACAGAGCACTTAGCTCTCAGTATGCAGGTTAACAGTAGAATGGGAGGCAGATCTTTTAATACATGGCTAAAAACTTTCCTTTTTGATTAATCTAATATAGTGGCTCAGGTTATCCTGAGCTACAGTATCTCTATAGTTATGCTGCTGTAGGATCAGACTGCTGGAGGACATAGGGACCCCTTTTCTTCACTCTGCTTCTTTCTATCTCCATTCTCCAATTCTGTAGTATTTGTTAGTTCCAACCCCAACTGTATTTTCTTTCTAATTGTTCTCTCCATAGTAGCTTCATCTGACCTGGTGCTCTTCTTGGCTGTAACAAAAGAGAGAAACATCAGCTGGGCTGCTGCCATCAACTTGTTTGATTATAGACGATTGAGTTGGGCTTCTTTATCAGTGCTTTGTCCTTCTAGACATAGCTATGGGCTCAGCTTTTATTTACTAACGGTATGTGCTCTCTTTCATCCTTTTTGACATGGAAACTGTGTCAGAGGTCATCTGTTTAACCGATTTTTTTCCTAGTGAGAGGCACCAATGGAGCTAGTTTACTGGTACCTTTTTTGACATAGAAAGTATTTATAGTTAAGTGCTTCTATGTTTCTTTTGTATGTCTAGTTCTGATTCCTTGATCCCCAGTCAGGCTCAGCAGTGGACTGCTCACACTTGGCCTGGATCTGCTGGAGCTTTTTTTATTCCCATTTAAGTGAGCTTTTTCTCTCGACTGTCGCTGCATGCATGCTTGGTGTGAAGGATTGCTGTAGACGACAGAATGCAAGCGAACATCTACTGTCACTACATGCTCATCAAGAAGGACTGAACCCTGTAAAGTCAATGGCTCGCTGAGGTCAGCTGGTTTTCCTTAGCTGGAAAACTTTTAACCAATCTGCCTGCATGACCTGATTGAATCGACCCTGTATAATGCCCTGAGATGATGTGTTTTGAATTGGCCTTATATAAATAAACTGAACTGAATTAAAAACACCAACTGAATGAAGAGCAATACTTATTATATTCCAGCTATGTTGACTTTATCCAATGATCTTATATTTTCTTAACTGTATTTTAGACTAAAAAATAAAAAGATGCACAACTACTGTACCTACTCCAAGTGATTGGAGTAAAAGCCTGACTTGCTGAGAAGAACATAATTTCTCAAAGGTTCATAAAGACTTTCAATAAACCAAAAGAAAGGAAGATAACAGATGTCTGTTTTTATAGATATCTGATGTCAGACTTGGCTGCATGCATTTTACCAATTCTCTACCATACAGAGTCCATATTTCAGTAATATTACATTAGTAACACAACACAGCTTCTAATAGAACTGACAGGGGGCTGGTATAAGCCAATGCCTCATCTGCCTTCTTTTTCTCTTTACCTTTCAAGCAGTCCTCAAGTCAACTTTAATGATATTTTCATCACCCTTGACAAAAAGTCATTAAAGCTTCTTTGTGTGACAGGGGATCTAAAAAAAAAAAAGAAAAGATATTCAAGTGAAAAAAGAAGCGCCATCTGCACATAGTGGGGGCGGTAAACGACTGAGAACTGGTCCAGTAAACTCAGCCAAGACGATGGAGCAAAATGAAAGATAAGAGTTTCATTCCAACATGTAGTTATCTCAGCTTACAACTGTCGTCAAAGTGTGTGCATCTACAGAGAGATATGCTATGAATTATATCTGCATGGGAGTTGGGCCAATAAAAAGGTCTATGCTTTCCAAAAAGGACTCAGAGCTGAGCTGCAGCTTGGAAAAAAAACTTCAAGCCCCGAATGGTAATTTTTTCACTCAACCTTTAGTCATTACTGAAACTTGTTGGATTACTTAAATCTAATTTTCTTAAAAAATAAAAAAAAGGGGGGAAAATAGATTTTTAAATACTATTGCAGAGGAAAAACAATTCTCATTTTCTTTTCTCTTCTTGTCTGGCAAGGAAGGGTTTGTTGATTACAAAGTGCAAAACCTCAAATTATTTTATCATGAGCACCCTCTATGCTTCACTGAAGAAAAGAAAGAAGTTGCTTTTGAAAAACATGTTTCTTAAATTTTATATCTCATTATATATATATATATATGTGTGTATGCCAAGCGTAGCGAGGGAGGCCGAGGGCTAGTGAGTGTCAAGACCACTGTCCAGGATGAAACAACTAAGACCCAGGAGTACATCAGAAAGATGGCCCCCAAAGACAAATGGCTTGGTGAATACCTCAGGCAGGAACAGGCACTCAGTACAAGATCAATAGAGGCCAGGGTCTACCACACCAGGCAGGGCCCCCGATGCAGACTGTGCAAAGATGCCTCTGAAACAATACAGCACATAACAGCAGGGTGTAAAATGCAGGCAGGAAGTGCATACATGGAACGCCACAACCAGGTAGCTGTCATAGTGTACAGGAACATCTGCCATGAGTATGGGCTGGAAGTCCCAAGGTCAAAATGGAAGACACCTCCTAAGGTAGTTGAGAATGACCGAGCTAAGATCCTATGGGACTTCAAGATCCAGACTGACAAACAGGTGATGGCTAACCAACCAGACATCGTGGTGATCGACAAACAGCAGAAGAAGGCAGTAGTGATAGATGTGGCAATCCCAAGCGACAGCAACATCAAGAAGAAAGAACACGAGAAGCTTGAGAAATGCCAAGGGCTGAAAGAGGAGCTAGAAAAAATGTGTAAAGTAAGAGCAGCAGTGGTGCCAGTGGTAATTGGAGCACTGGGGGCTGTGACCCCCAAACTGGGAGAGTGGCTACAGCAGATTCCAGGTAAAACATCAGAGGTCTCTGTCCAGAAGAGCGCAGTCCTAGGAACAGCTAAGATACTGCGCAGAACCCTCAAACTCCCAGGCCTCTGGTAGAGGACCCGAGCTTGAGGATGACACATACCACCCCACGAGGGGTGAGAAAACAGTTTTTTTTAATATATATATATATATATATATTCTTTTTTTATACTATGCAGTTTTGTATTAAGGGAGCCTAGGCGGAAGGTCATCTGAAGAAACTCATTGTTTTTTCATACATCCACCTGCGTCACAGCCAATCAGCTTTGAACCACCCCTCCTCGAAAGCCAATCGGCATCCAAAGCTCTTCTTAAAAGGCATCCAATATGCACCTGTCTGCTCCTGTGCAGAGGCGGTGTATGCGCCATGACTTCATTCAGACGACCCCGTTTCGACCCACCTCCAGCCCCTCCTCCAACATCGTAGCTAAAGCTTCATCAGAGTGTCATTCCTCCCAGACTCCTACTGTGTTCCCTGTCTCATCTTAACCGGTCCGGCAGAAGACCGCCATGTTGAGGCTGGTTCCGCCAGAAGTTTCTTCCCAACAGGGAGTTTTTCCTCTCCACTGTCACTTCATACTCATAATGGACAGGTTCTCTCAACCTGTGTTATCCAACTTGACTTCCATCTTCCAGGTCCCTGAGTGAAGCTCTAGTATCAGGTCAGTTAATTCACTGGATCTCTCCATAAAGCTCAGCAGACCATCTCCCTAACCAGCAGTCTACAGATCGACAAACTTAATCTATCTCCACTCCACCACCAGTTTCAGGCCTGGGGGGGGGGAGTAGCCTTATTCCTTGTTTCCTGCTAAAGTCTGAGCACCAAAGACAAAGTAATTGTATCAATAAATTTCTCCTAATTGTCTTTTCTCTTTGTATGAGTTTTTCAGGTTGAACTATTTAACAAACACACACACAGCTGGATAATGAAGCCTGCTTTTTTTTTTTTTTTATGAAAAAAAAATAATAGAATAAAAAAAAAATACCAACTCTGTGTAGTTTGTGTATTTGAAAGGGTGGCATCCGGAGAGGGAACAGATTCTGAAGAGTTCAGGTTGCACCTGAGTTGTTTGACGATTTATGTACCTGAGAAAGACGTCAACTGAAAGACTAGCTTGACATCTGATTGGTTAACAGATTCATCAGCACAGTAGCACTGTTCTTAGTCTAAATACAAACTACTTTAGCTCTATGAACAAAAGCAAAAAAAAAGAACTCTGATTAATCAAATGTTTACAACAAAACCAAATGATAATAGAAAGAACTCACCGTTACATTATGTTCTGTGGAAATCTAAAATGGTTGTAATTGCTTTAAGAACAACTTTCCTTGTATTTTTCATGTCTGATTTGATGCAATCATAACACCCCATGTGTTAATCTATAGGTGTGGATGAAAGGTATGGCTTCAACAAGATGCTTTTATTTGCTTGCAAAGCAACCGTCTCCTGCACCGGCAATGAGAAAGATGTAACCCTTAGGAACTGCAGGGGGAGGTGGAGTAGAAGGAAATGAGGCATTGATTGAACTGGTGCTTGTCCACCTTAATTCATAAACAAGATTAACCTGCCACGTGTTAATGGAAGACTGGTCTCTCTGACAGTAAGAAATGCTGGAGTAAATCCCAGTGATAGCAGTAAAATATACTTAAAATAAAGGCAAAACAAGGAAACCTGCATTAAAATGGAGCTAAAGCTGCTGCTCCCTAACTTTTCATGTAAGGTGAAGAAATAATAGGATTTTCTGGTGCACCAAATCCTGTTTAAGCTTTGAAATACAGTATGTGTTTGATTTGCATCTGCTCCAGTCATGATCTTGCTTCGTTATATATTTCATTTCTTTATCATTTCTGTGTCTTTTATATTCTCTTTGTGTTTCCTCCTTTACATCCCGTTTCCTTTTATTTCTTATGCTGAATCCTCCTAACTGTTCCACTGCATCAGAATAAAAAACACCACTTTAACTTTGATGATTCTGTGATGTTTATTTATTTATTTATTTAGTTTCCTAATTTTCGACAACAAACAATGACAGTGACATTTCCAGAGTAAGAATTCTTACATTGATTTTTATACCTTTTAAATACAGTCACAACACTTTTTTACACCAACACAGCTGCAACTCTGGTGGAAACTTTTCAGCTTTAGTTGGCAGTAATGATTATGAAGTTATTAAAAACTGTATTTTTTAATTTATCTTTTGTAATGGGAAATTGTGGTAGTGTCAACAAATCAAATCAAGTACTATTATTCAAATAAATGGATACTTTGTTACTTTTTGCCTTGGTTAAACAAACTGACCTATAAAACAACTACTTATTTAAAGCTAAACCTTGACAAAAGCTATTTCACTGCCATCTGTATGAAAATAATACATCTTTTTTTAAGTGCCAGCTCAATGAATGAATAACAAAAAAGATTAACAGAAATTTGCAGTCAAAGACATTCAACATTAACATATGGGGATATAAAACATTAAACAGAGATTTTTTTTTTCTCCAGACCGGGTTCTTTAACCATATTCTAAAACTGCATAATCCTTTCATAAAAACATAAAGAATTTGTTCTTTTTTATTCAGTTTTTGCTTACTTAGGTTTACAGAATTGGTCTAACCTTAGTTGTGATGAACAAGCTTAGCTAACATTTTAATCACCGGCAGGCTTTGTGCATACTATGAGTAACTCGTGCTAGTTACTAGATTCATCGTCAAGTTTTCCTATACCTACAACGTATAATGCATGATAAGTGACTTCATTTCCCACACTGCCATTGAATCATTTGTTGAATTTGCCTCGTAGCTTTACAAAAACATAAAAAGTGAACTCTAGCTGAGAGCCTTGCACAGTTTCTTCTCCCACCGCACACCTGTCAGTGAGGTGGAGAAAGCAGGTGAACCACAGCAGGTCATTACAACCGGTTGCTCTGAAGTGTGCCAGCTATGGAGCCTCGTCAGCCCTGTGAAACATTTAAAACAGTTTTGTTTAATTACTCTTTTAATGGCGAGAGCAGTGGAGGCTGGCCAATAGAGGGCGATATTCAAATTAAATTATAAAATTTATATTTTATAATTAATATTTATTTAAAAAATTTAAATATATTAATATATTTCTTTAGATGTGCAAGATAAATCTTTAATATTTAAAGCATCATTTCATGTTTTGTTGGATTAGTGATGTATTTCTGCCCTAGGGCACAAAAATATTTGCCCATTGACTCTCATTAAAAGCTGCACATGCGCAGTAGCTCCTCTGCAATACAGAAGTATAGGAGAGCTTTGGGCCCAGGTCTGGTGTGCCTTGAGGTGACAGGAACTGTCGTCACAGTTGTTGTGCAGGTGATTGACAGGCCAGGGTATGGGAGGGAAGCTAACTTACCAAGAGAAGCTGGAGGTGAAATTGTTTGAACCTGATCAGCCAAACATCAAAATGAATCAGCAGTCCAGGACCTGGTTTAGCTACAAGGCTTGGCTGCCTGCATGCGGCGAGGCTAGTGCTTTATTCTGCTATTTGACTTCCTGCCTCCTTTTTCAAACAACAGGATCTGACCCAGCATGGATAAAGACAGGTAAGACTGATTTAAAGCACTTTTTAGAAAAGGCAAAGAAGAATGAACAATCTTAACCTGACTCCGCCAGATGGATTTGCTCCGCATATCCATCTGGAAACCTTCCATTGAAGTAATTTTGGGAAGGGGCGAAAATACTGGTTAGCTGATTGGCCTATGTTGGTGATAGACAGGCTAAATAAACCAATCAGATCAACGAAGCATATGACGTAACAGAGCGACGACGAAGAGGAGCCAATTGATAGATCAAACTCTTGCTGAAACCAGTCGGGAGAAGAGCAAAAACATCTTTTCCTCTGAGAAAAGCCTCCAGAGCAGTGTTTTGCTCTTCTTTCAGTGAAGAAATACTCTGTAATTCCGATAAAACTTGCTCTATAGCCACGCTAACGCTAGTTTCATCGGCTGAAGCCGCCATGTTCTTTAGACTGAACTGTCGCGCTTCTCGTTGCGTCACACCTCAACCCGCCTCAAAGCCAACGCTGATTGGACGTTCGTTTGGTGAACGGCTCCAAATTTTCTATAACGGAGAGTCTTCAGACTGATCTGCGAGTGAAACCTTGAAAGCTCGCGAGATTCAGGATGGTCTCATGAGGCTAGAACAATCTGGGATTCACATGGAAAATACTATAATACAGTGTACTTTTCTAGGTATTTGTTAATTTGCATTGCTTCTCTTAAATAAACACATTCTCAGAAAATAAAAAGTTTTTATATATTTAAAAAAATATAAACTGACTTATAGCTTCTCCATTATTAAACCTTCACAAAGTCTGAGTAGGGCAAGGTTTAAGTACAAAAATTAAACCTGTACATGAAATTATATGTTGTTTTTTATATAGTTTTTTGTTGTTAGCATTCATATAAATATACTGGTGTGATAACTTAGTATACTGTATGTTTAATTGGTTTTTGGTATATGCCTATATTTTATTTATAGCCCCCTCTGAAAAAAAAACAGCCATGCAGTGAGATACAACACGTACAGGGTCAAAAATATTTAGTTTGGCTAAATCTTCTTATACTGCCATCTTCTGCATTCAAGACTACAACAGGTACCAACATATTATGGATTTTTTGGATATGAAAATTCCACAACTCCAAGACACCACACTGGGAAAAAATCTAAATCTATATAACTCTTTTTTTTTTTTTTTTCTTAAATTAGGTGCAATTGTTCTTGAATTGAAGAGACCTTTTGCCAATGCAGCAAGACAATTTACAAATAAATAAGAAAACACATTTGCATTGTTTAAGTACATTTTATCTAAATATCTTATTTTAAGAGTAAAAATACTCATTACATTGATAAATCATATCATTTACCTACTCAAATTAAGGGTTAATACACTTGATTTAAGAATTGTTTACTTTTTTCTAGTTTGCTTTGCAGTGCATGTAGACTATACAAGTGCTGTCTGTGCAAAGTCAACCTCGAGTCTGCATACAGACCATCACTGGCAGATGCCTATGCGTGCTGTGGGGGGGTGTCCAGTTGGAGCATATAAAGCCTATGGTTAGAGTTCAGACTGAAAGCCCATAATTTGACCCCTCTGTTATACATACTAACTGATTTCTTAACGTCACTGCTGTTGCTGATCTTTCCTGCAAATGAAAATGTTATAATGTGCACTGTATTAATTTATATATTTTTGGGAGATATGCATTCAAAGCAAATGGGAGAAAAAAAAACAGCAGTTGGGCTGTCATTAAAATAAATGCTTAGTCAGATCTTGTTTACTAATTGTCAATAATTTTTAATGGCTGTAATGTTCAATGATTTTATTTACCACCTTTTAATACCTTTTAAAACCCAGTGGACACCTTGACATTATGCTATAGGAGGGGCTTCAAGTAGTTTGATAGATAATAGTCCAATATATCAGCCATAAAGTTACTTTATGGCTGATGAATTCTTCTTTTGCATAGTTTACAATAGGATTCTTTAATGTAACTATTGGGTCTTCCTGTAATAATTTGTGTAATCTACATTATGTTTAGGAAATGTGACATTTATCCTTACGTGTCCAAAAAAATCCACAATATCAGCTTTGGTGGTGATCAAATTTTATCTGTAGTAGTCTTAAATGCACATGATGGTGATATTAGAGGATAATTTACCCAAGGTAAGGAGCACTTAGCCTGAAACTAAAGAACAGAAACATAAAAACTCCATTAAGCCTGTTTTGTTTCCTTCTCCTGTGTTCTTACACACCGCATAGGTTGATTAGCAAAGATAAGATTATTTATCCTGCAAATGTCAATGAAATGTTGTCACCAGATGGAAGATTACATGACATTTTACTCATAACAAAAAAGACAGTTTCAATCACAGCAGCTGAATCATATCTATGATGGCAAAGATAGAGTTCAAAAACAGATATGGACTTTGATCTCTGTATTAGATTCAGACTAATTAGAACAAAGATAGAGCAGATATGCTTCACGCTTTCAAAAACAAGCACGCCACAAGCTTTGAAATATGTGATTATATTTCCTCGCATCAGTAAAGAGGCAATTTTTATGCAATCAATTGTGAACAGATGCCCAGCAGGGTAGAAGAAGTCAAAGAAGTAGTTTGGGAAGGGCAATTAAATTCAAGGAAAAAAGGCAAACAAGAACATGAACAAATGATCTGTATTGAGTGTTACTATTGAAGCTAAAGTAGGGCTGGGCGATATAGAAAAAAAGCTTATCGATAAAAAAAAATGCATATTGATTGATATCGATAATTATTGAAAAGATTTGAAACCATATTTTATGTGCAGCTCTGCCTGGACTTTTTATGATATTGCTAAATGATTTAATTTTAATGAAAAACACAAAC
Source organism: Cyprinodon diabolis (assembly GCA_030533445.1). Classification (NCBI taxonomy): domain Eukaryota; kingdom Metazoa; phylum Chordata; class Actinopteri; order Cyprinodontiformes; family Cyprinodontidae; genus Cyprinodon; species Cyprinodon diabolis. Next base: position 9,927,931 of record CM060073.1, read on the forward strand.
ACAGACTTCGAATTAAATCTTTATTTAACCAACTTTTTTAACCATAACATAATTGTTTTAAAGAAAAATAACTTAAGAGACCTGAGTTATGTTATTAAATACTGACAAAGAATAAACTAAAGTGACCAAAATAAATATAACAAATAAATAAATGCCCCCCCACCGCCGCCCCCGTTTCCTGCTTTAACCTGAGTTATTACTTTGAAGTGTCTGGCCCCTCAGCATTTTTCTCTCAATTGTTAGAACTACGTGGGAAACTGCCCAGAACTGAAAATATTTATATATTTTCCCGAAATTCCCGAAGATTCCTCGGAGGAGAGCCGCGCCGGGGCCTACACAGCTCGTACTCCTGCGGCTGTGAGCGGCTGAGATGATAAAAAAAAAAGTTGGTTGTGTTATCAGACTTGGTTTTCACTGGTTCTCTACACATTTTACAGATGACTGTGGTTTGTTTTTTGTCCGACTTGCCATGACCGAAATACTGCCAAACTGCCGAACTACAAAAACCCTTCTTTGGAACAATTTCCTCCGCCTCTCCTTGCAGCGACATCTTCATGTGCTCTGTGTTGTGGTTTGAGAGGGCGGCGCTTGGTGACGGCGTGCCTGGTTCCGCGATTGTGATTGGTTGGGAGGAAGCAGTGACTAGCATAAACCTACATGATAGGCTACAATGAGAAGGAAGAAAAACTGCGTTTCTTTTTTATCGAACTTTTATCGACCCTCTTTTTTTCTATTGCGCCACACGTCTATCGATCGATATATATCGTTATTGAATTATCGCCCAGCCCTAAGCTAAAGCCCACAGCTAGAATGATTGCTACACAGAGGCTCTTCAACTGATGTGAAAAGTAGCAGCTGTGAGGTTTCACGGGAATAAGACAGAAATTAGGCTCCTATCTTTACTGGGAAGAAGCTCCATCATGTTTGCTCAGACAGCAGGCCTCATTCACAGAACTTTGATCAAAGGACTGACGGTTTAAACTGTAACAGTCTTGTCAGGCCACATGATTCCCAAATGTGAGTTGATATAAACAAAGAACTTCTAATTAGCGTTAAGATAACAGAGGATATGCGAAGTGACAGAGGTTGAACTTCATCTTCAACGCCTCGGCAACAGTCATGCAGGGATATATCTGGCATTCAGAAGTCTGAGTTATGCAGGCGCTTGTTTTCCACACGGGGATCTTATTTTGGGGCATCCTCCCGGGCACAGTGAGGAGTGTGATGGATGACTACAGCGGATCAGATTACACCTATTGATGTGCAGTCTGGTTTGCATGGGTTTCCTCTCTGTGGGAGAAGGGAAGTGAATTCATGCAGCATAGAATCTCAGAAGATGGTTAAAGTGCAACTCACCCCAATTTAAAAGACAAAGCCCCGTCTCTCAGAGAACGTTTGAAAAATGAAACATGACGTATTTCATTGGGTGCATAACCACCTATATATTTACAAACAACTCATTCCCAACAACAAGTTTAACTGCTTCCTTTACAGAGCCATTTAAACTAGACTGTATTTGCACAGATGTGTAAGAAAGAAATGGAGATATAATCGCCAGCATTGCCAGTGTTGCAGCATTTACCGGCACCCAAGGCTGTAACAACTCATTCTTTTTTGATGCGGTTTTTATAAAACGTTGACAGAAATTGTATTTAAAAAAGCAATGCTTTTTTTTTGCTAATAAAAAGCCAAATGTGTTAAAAACTGTTCCTTTAGTTACATTTGGGATCTTTTTCCGAAACCCGCCAACTAAACAACCGAGTACCACATCTCCTCGTTCCCTATTTCCAGATGTAGTTGATGTGTTGTGTTGCTAGTAGCCTAGCACTGAACCACAGTCAGAATCAGGTCAGTAAAATGATATAAGTCCAAAGTTGTATAAGAACCTGCAGCTTTATACACTGGATAGTCCTAATTGTTTAGTAATGACATGGGACGTTATGATAATAAAATTTATAGATTGTACATACTGGTTTAAAACATAGCCATGTGAATATTTGTAGTATCACTAATAAAAAAGTTGAATGTTCATTGAATTAAAATTGGTTGAAGTTCAGACTTTTTAATGCAGATGGAACTCTGGTGCGCTAGCTCATTTAAAACTTTTATGACCATTCATCTTAAAAGAATCCGAACTGAGAATTGAATATAGGCAAGGCAAGGCAAATTTATTTCTATAGCAGAATTCAGTACAAAGACAATGCAAAGTGCTTTACATGATTAAAATATAGGAAAATAAAACAGAATCAAAGCAAGTAGGAAAAAATAAATAAATAAATAAAGTTAAATTAAAAATGCAGAAACAAAAAAGAATATTAAAAACAGTTGGACTAAAGAAAATAAAAAAGTTGAACTAATGATGTTTTAGTTGAACTGTTTAACTAGAAAAGTCGAAGGCAATCCTATAAACAAAGACTTCCCTGTTGCCACCTCCAGTTTACACCAATAGTTAATAGTAGTGTAAGGTAGGGGAGCAGACAGGACCAAACATAATATGCATTTTTTTTAAACTTGGTCAGGGAGTAGCTGCATAATGTGCAGCACACAAAGTATGCAGCAGGATGTGTTCAGCAAGTGTGTAAATCTTTTATCACACAGGCAGCAGAGCTCACAGTGCTATGTAAGTTTCAACCTTGGCAGCCTCACATGTAGCTCTGCCTTTGTTTGTAGTCGAGCCTTTGATTGCCTTATGGAGCGTAGGCAGCTGATAAACTGCTTGCATCTTTCCCCCTCTGTCTTGGCCCATCTGGATCCAGGCAATGCCATGGCAGCTTCCTCCATGTCCCCTTTGGCTCAGCAAATCACCTCCGGCCAAATACTGACAAATTTTAGAAGAGGCCAGTGAATCCGTCTGCACCAACAGCTCTTTTGGCAGGTCACCAATAACCCACTTAGATTTTTCTTTTGCTAGAACTCTTCTTGTTGGCAAACACTGACACTTTTTGGTAGATGCTGAAGGGTTTGTGAGTCAGACGGGCCTTTTTGATTGACCCGTGGTGCACTGACCCTGTTGGGTTGAGTCTGTTTCATAATGTTTTGAGAAATACTGTACATTCTTGTAAGAGCATTAAATCAGATTAAATCATAAGAATTTCTTATTTTTAGCCCTGATAAGGAAGGACCATCAACTATAGTAAATTGATTCTTAGATCATTTGTCCCTATTATTTCATAACTTGTTATCTATCAGAAAAACTCCACTCATTGTTACTCTTCTCAATGAACCAAAGCAGCTTTTTTGTGTGGCTGATGCTGCATTGGAACAAATTCATACGTTGAAACTGAAAAAGTGCAGTCCTAGCTCAATGTTACATAACATAGTTTGGTTTGGGTTTTCACTGGGTTTGTTTTTCTATCAAAGAACAAAAAAAAGAGAAAAATGTGTCTCTTTATGAGGCTGCACAGTGGTGCAGTGAGTAGGACTGTAGCCTTGCAGGAAGAAGGTTCTTGGTTCAATTCCATGTCCGGTGTCTTTCTGCATGGAGTTTGCATGTTCTTCCTGAGCATGCGTGGGTTCTCTGTGGGTACTCCGGCTTCCTCTCACAGTCCAAAAACATGTTAGGTTAATTGGCTTCTCTAAATTCTCCTTAGGTGTGAGCGTGTGCATAAATAGTTGTTTGCCCTGCTTGTCTCTGTGTTGCCCTGCGATTGACTGGCAACATGTCCAGGGAACCGGCACCCCTTGCGACCCATGCAGGGATAAGCGTGACAAAAAACGGATGTCACATTATGAATACAAAAGATTAGGTTAAAAAATACCAATAACCTGGGTGACTAAACAATCTTTTTTGGGAAGAATTTTTCCAGACAAACTCAAATAACCATATATCTAATATATATATATATATATATATATATATATATATATATATATATATATATATATATATATATATATATATATATATATATAAAGTTATTGAACATTTTTTATCCAAGCAGCTATGTTTTTGGGTGACAGGCAGCCATGAACCGTGACAAGACTTTTAGTGGCCAAAAAAGTAAAGCTGGAAAACACAACAGTCAATATCTTTCATTGCAAATGTTTTCTATATTGCTTTTATGACCAATTGTGTCATCCATCCATCCATCCATCCATCCATCCATCCATCCATCCATCCATCCATCAATCCATCCATCCAGCCAGCCAGCCAGCCATAAGTAAAGGTGCCTCCAACTCACAGTAAAATACTGTTTAATATTCCCTCATTGGCTCCTTGGTTTGCATTAAAAAGTTTTTTTTTTTAAATATGCACATACAGCCATCTTGCTGTTTAATGGGAAAGGAGATTGTGCCATTCAATAAGAGGCTACGAAGGAGTACTGAGTTGTGTCGGATTGTTTAATGGATTTGATTTGGCTGCCATGTGGTAATGGAGGGATTATACGATCATTCAGGAGCTGTGAGAGTAGAGCTAAGAAGAATTCTGATCAGTTTATGGATGCTACATTGAAAGGATGAGTGTAGAAATGGCTGTCAAAAAAAAAGCTTAGAGGAATACATGTGCAGAAATGAATCTACACTTTGAATTAATGTTTATTCAGATTCAGTAAGATGAGAGTAGCTCGATCAGCATTCAGGAGTGAATAAAAATGGCAACATTTCATTGCATTAGAAAAAACAACTTCTAGGCAAAATACATATCACTAACATAATTATATGAGTAGCCTTCTTTTGGATGGGGTTCAGTCTTCTCATATTACTCAATGAATAATTGAGAAATGTAAACAACCCAGACAGGATGGCTCCAGAGCTTGGACCCATTGTTACTATTTGTTCTGCCAATAATTTGCTAATCTCCAAACGGATTCATCTATGGTAATGATGCTGTGGCCAAGAGGTGAAAACACACTGCAAATGCATACTGTAAGCATGCAGCAAACACTAAAAGTACTGCAAACACAAATCAAATCAAGACAAAAAAACTAATGAAAAAGAATCTGAGACAGTTAAGGCATAACTGGAATGTTCAGAGAGATTAGGTCAGGCATCCCAAAAGTGGGTCCTCCAGGTTTTAGAGGTTTCTCTGCTTTAGCACAGCTGATTCTGATGATTGCAGTTTAGCAAAAGCCTGTTAATCAACACCGACTTTGGGGAGGCCTGGATTAGGAGTTTAAAAATGGTTCATAGATAAACTTCTCTCTTCTTTCTTTGCTATTTTCTTTGCTAAGGGTCTGGTGCATAGACATTAATCTATACTTATGTATAGAACCTGGACCAATATAAGTTGGCGATTGTTTCATTCATGTATTTGCAGCATGTTTGCATCCCTATTCCACTATTGAATCAAAATACTGCTGGTAGGGTTGTCACGATACTAATACTAAACTTTTCAACTCGATACCGATACCAAGGAAAATATTCGATTCTCTATACCATTTTCGATACCAAAAAAAAACTCCAAATTTTAACAGAAATATTTTGATTAATAATTAAAATACTATATACAGTGGGGCAAAAAAGTATTTAGTCAGCCACCAATAGTGCAAGTTCTCCCACTCAAAAAGATGAGAGAGGCCGGTAATTTTCATCATAGATATACCTCAACTATGAGAGACAAAATGAGAAAAAAAAAATCCAGAAAATAACATTCTCTGATTTTTAAAGAATTTATTTGCAAAATATGGTGGAAAATAAGTATTTGGTCAATAACAAACAAGCAAGACTTCTGGCTCTCACAGACCTGTAACTTCTTCTGTAAGAGGCTCCTCTGTCCTCCACTCGTTACCTTCATTAATGGCACCTGTTTGAACCCGTTATCAGTATAAAAGACACCTGTCCACAACCTCAAACAGTCACACTCTAAACTCCACCATGGCCAAAACTAGAGAGCTGTCAAAGGACACCCGAAACAAAATTATAGACCTGCACCAGGCTGGGAAGTCTGAATCTGCAATAGGTAAACAGCTTGGTGTGAAGAAATCAACTGTGGGATCAATTATTAGAAAATGGAAAACATACAAGACCACTGATAATCTTCCTCGATCTGGGGCTCCACGCAAGATCTCACCCCGTGGGGTCAAAATGATCACAAGAACGGTGAGTAAAAATCCCAGAACCACACGGGGGGACCTAGTGAATGACCTGCAGAGAGCTGGGACCAAAGTAACAAAGGCTACCATCAGTAACACACTACGCCGCCAGGGACTCAAATCCTGCAGTGCCAGACGTGTCCCCCTGCTTAAGCCAGTACATGTCAAGGCCCGTCTCAAGTTTGCTAGAGAGCATTTGGATGATCCAGACGATGACTGGGAGAATATCATATGGTCAGATGAAACCAAAATAGAACTTTTTGGTAAAAACTCTACTCGTCGTGTTTGGAGGAGAGAGAGTGCTGAGTTGCATCCAAAGAACACCATACCTACAGTGAAGCATGGGGGTGGAAACATCATGCTTTGGGGCTGTTTTTCTGCTAAGGGACCAGGACGACTGATCCGTGTGAAGGAAAGAATGAATGGGCCATGTATCGTCAAATTTTGAGTGAAAACCTCCTTCCATCAGCAAGGGCATTGAAGATGAAACGTGGCTGGGTCTTTCAGCATGACAATGATCCCAAACACACCGCCCGGGTAACGAAGGAGTGGCTTCGTAAGAAGCATTTCAAGGTCCTGGAGTGGCCTAGCCAGTCTCCAGATCTCAACCCCATAGAAAATCTTTGGAGGGAGTTGAAAGTCAGTGTTGCCCAGCAACAGCCCCAGAACATCACTGCTCTAGAGGAGATTTGCATGGAGGAATGGGCCAAAATACCAGCAACAGTGTGTGAAAACCTTGTCAAGACTTACAGAAAACGTTTTATCTCTGTCATTGCCAACAAAGGGTATATAACAAAGTATTGAGATGAACTTTTGTTATTGACCAAATACTTATTTTCCACCATATTTTGCAAATAAATTCTTTAAAAATCAGACAATGTGATTTTCTGGATTTTTTTTTCTCATTTTGTCTCTCATAGTTGAGGTATATCTATGATGAAAATTACCGGCCTCTCTCATCTTTTTAAGTGGGAGAACTTGCACTATTGGTGGCTGACTAAATACTTTTTTGCCCCACTGTATACTATAAATAAATACAACAAACAATAAGAACAATATTTTGAAACATACAAAATTAAAATTAAGTGTTCCTTCCTTAACGATGCTTTGCACACATAACAATGACACTAGCCAAACCAGTTAAGAAACAAAAATAATTCTCAGCAGCTGCACCTGTTACAAAAAAAGTCTGAAACTGAAAAGTGTACAGAATTATTCAGTCACACAGTGTTCAGAAAGTGCAATTTCCTCTATTCTGCACTTTAGATGAATGACTGTTTAGGTGCCACTGGTGGTAGCACTGTATTGATACTTTTGAAAATGAGTATTGTATCCGGATACAAAGTTTCAGTATCGATACTTTTTTGAGTATCAATACTTTTGACAACCCTACTTGCTGGGTTGTTCACCGGTAACCACTCTTTAGAAGCAATTTAGTCTGCCTCTTACATTTAAAAATTGCCTCAATTAATTCTGGCATCAATATAACAAGATGCTGATGTGAATGTTAGCTCCACCACAGGTTATCAGTTAAGTTCATTTGTAAGCCATTGAAGCATAAATATAAGAGGAAGAATTAAATCTCAGCAGAACCTATTCATCAGAGGATGGGTACAATGTGGCCATGAAGGCATGGACACTGTCAACAAAAACACTTAAATAGTTTAGCATGTTTGAACAACTCTTATGGGGTTCAAAGGGACCCAATCACCACCAGCCTCCATTGTCATGAAGGGAATCAAGTATTCCACGTCAGATTCTGACTTTCGTCAAATGTTGCACTGGAGATTGAGAATTACGGGACCGCATGGCCAGGGGCGGATCTAGAAAAATATTTATGGGGTTTCAAGAGGGGGGCAGGAATTTTTTAGGGGTGGCAACATATGGCATTTGTTTACACTGAATTTAATCACAGTTATCACAGTTCGGTGAGAATAGTATGTACAGTATTAGTGTTTCATGTGAAACAGTTCATATTATAATACATCGTATTATTATTAATAATTAGAAATTATATTCTAATGGCAGGCAGAAATGTCAAAAGGGCAGGCAGAAAGAAATAGCGGCGAAGAAATACTAGGGTAAAAGAATACAAAGGAAGAATAAAACAGACAAAAATATGATAACATGCACATAAATAAATACTTAAATATATAAGTAATTGAAAAATGAAGTTGAAGATAATAAATGACAAAAAAATAAATAAGGTAAATATTAAAAAGGCAAAGAAATAAAGAAGCCAATTAAAAGAGTTATATACCTTTATGACTAGCTGTATAATTTAATTTCTACTTACATTTATTTGTTGTTTGTATTTTGGTGGCAATTAATTGTATGCTTATTTATTTATTAAGCATTTATTTATTTCTGTATTTATTTTTAAATATGGCAGAGTTGGTCCTCCATACTGCTGTATCAACAAATCAACAAAAAGGCGGGTTCTGTATGTTACATCAAAATCTCCACAAATCTGAAAAGAAGCAACATAAAAATACATTTTGCTTGTGAGTAGGTTCATACAGGTCATTTCTGGATAGTTTCATATTATATATACAAAAAAGAAACAAAAACACTGCTTCATATTAAGCAGGTTTCACACCAGTATCACATTTTTAACTTTTAACACGTTTAGTTTTATTAAAGGAAATATCAGATTTTCTCAGGTGCCAAAACAAAATGTAACAGCTCTGTAAAGGCTCAGCAGAGAGCATAACATAAAGTTAACATGACTATAACAGCTGAATGCAGTGACTTCCATGTTGCTCAGCAAAACGCTTCACAACTTTATTTAGATCCAATGCCTTTGTGCGTTTTGATTTGAGTACAACCAAACGTGATCGTCTCTTTTCTGTCATAGTTGACCGCAAATATATCTTTATGAGCCTGAAACGTCAGGCCTAACTAACATCATAGATAGAGAAACAACGTTCTGCAACCTGATTTTTATCATCTCAAAATCAGCATTGCAGCTATGCTAGCAACATTGTGCTTTCATTATGATTTCATTTCTCGATAGATAGTTAATCAGTTTTTACCTGTTTCATCCCGTTTCTCCTCTCCCCATGACCACTGGCTCCCTCGCTTTGCCCCATTCGGTTTTCAAAACAATCAGTCTCAGTCGCTCTCGCGTCATCTCGTGCTGCATTCACTGCAGTCCGACATTGGAAATTAGCGGTCGTAATTCTCAAATGATCCATAATTTATAAGCCCCTGCTGCCACCCCTACCGCCAACTGGGGTGGCAGCAGGGGTGGCAAGGCTGTCATTTAGGGTGGCATTTGCCACCCTATGCCACCCCAGTAGATCCGCCTATGCGCATGGCACTATTTCAATTCTTGTTGTCCAGGTCTAGTGAGCCTGTGTTAATTGTAACCTCTGCTTTCCATTCATCGCAGATAGGATGTAATCAGTGTGTTGTTCTACTGCTGTAGCCAATTTGCTTCTCAGTTTAATGTGCTGTGGATTCAGATATGGTATTCAGCTTACCTTGGTTTTAATGAGTGGTTATTTATGTCACTATGGCCATTTTATCATCTCAAACCAGCCAGTCTACGCCACATTTAAATTCACTTAATCCCCCTTCTTTTCATTCTGCTGCTCAGTTTGAACTTTGGCAAGACAAAAATGTCTAAATGCAATGAGGTGATGCTTTGTCATTGGCTGATTTGTTTTTGTTTTTTTTTAATTGGGCTTCACATGGACCACGTTGAAAAATTTTGTTCCAACTTATGTTTAAAAATGTTAAGCGTCATAAAAACTAATGCATTCTAGTAGCAAAATAAATTAAAAAAAATACCTAGAAAAGTCAGCAGAAAGTGTAAATCTTTTTTTTTCTGTTGAAAGACTAGTGCTTTTGATCACATTATTACTAAACAACTTAACTCCTGCTTTAGATTTGCAGATTTTACGCTAAATTGGCAATACTACACAAAGGAGATATAACCTTGCACTTTTAACATTAAATGAGGGTAAAAACACATTAATTCATTCAGTACACAAATAAAGACACCATCATATTTTTGGGTAAATCTTGAATTATATTAGCAACACTTGCATTGATATTTGCAGTGAACAAAGATGGCAAAACCTTGACTAACATGATAAGAAAAAAACTGACACAAAACCAACCAATCAAATTAAGGAAAATAAAATTATGTAGCAGTCATACAGTATGTGTGGGTTGTATGTTTTTTCAATATTTTTCTAAGTTGCATACCCCGATACGTTGCTAGCAGTAAGCATCCATGGTTTAGCTTAAGTTTGAATTACAGAAATGTACTGTATCTTGATATGCCAATGACACATAGAGGACTTGCAGTAGTGCACTATGCTAATGGACTACAGGCTATTTGTTTCAGTTTAACCTAAAAAATACTCTGGTTTAAAGCAATAGTGAACATTTGATTGGACATAATCCTTAATGGTAACTGCATGTTATCAACCTTCATATTTTAGGCTTCATGTCTTCCCCAGATTGTGTATTCTAGTTCTCACAAACAATTTAATTTATATCTATAATGTGCTGTAGGTTATAATTACAGTGATATTTTTAGTGCTGGACTCAAAAAAAGAAAAAAACAACAGAAATTATTTTCATGCACATTTTCTGCAATAATGTAACATGGAGTTTTTCTCCATCCTTTTTATAAAACTGAATAAAAAATGAACTTGAACTGCTTCCTTTAGAGAAGCATCTGGGCTAGATTGTAAGTATGTGCACAGACGTGTAAGAAAGAAATGGAGATATCATCGCCAGATTTGTCTGTGTTGCAGCATTTACCGGCACCCAAGGCGGTAAGTGGTCATTTACAGGGAGGGAAGCAGGTTAATGAAAAATTATTGATTTTCCCCCTGCATCCCTAGAGATGAAGGAAAGTAACACTAACACTTCCGAACATTATCTGTCTCTTCTTTTAACAGTCTGACTGTTTGGTCGCATCACTGGGTCCATAGGGATGGCTGAAAAAGAGGCGGATCTGTTTGAGCAGTTATAGTGGTAGTGGTGCTCAAGTTGAGAAGAAAAGGAGGATAATACACACTAGGAGGGACACAGGGAGCAGTCAACCTTGGCCTGACTCTGCTTCCTGTATGCAGAGAAAGGGAAGCTATTGTTTCTGTGTTACAATGTCATTACACTGCACACGGATTATCATTCACAGTATTTCAATGCCTGGAATCAGCTGGACTACATTTTTTAAAACAGCTGGAAAACTCGAAAATACATCCCTTCTCCAAACAGTGAATGCACCTTACACAAGTCTGACCCAATAATGCCTACAGCGACTGTTATGAATCAGACTAAGAACCCTACTGTATAAGTCCGCCAGACACAGTGTTTAAAAGGTGTAAGCAGAACAGATTTGTGGCAGGCTTGAAAAAGCAGATGATTACTGGATAAGCTGGTGCAAAGTTAAACAGGCTAGTGACAGGTAGAGACAGTCCAAGTGGTGATTGGAATGAAAAGCCAATGAGAAGCCAGTGATGGCACCAGGAACACAGGAAGGCAGGTAATGCCCATAGGCACTGAGAAGTAAGATCCTGCAGGCGATGAGACAATCAGGTAGAGACTGACTGTGAGTGGCGAGTATTATTTTTAAGACTAGGCTTGAAAAAATCCTTTTTGACAAAGCTTATAGCTAGAGCAGCTCAGATTATCCTGAGCTATCTCCATAGTTATGCTTATATAGGCTTAGACTGCTGAAGGACGTAGGGACCACTTTTAGTCATTCTGCTTCTTTCCATCTCTATTATCTCATAATATTCTCTCTGCTTTCCCAATCATTGAAGCTTCATCTGATCTGGTTATGTGTTTGTGTGTGACATCATCCTGGAGCAATATCAGGTGGGCTGCTGCCATCAACACCTTTTGTACTGTATATAGATGTTGGAGTGTCGTCCTGCTTCATTTAGTGTGAATAACTGTAAGTGCTCTCTTTCATCCTCTGGCATAGGAGCTGGCTTGGTGCTCCTCAGCTTGGCTGTGTCTTACTGGACTGGGCCGCCTGTGGAGCTATTTACTTTTTCTATCCCTGCTTCTTTTTATATGTCTGCTTCTATCTCAATGATCCCAATCATCCTCAACAGATGGCCACTCACAATGAGCCTAGTTCTGCTTAAGATTTCTTTTTGTTAAAAGGAAGTTTTCCTCTTTTCCTCTCCACTGTCACTACAAGGGGGATTGCTTTTGAGTCAATGAGTTGATGCAATCAGCCGGTTTTCCTTAAATAGAAATCGTTGAACCAACCTGACTGTATGATCTAGTTGAATTGTCTCTTAAAAATGTCTTGATTAGACATATGTTTTAAATCTGCCTTTTTATATTTTATAAATAAATCTAATTAATTCAAATGATTAATATGTAGGTTAAAAGGTTAACAGAGAGAGACAAGTGTATCTTCTCTCTCTAATTATCGGAAGCAGAGAAGAGTGTGGCAGCCAGCCAGCTCAAAAATAATCAAAGTAGAGGCATGTTGCATGATAGCGACAGTCTTCAAGTTACAGAGAGAAAAATGTAACTATGATTCATATTAGTGAGGTGCCTAAAATGAAGCCACTTTCAATGAAAGTTAATATGTTGAGACACTTACTCACAGGCTAATTTCTAATTTAGCCTTAAAGATGCTAAATTACCTGTAAATCACAAAGCAAACTCTTAACCGCAGAAAGTAGTAACATTACCTTTCAACACGTGCAGTTGAATTTCATTATGAGCCAAAGTACATTTAAAAAATAAATAAATATCAAATATGCAATGACTGAGCTTATAGAAGAGTATGGAAATATAACCCTAATAACATATTTATGGTGATCCTGCAAAAAGAGTATTTGGATGCAAACAAATTCATACAGTTATTTACAAAGGAGGAAAAGAGTACCTAAAACAACAATCCAACTGCAAACACAAAAAACAGATGGACCATGTTGCTGCTCAGTGGAGCGATATCAATTTTTGAAAACTGTTGTAAACTGAAAACACAGCAGGTTCAAGCAAAAGGAACTTTAAAAATATAACCTTGGTAAAATATCTAAAAATGTGAACCCTGAAAAATATGGAGCATCAGCATTCACCAATGAAATAACAATAAACAAAATAGGTTTTCTATCTGAGCTGCCTTCAGAATTTTAAAGTGAAGAAGGGTGCATAAGACACATGCTTAAGTGGGTTAGAAAGATACACACAATTCAATGAAAGATATGGAAAATCAGATGTCACCCAACACCATAAAGTCTCAGGTAATTATATGAGGGCAGCTGGAGTGTTCCTAGGTTTACTGGGTACAGATGGGTTTAATGTTATGGGAAAGGTCCAATATCATTTCATCAGATCACAGTTTCATTAATTATCAAACTCTCAAAGAAGAGTGTTAGACTAATATGTGGAGAATTTTTCAGTTCATTCCATCTTTTTTCTTTTTATTTTTTAACTGTTCTTATGTTTGTCAGGATTCTTTTCAGCCATTGATGTTCTAGTTTACACAAAAGAGTGAACAAATAGCTATAAAAAAAGGCCCAAAGCAAACAAGCGTAGGAGTACTTCTTCCAACTTCGGCGTAATGGCGGACCGCTAACCAAACAGCATATGAGTTACGCTTGGAGCCTACATAAATAACATCATGGCGGCACTTACGCAAAATGTTTGATTGACAAACAAGAAGCCAATCCACTTTCGACAGTAGGCAAATGTAGTAAATTAGCTAATGTTTTGTAGGTGTCACTACCCCAACTGTTCCGGTTGGGGTAGTGACCCGTTCAGCACATGCATGAACAGCTATACGTATATATATATCCGGGTTTCCATAAATAATGTACTTATGTTTCTAAGATCACTTATTTCTATCATTAACCATGGGCGTAGGTTTGCATAGGGACCATAGGGACATGTCCCTACCAATAATTTGATGTGAGCAACATGTTTATAATTTACAGCAGTAGTTGTTGCAGCAGTGGCTTCTTTTCCTCTTGTAGCTCCTCTGCCTGGTCTCTCCTGTCCCTTTCACGTAGCAGCGCATGGAACTGTGCTGCTCTGTTTAACTCCTATCTCATTGGTTGTTCTGCCTTAGGTTCCGCCTTCTCTCTCTCTGATTGGCTGTTTTCTAGTCCGTGTGTGGTTGGAGCACAAAATTAAAAATTTATTCACACTAGAATGCCGCAGTTACTACAATTAACAAGTCCCAATAATAAAAAAAAAAAGAATATCATGTACACTAAAAAACAAAAACCTTTTTTTTTCTTTTATAAAACGAAATATTCTGAGTCAGAGAGGAGTTCTGAAGACTGCTGGAAAAATGGACAAATAAAGGCTGTAAGCCATCAACATTTCTGATTCTTAGCCACAGCCAACTAAAAAAAGAAAATGTGAGGGTTTCCTTTTTACCGATATTTAGTTGCTATTACTGTTTTCATTTTTTTATGACTCTTTGAGAAAGTTCAGGTATAATTATTAGCAGGTGTTATTTCTCTTATAGAGTATAACAACAAGAAATGGCGTCTAAACATCTGCTGTTTTTCGTTTAAAAAGCATAATTAGGGCTCCACATAATAATAGTAATTTAATTGACTATTTATACTTCTAGAAATAGGATAAAGACAAGAACAAACAGAGGAAGAATATTAACATTGATTTTATCTTACATAGATTTCCAGACAGTCTATAAGTAAATTAGTACAAACATTAATGTCTGGTAAATAATGCTCAAATCTGGCTGTTTATTTTGGATATTATTAAATTATAGATAAGATAGTGTTATATTGTCTTTTATAATTGTTAAAAGTGATTTTATATTTGAATACACTTAGTCTCATGCTCAGTGTTGTGTTTGTAGATGATGCCACTAAAAAAGAAAATAGACATAGGGAGCTATTCGAACAGTCAGACAGTAAGCAATATAGGACAATGATAAAAGGTTGTGTTACATTTAATCTTTCACTATTAAAAATGCACGTATACATTATATGATTATAGGAAACAGAGATATCCAGTAATAATGATGCAGGGCAGCTTGTAGGTGAAGCAGCTGCAGTGCTTCAGGTGATGTCTAAATAAACCAGGTGAAACTAAAATATTTCCACATGAGGAGTTCTGGATGGAGAATATTGACAGACAAAAACATTTTTTTTATCTTATACATTATATATATATTTTATTTTTACAATTTTGGTATAATTACTGATCTAAGTGGGTTGCTCTGTCGAGGAAAGGCACATTTTACATTTATATTATGTTTTAGAGTCTCTATTCTCCAGTTAATGACGAATCACTTACTAAAATAGTTGATGAATATTGAAATAATCAATTAATACGATTCCATTTTTTCAGCCCCAGATAAAATGCATGAAATGGGCTACACAGAGTAACTACACCCCAGATGTTCAACTTTTATAGTGAAGTTAATATTTTAATGAATGTATTATTTTGCTTCATACAGAGAGAGCATAGTAGGTAAAAATATAAGAGTGGGGTTTAACTCTGCACAATTCTTTATCTTCAAAAGAAAATACTGTATTTACCTTCTCTCTTAGTCGTTCAAATGAAACCATTTTAAAAGTGGAAAACAGTCCTAATTCCACATTCATCAGAGCCGGTGATACTTCAAACGTTGATAAACAGCATCTAATGAGTGTAGTGCTTATGAAATGTTTATTAATGTAGCAAAATGATGCTTTTCTCTTTTAACAATGAATTCCTCTTATCAGTACGGATGCTCACATCGAGCATAAAAAAGGGAATGCATATTGCATAGCACCCATGACACCTGACCAATAGTGTTCCTACCAAAGTTCAAATCAAACCTACGCCCTTGTCCTTAACTCATTAAAGAATGCTAATACACATCTTTTAAAAAAAAGCTTTCTGACTTTTCTGATACAATTTTGATGGTTTTCACATTTTCTCCATTAAACTACTTCTCTGATGTCATCATCGGACATGCTCAGAGCAGCCCTGCAATATGATTGAACCATGTTTATCTGCATTTTATTTGTTTCCTTGTTTAGATTACGTACCATTTACCATAATGTTGTTAGGAATCCAGTTTGTGTGGGTTGTGTTTTTGTTTGTTTTCCCTCGGTTTTCCCTTGTTTTACCATTGGAAATCTAAGTGGCAGTCAGCTCCTCCGTCTCTCAAGGAAACACCCCAACCTGGGTAAACCCTGTCCATCCTCCAACAAGCAAGTCAATTACTGGAACAACCCACACCGACTGGATTCAGAGAAAGACACCTTTACAAGAAATGTGAGTCCAGTTGCCTTTATTTCCAAATCAAAGCTCAAATTTCTTACTGAGCTTGAACTAACCACAGGAACTTCCCCTTCACTTTTCAGCCCTGGTTCACCAGTGTTTCAGAGCAGCACTGGACCAACCTCTACCAGTTCTCAATAAACCTGTTAAACCTTGCCTTGGTCTCTCTGTTTGGTTTTCTGCATGTGGGTCAGATATTGGATAAAATCAGGACAAATGTTAACACAAAAGGAAAACATAAAATGCAAAAAGACTAGATTTATGTTGAAATCCAAAGCTGAAAAAGTTAGCTCCCGGAAGTAGTGTAGGATCCCATTTCCAGTGCAGATCAGGCATAGACGAGTGGTAAAACAGAAAGGATTTTCTCAGGAAATATATTATTAACCTTTAACACATATTTCAGTATGTTTACTATTTTTGGGGAGGGAAAAACTAATTTCATTTTGACAAAGCAAAAGTAAGGGAGACCCGGATGTATATCTGGATGCGCATGCGGAATTGAGCTGATGGCACACGCGCAGAATGGATGTGCTTTCGGGGTGGATCAGGTATTGACAGTAGGCATCACCATGGCCAGAATTTATGGATTTCTAATTTTTTTTGGGAGGAGGCAACCATAAGTGCAAGAATGCCATCCATCAATTAAGTCATTTTGGATGACAGTTAATGTCTGAGAAAAATCCTCTTTAACACTTACTTACTATTGGTGGAATTGTTTCCCTTTATAGTTAATGCCTCTGTAGCTTTTTATGTACAACTTTCCAAATATTACCATGTCAGCTTTTTTAGAAAAAAGTCAGAGAGACATTTATTTGGCTTCTTAGTATGCATATAGCATTGCTGACAGAGATAACAGAAATAAATGACTGATACCAAGTCATCCTCCACCTCTCCTCCATATGTGGTCTCTCTTAAGGCAGAGGTCCTCCTGTGCGCCCATTCTGGGAATCAGTGAAGGGAGAAATCGTTATCCATAGGCAATCAGATCAAATCATCCCCCTGTCTAAAAACCTGCACTTCTAAGCTTTATTGCCCTACACTGCAGGTTTTGAGAAATAAAACAGACAGTTAGGTGGTAAATGTTTACGTCTGTTAACCATATGCTGCTCATCTGAGCACCTTGACCCACTAACTGAATTATTGCACCTGTTTTTTTAGAAAGCTGTGATTGGTACCAGCAGGTTCCAAGACGCTTAAAGACGTTGAAAGACACTTAAATAAGCATCAGTGGTAAATCACATTCAGTCTGATGAACGCCTACAGTAAAAACATGCCAAGTTCTACATGGCCATCATTTAAGCACAAAATCTCCACCAGTAATTCCAGAGTCAGTGAATAAGATTACCTTTAAGTTACTGTCTCGTTATTAATATTGGGTCTGAACCTATCCTTACAACAAAACCATGGCAGACTTTCAAAATAAGACATAAGATATACTGCAAAATAAAAGCTTTTAATTAATTAAACATTAGGGACGGAAATCAACCAGCTGTAGAAAATTGAATACCATGGTCTTTTCATAACAAAAACTATTTGAAATAAAAAAAATATGACATATAATATAATATTATTAAAGGCAAAAAAAGAATTCAAAGGCAAAAGAACAATTCATGCAGGATATGAGTATTTATATTGATGCCTATAAATCCTGATGTTTTAAAACTAGTCTGTGGTGTTAACTCTTGATACTCTACACTAGTGTTAGATAAATTCATAAGTGTTGAATTTAAACTATGTTTACCAGATTTCAGTGTACTTTCAATTCTGACAGCGTTAATGGAGAGGTCCGGTCATATTCAGAATTCAAACTTCTGAAAGTACTTTTAATTTGAAATTATTACATACTGTTCAATAAATGACAAGTGTTTTCAATTAGGAGTAATTGCATTTGAATGTGCTTTACTGGAGGCATCCGTGTTTTTCAAAGAACACTACTGCCACCTACTGGTTTGTGACGTCACGGTGCGGTATTGGCTGTTGAGCAAGTCCCAGTGCTGTATCTGGTGTTTGTCACAACGTGCTATTATCCAAGTCATCTTGAAAACATTCTTCTTTGAAATGTTGGCTACATATTACATGTGTTTTCTCTTGCCAGAAGTTCGATGGCAAAACCTCCCTCTTCAAGTTGGCAATCCAATGACAAACCCGTCCGTGGAGAATCATGAAGCGGAAAGGTGAAATAACTGAGCTTTTCTTGGTACTTTAACTCGATGTATTACAACATCCAACTGCCATGCACGTGGCCAGTGTAAGTTTAACTATAGCTCTCAGGAATTTCAATGGAAAGGTCCTCTCAAAATCTTAAGTAATTGTTGTTGATTGCAGATGTGTCTAGTAGTTCCCATTGATTATGCTTGTAAAGCGGGGAGAATGGCGCTAGGCTTACCGCACCGTGACGTCAATGCCAGAAGATGTCCGGAGAGAGGTGTTACTATATTTGGGCAAAAATGGCCCAGACTCAGTGATTGCGACATAAATCATTGTTTTTATGTTTTTACTGATTAACGCTAAATTCATTAAATCACCGCAAACATGGTGCATAATTATTGACCCATTGATTATTCCTTTCTGACCGAACTTCTCCTTTAACTGTTTGACACTTAAGTGTCTTATTTTAACTCAATCTACTGTGGTCCACTATAAAAACTTTAAACATGTTGAATTTAACTCCCTAGGAATTGAATTCATGATTCCAAATTTGCTGTTCAGCCATCATAATTAATTACACTACCTTTGTACAGCGGGGCAGAGCCAACATGTAAAGTCTAAAATGGATTTTATTCTTGCTGCCATGCACTAATGCTAATAGCTGCCACTCTACGGAGCAGCTTCAATGTTTAAACATTTCTCTTACTATTAAATATCTTAGGATTTTTCCTTGGAGGACAGACAGTACAATAAAAAAATGACATGCATGTTTTCTCTCAAATCTGTTCATTCTCAATGTTTAGGCTCCAACTGAAAGACACAGGGCCGGATTTATCAAGATCCAATTTTGCGTGCAGTAATTTGCGCTCGCAAACTGGAATTTTGAACCATGGTTTGCGGCTGAATTTCTACTTCACTGCAGTAAGAAAAAAAAACAAAAAAAAAACGGTGTTTTGTATTGGCCTGTAGAAAAATGCACATACCAAATTGCTCACAAGAAGTGACTGTGGATGAGATTACTGCGCGTACGCATCCCCGCAGCATTGGCATGTTGCTCCACAGGCGCAGGGAAGTTGGGGTTCTCCGTTAGGGCGTCAGGGCGACATGGCATTTAGAACGTCGGACAGCACTTCTGAAAAACGAGATTGGGAGATCCCAGATGCAAAAAAGTGCAATGTTGCAAGGACTTTTGTGATATCTGGTATTGCGTGGGTCCTCCTTGTGGATGGCTCCAAATCCATTCGGAGTTCCCCCAACAGCTCCAAAATGGCAATGCTGGATAAACGATATGTTTTGATGATCGTTTCCTCGTTCATTCCAAAAATATTCACACGGAGTAAAAAAATGCGCTCTCTGCATCTCCTTGCTCCATTTCGATGTCTCCTTCTTGCGACAATAACCGCTGCCATGTGTGCGCAATTACGCATACAGACCATTTGCACCTTCTTTTGAAACATGTTAAATATAGAGTCAGATACCGTTAGCAAAATTGCTTTCAGGTTTGATAAATCACTTTGCGAGTGCTAAATTAATATATTTACATGTTCTCCTCCCACAAGACGCACTTTTGCGTGTAAACGCCCCATATTGCATATTCATTGCAGAAAAAGTACTAAATGGATAAGAGGCGCTATTTAGCACGTTTTAAAGACCAAATCCTTTTAGCACGCTGTTGATAGATCAGTTTGTACATTTTTTAGCGTGCGCAGTGAAATAGCTCACGTTTTTATACACGCAAACCTTTGATAGATCCGGCCCACAGTCAGCTACACCACAGGGGGACATATATTTATAATAAATAAGGTTTTTATATGTTAAAACATATCTATGTTTTCTTTGACACTGAATTGGACCCGAAATGACTGTGTAACTCAAATAATGTTTTTTTTTTCTAATGCAGATGGGTGTGACACTAATTAAGGTTAAAAAGATTGACTGAAAACAAGCTATTTTAAGATGAAATCAGGAGATGTTAGTGCCCTGAAGCAAGATCAGATTTCAGTGAGAGCACCATGACCGCCAACATGGGTGGGTCCATAGAGGTTGGAATTATGTTAACTACTCTAGAAAACTTGCAAACCTACTGTATGTTTAAATGTAGAGGTTTGAAAAAAAAAACCCTCACATTCTTTATTTAACTAAAATTACAGATACCAATGTTAAAAAAAGTTTGAGGTGGGAACTTATGCTTGGTGAGAAAAGAAAGAGGTCTTCCAGCTTTAAAGGCTCAGATGTAATCAGTAATATTAACAGTCAAAACATCAGTGAAAGCATTATTGATTGATGGATAAGATTTTACATTGATTATTCAATTCTATTCATTGTATTTATATAGTGCCAAATCAAACACATATCACGGCACTTTACAGAGACAATTCAACCAGATCACACAGTGAGATTATGGAGAAGGGTAAGGAAAAATGTTTGACCAACCAAATTATATTAAATTGTAAACAGGTTCATCTTTGTGCACCTTGCGGTCGGCTTTGGGAGGGACCTTGCTCAGACAGGTCTGGGTATGCTTTTGGTTGTAGACTAAAATTTATACAGTTGATAATAAGACATTTCGAGACCTCTTCATATTGATAGCAGCCAAATTAGCTGCTAAGCTATTCCTTCAAAAAAACTCAAACAGCTTTTGAATCTGCTCATTCTAACTTCAGGTCTACTATTAAAACTTCCCTCCATGTGTTATGATTTCTTATTCAACCACAGCTGGCAATTTGGAAATTCTTATTTGACAAACAGGATTCTGCTTTTTTATCTGATAAATGTAGTATAAATCTTTTCTTGTCCGTTGTTTGTTATTTGGGTCCAGTCAGTGGCGGCCGGCCCATAGGGGGCGCTGGGGCACCGCCCTCCCTGATAAGAAGAGAGAAACGTAAAGTATATTTTTAGAAATTAACTCATAAATGTCAGTTTTACTCTCTAGAGTGTGTACCTATAAGCAAAACAAATTATATAAACTACATTTCCCTATCTACTGTCATTCATTTGTGGATTTCCACAGACAAGACTCCTACCGTCTCTGTCTTGGGGCTGTGATCAGACTGACCCACATTTGCAGAGAATCTGTCAATCATGTACTATTGCTAGGTGAATTTAATGGCCAATCAGCGTCTCAGAACTTTATGGTCTTGGGGCGCTGAAAATACTGCGCTTTAACAGGCTTCTGCACCCATGTGCAGGTGCAGACAATTAGAGGGATGATGGCGAACGAGCAAGGTGCAGCTTCCACCAAATTCGGTGAGATCCTTATTTATCTACCCGTTTGCCAGAAGAACATCCCTGTTGTAGGGTAGGAAAATTTCCTGTCATGGTTATTGTGATTGCTACGAATCCACCTCGTAGCTTAAAACTTTGCGTGCCACACACACATTCCTGTTATACTGTGCTTGTGAGGACCAATCCGCTCGCACTGAGCCCAGTAGCTCCATTAACTTAAAACACACAAGCTGTTCCTGGTTACCTGCTGGCGTATTGAGGGTGCACACTTAATATTTCAGTGGGGTTAGCCATGTGTGTGTGTGTGTGTGTGTGTGTGTGTGTGTGTGTGTGTGTGGGTGTGTGTGTGTACGTGTTTATGCTACGGGGACTTGTCATCTTCAGTCTGGCTGCGTCTTTGCTGGGTTCAAACCCAGTTTGGTGTAATTGAATAAGTCAATGAATCTGTGTAAAAGAATTAAGTTGTAAAAATTATTTGTTTGTTTTTGTACATCAATTGTTTGTGGAGGTAATATATGGACAAAACTGATTTATGAGAAGAAATCAGAAATAAGAGAGCCTGAGGGTAGGGGCTTAAACTATTTAATGAGGGCTGTGGGAAGAAGAGCGGCCATTATTGTTTTCTGTTTCTTTGTTACATTGCTGGTAACTGGAGAGAGGCTGAGGCCCAGAGGATCTTGTATATGGTTAGTTTCTTTTGCACCCTGTTTTGAGTTTTTGAGCACAATAAATCACCAACACTGGTAACCCGACTGAGCCTGGATTCTTTGAGGCCAAAGAACCCCGTCACAGTGACCAAAATCATCACTGTTACTGTTATTATATAGTAAATTAAATCATTACTGTTAAATTGTATGTATTGTGCAATTCTTTATTTGAATTCTTATTCCGGATTAGTTGGAGACATACACTAGGCTATATCAGCCCCACCAAAAATATTTTTCACCAGCCGCCACTGGGTCCAGTATCATGTTTTCTTGTTAATTTTGTCAGCTGAAATACATCTTTGAAATAATATAATATATATTTTGATTTTTTGCTGTCAAACAGATATTAGAGTAAACAGACGTTATTGCAACTTTGCACTTCTGTTAATTTGAGGCATGCAGCTAATTCCAATATGGAGAGACTCACAGAGAGAAAATCTGCAATTAGTAAAGTTTTATTCAATTCACTTTATTTATAAAGGTAACACAGATAGACTGATCATAATTTTCTATCTAAGGAAAACCAGCTGATTATATGGCCCTGTGACTCGCTGCATTCCCTTACAACAAGTATGCATGCAGTGACAGTAGAAAGGAAAACTCCCTTTCACGCGAAGAAACTTCCAGCAGAACCAAGCTCAGTGTGAGCGGCTGATGGCATTGACATAAATCGGTCTCCGCTAAGTGACGCCAATTGTTTACCTCGGGCGCGGTACACTACGATTTTTCCACCTAAAATGGCGTCTTAGCAACAAATGTCACGTGACTGGCGGAGACAGATTTTCCTAAATCCGCCCCTGTTTTCAGGCTTATTTTAACTGTAATGACTTATCTTGGACAGGCTGCTATGTAAACGGGCCAAAAGTTCTTCGTTTAGCTATGCTGCGGTTGTTTACGCTACGCCTTTTCCACCTAAAATGGCGTCTTAGCAACAAATGTCACATGACTGGCGGAGACCGATTGACATAAATTGAATGAGTTATTTGGCGCTCAGGCCCTGACAGGAGACTCTGTAGCTGTGAATAAACATTCGCTTAAGAGTAACCTAGGAAAATAATTTCAGTAATCTTCCCCCAGATTCCTGACAACTATATAGTTAATTATTAAATTTAATTCAATTAAATGTACCATATTAAAGCTAAACGCATTTAGATAGCATTTTCTAAATTTATAATCCAATTATGCACATTACTCATTCACTAATCTCATTTCCTTAATTGCCAAGGGATGCTAAAAAGCTTTAAACACAAGATCAGAATAAATATCATGTTTCATGTTTTTGATCAGTTTTTTTTTTCCATTCTAAAATATCAGTTAGAAAAGACTTTTAAGAAGCCTGTATTCATTTATTTATTTATTTTTCGTTTAAATAAAACTAAAAGACAATTTACTTGACTTTATCAGCCAAAATCTAAGAGGTTTTTCAATAAATCCTGGCTCCTACATGGATCATGCTTAGTTCACACTCCCAACAACTAAATAAGATGTTTTATTGCAGCCTGTTTACCAGAGGGATATGTTTAAACCATTTGTGGTATAAATAAACCATGTTGGCTGCATTTAGACTGGAATTTGTATGAAGCTAATTAGCTTCACCTGTACATAAGGGGTCAATAAATATCATTCCAAGCTGATTAAATTAAATACAGGTTGGTACTGGAGGATATGAACGTTTATGCAGAGCTGCCTTGCATAACACAACATTTTTGTATTCTAGACTCAAACACACACATGGCAAGGAGCAGGTTAATATTAAATAAGCACTTCATTATAGGTGATATGTGGGAGGAGATGTTACTTGTCAGAGGTCTGAGAAGAGGTTTTCTGGAGCTGCTGTTTAATCTGCCATCATCTCCTTTAAACAGTGTGCGCCGAGCTTCATGCCAAGGCTGCATCCTTGAATGCTTGACTCTAATAGGATGGAGCGATGAAGAAAAAAAACGCAGAGGGAGAAGACAAGGGACGGGTAGAGAAATTATTCAAATCACTGTTAGATTTGTAGCCCCAAAAAGGATCCTCATTAGCATAACTTCAAAACCTCGGAGCTCGAGTCTTAATAATACACACGCTTTGAGTCTTCCTGTGAATCACCTCCCGCTCTTTACTGTTTCTGTTTTTTTCTTGATGAGGCCACTGGGTGTGGAGTTGCGTGGGAGAAAGCCAGGGAGAGACAATCACCAACTTCCTCCCGTCAGTCTCCCCGGCTGAGACAGTGGGACATCCCAATCTTTGGTTTGGTTTGAACACAGCCTTGTGCCTTATCTGAGAGGAAGGCAAGTCATCCCAATTAACATTCCAGTGCTGTGGTTGTACAGAACTGCAGGCTTAACTGCTCACATCCCTGACATTTATAAAGAATGCAGTGACATATTTATAAATACACTGCTGTGAATGTATACTGTAACTATATATATATATATATACTGTATAAGTATATAGGTATGCATTAAGTAAGTACAAGTATGCAGTTCTTACATCTTCAAAAAGGAAAACCATGAAAACAGGATTTTGGGATCTGGAGCCTCCGTTGTGTTCTGCATTGTGTTCTGCATATGGGCTAAGAACCTAAACCCATCATGACAGAACACTGCGGCCAAACACAAAGCCCAGCAGATCACCTCCGTAGGTGGCTTGAGGAACAGGACGCTCAGATCCTTGGACATGCGCATACCCTCCGTGAGTTGCATACTAAGCTTGAACATCAGAATCAAATTCTACAAACATTTGCCAGCTACATGGGTAATGCTAACGTCACACCAGCGGTACGTCCAGTTCCGGGAACCACTTCCGCCTCCATGGTCACCGGCAGTGACGTCACTTCCTGAGTTCCGTCCCAGTCCGCCTGAAAGATTTTCAGGTAATCAAAATGATTGTAAGGGATTTTTATTCCAATGTCGATTACTTTTTGAACATTCTCCTGGCAGTTTTCCGAATGATAGAAAGAAAATATCATTTATTCTTTCTCAACTCACTGGACGAGCCCTTGAATGGGCAGAGGCAAGGTTCTCCTCTGAATCCAGTTTCACTTGTACTTTTTCAGAGTTTTCCCAAGTATTTAATCACGACACAGATAAGACTATTGACTCTCGAGCCCTGCTGAATTTAAGACAGGGAAACTCCACAGTGGCTGAGTTCTCTATCGACTTCCGGGTCAAAGCCGCAGCCTCTGGTTGGAATGAATGTGCACTCAAAAGTGCATATTTTAAGGCCTTAAATGATAACATCAAGGATGAACTAGCCACAATCGACGAACCTACTAGTTTGGAGGACTTAATCGGTTTAACCATCAGATTGGATAACAGGCTCCGAACTAGAAACAACACTAGACAAAGAAGTCTGAATTTTTCTGTGTCAGCCCCTGCATTAAATAATGCTTGTTTTTTCTGGATCCACAGAACCTGTTTCCAAGCCAAGGTCTAAAAACCAGACTCTTTCTGTGCCTGTTCAAGTCTCTCACTCAGATGGAGCGGAGGCCGAACCCATGCAGATTGGACACACAAGGCTAACCCCTGAGGAAAGACAACGACGATTTAGGGGCAGTCTGTGTCTATACTGTGGTGAGACTGGCCATTTCATAGCTTCATGTCCGGCTAAGTCAAAAGCCAGGGCCCGTCAGAGGAATTGAGGAGTCTGACGGGCCATTTGAAAACTGAAAAAGCTCCTCATCTGATGTTACCTGCTACACTTTTTTTTTTCTAACCAGAACCTCACCTTGTCTGCTTTCATTGACTCCGGATGTGAGAGTAATCTCATTGATTCTAACCTGGTCCAGCAATTACAGATTGAGACCTTTCCGTTATCCAAGCCTCTCAGAGTATCCGCTATTGATGGAAATAAACTCCATCAAGTCACTCATCAAACACAACCTCTAGAACTGTTGATCTCTGGAAATCATCGTGAGACATTAACCTTTTTTGTTTTACCTTCTGCATGCTCCCCCTTGGTGCTTGGATTCGAGTGGCTGGAACGACATAACCCCCATATCAACTGGGCTGAACGCCACATTGAGTCTTGGTCCACGTCCTGTCACGAGACATGTCTTCGTTCTGCAGCCCCTGCTGTTCAGTTCCCTAGAGGTAGGGGGGAGATGGACTCTCCTGACCTTACTTCTGTTCCTCCCGAGTATCACGATCTGGCACCAGTCTTCAGTAAGGTCAGTGCGACGTCTCTTCCACCTCACAGACCATATGACTGCGCCATAGATTTATTACCAGGAGCTCCCCTGCCCAGCAGTAGACTTTATAACATCTCTAAGCCTGAACGTGAGACCATGGAGAATTATATTAATGAGTCTCTGGCTGCTGGGATAATCCGTCCATCTTCTTCTCCTCTTGGTGCTGGTTTCTTTTTTGTGGGTAAGAAGGATGGTTCCCTACTACCCTGTATAGATTACAGAGGCCTAAATCAGATAACCGTCAAGAATAAGTACCCACTACCATTACTGGCATCAGCATTTGAACCTGTTCAGGGTGCAACAGTTTTCACCAAGCTCGATTTGAGAAATGCTTATCACCTCCTTAGGATAAGAGAAGGAGACGAATGGAAGACAGCCTTTAAGACCCCCTTAGGCCAATTTGAGTATCTGGTCATGCCTT
The DNA here is from genome assembly GCA_030533445.1 of Cyprinodon diabolis. Lineage (NCBI taxonomy): Eukaryota > Metazoa > Chordata > Actinopteri > Cyprinodontiformes > Cyprinodontidae > Cyprinodon > Cyprinodon diabolis. Next base: position 9,954,874 of record CM060073.1, read on the forward strand.
TTGGTCTCACAAACGCTCCTGCCTGTTTTCAGGCTCTAGTCAATGACGTCCTCAGAGATTTTTTGAATGTGTTCGTTTTTGTGTACATTGATGATATTTTGATCTACTCCAAGAACCTATCAGAGCATAAGAAACATGTCCGTCTGGTTCTTCAGAGACTTTTGGAAAACAAGCTCTTTGTGAAGGCAGATAAGTGCGAATTTCACCAATCATCTGTTACTTTTTTGGGGTTTGTGCTCGAGGGCGGGCAGGTTAAGCCATCCGAAGACAAAATAAAGGCAGTTCTGGACTGGCCGACACCTGAAAACCGCAAACAGCTTCAGAGATTCCTTGGTTTTGCAAACTTTTACAGACGCTTCATAAGGAATTACAGTCAAACAGCTCTATCTCTCACAACTCTGACTTCGGTAAAGGGGACATTTCAATGGACACCTGAGGCCCGGAACGCTTTTGAAAAATTAAAGAACCTGTTTTCTAGAGCTCCCATTCTGATCCAGCCAGACCCCTCTAAGCAGTTTATCTTAGAGGTGGATGCCTCAGACTGCGGTGTTGGAGCAGTTTTGTCTCAACAATTAAACTCAAATCAAAAGATTCATCCTTGTGCCTTCTTTTCACGTAGACTCTCACCAGCGGAGCAAAACTATGATGTTGGAGATCGAGAACTTCTAGCCATCAAACTCGCCTTGGAGGAGTGGAGACACTGGCTCGAGGGGGCCGAGCATCCAGTTTTGGTCTGGACAGACCACAAGAACCTGGCCTATCTCCAATCCGCCAAACAAGCTAATCCACGTCATTCTAGATGATCATTGTTTTTCTCCCGATTCAATCTCATAATCTCTTACAGACCTGGTTCCAAGAACGTCAAGCCCGATTCTCTCTCTCGTCTTTACTCTGCTGATCAACCTGAAACGCCCGAGCCAGTTCTTCCTGCCTCCTGTACTGTTGGAGTGGTTTCCTGGGAGATCACTGATCTCATCAACTCTGCCCTAGCCTCTGAACCTGACCCAGTTAACGGTCCTCCAAATAAAACCTATGTTCCATCTTCCGTTAAATCCCGTCTGATCCAGTGGATGCATGCAGCTAAATTATCCGCCCATCCTGGAGTGAGCAGAACGATTGCCTTGAATAAAAGACGTTTCTGGTGGCCATCCTTACACAAGGACGTAAAGGAGTACGTTTTGGCATGTCCCATCTGCGCCAAAAACAAGACCTCTCACCAACCACCTTCTGGTTTGCTGCATCCCCTACCTGTTCCAACCCGTCCCTGGTCTCATATTGCTGTTGATTTTGTCACTGGTCTCCCGATTTCCAAAGGTATGTCCACCATTTTAACCATCGTCGACCGTTTTTCAAAGGCTTGTCACTTAATTCCCCTCAGGAAACTTCCCACGGTTTTCAAGACGGCCCAGCTTCTTGTGAAGCATGTTTTCCGACTCAATGGCATCCCACAAGAAATTCTCTCCAACCGCGGTCCACAGTTCATCTCACAGGTCTGGAAAGCCTTCTGTTCAGCATTAAACTGTAAGTCCTAACTCACCTCTGGTTACCACCCACAGTCAAACGGGCAGACGCAGAGAATGAACCAGCAACTAGAGTCCACTCTCCGCTGCCTGACCTCAAACAACCCCACTGACTGGAGTCAGTACCTGACCTGGATCGAATACGCCCACAATTCACTCAAGTCTGCTTCTACTGGTCTATCCCCGTTCCAGGTATCTCTTGGTTATCAGCCTCCACTTTTCCCTGCAGACGAGAGAGAGATCTCGGTCCGATCAGTCCATCAGCACATCCGTCGTTGCCAGCGTGTCTGGAAGGACACCATCGCCACCCTCAACCACTCATCCGTCTCTACTAAACGCTTCGCTGACTCCAAGAGACGCCCGGCCCCTGACTACTCCATAGGCCAAGAGGTATGGCTGTCCACACGAGACATTCCCCTCGGAAACTGTCCCCCCGGTTCATTGGTCCATTCAAGGTTGCCCAGATCATCAACCCCTCTGCTGTACGCCTGCACCTTCCTCCGAGTCTCTGCATCCATCCCATGTCTCCCAGATTAAACCAGTTGTTTCTAGCCCCTTGTGCCCTCCATCTGACTCCCCTCCACCCGCCCGGGACATCGATGGACATCCTGCCTTCACTGTCCGCCGGATCGTGGACTCCCGTCGGCGAGGTCGCGGTTGGCAGTACCTCGTCGATTGGGAGGGCTACGGTCCGGAGGACCGCACATGGGTTCCTGGCTCTTATATCCTCGATCCGTCCCTGATCGAGGAATATGAGAGCTCTCTCCCGTCGACATCTTCTGGACCGCCAAGAGGCGGTCGTTGAGAGGGGGGTACTGTTGGGATCTGGAGCTGTACCACCTTCCTCCAGCAGAGTGCGCCGTGGGTCTCCTGGAGCTGGAGTCTTCCAGCACACCTGAGACGTATCTACTCATCAGGAGACCTGCCCTTTATAACCAGCTGCCAGACCTTGCTTCGACGCCGCAGTTTTGACCTTAGTTTGGTTAGCAACCTGAGCCTAGAAACTGAAAGAATCTTAGCTGTCTCTGGAGAGAGATCAGATTCTAACTCTCTTCTGTTTTTGCCTCACAGGAAACCTGTCTCTAGCCTGAAGCTCTGGATGAGCTTAACCTGCCAATCTGCCCTGGAGAGCCAAACCTGAAGATTCCTATGTGGATTCCCCTGCTGCTCTTAGTAAAGAGCTGGAAACTCCTATCAAGGTCTGCCATTAAAGTCAGAAGCTAGACGCTGCAGCTGCTCTGGAACTCTGCTGAACAAACAGTCTCTTATCCAACGGTTCCCTCTCTCTCAAAGAGAAGCCCGGATTCAGTCAAGGTATAATTCTGAATTATCAAAGACTGATTCTCATCTGCCTGCCTTCTAATCAAACTATCTTCTCAGCAGACTTCTGTGAACCAGCCCGGACCAGCCCCTGACCCAGTACAATTGTCTCTTTATTGTAAAACATTTCAATAAACCTTGTTTAACTTTTTCCCAGCCTCCGTTGTGTTCTGCATATGGGCTAAGAACCTAAACCCATCATGACACAGGATGGAAGTACATTATCTTTGGGTTTTAAAAGTGCTTTTGTTAAAAACCTTTTCAGCCACTAAAGACATATCACCACTTTGACATTTACGGCCCATTCTCAGTGTGGCTATATATTTTTTTTTCATAAACTTCCAAGCCCTTCGACATTGAATTTGTTAGATAACTCTACTTTATACTTTTTGGTTTGATAAAGCCTGCAGCAACCTCTTTCCTCTCTACTTTAAGGAACAGGAGCTGGCTTCTCCTTATGTATCACTTTGCAGTCGAATAAAATTCTGCAGTCTATGGAAGACAGCTGAAAAACGCATCAGTGCAGTAAATAAACCATGCAGCACGCGGCCCGTGTGTAAAGTATCGCTGAAAATAAATTCAAATCTAACATTCTAGTCCATCAGCAGAGGCTCAAATTGCACAAACAAAATTATTGTCTTTAGTTGATTTCCTTGCTCCACGCTGTGCTGTTCTCTTCGTGATGGTCATGATATATAAAAGCGAATTCTTTACAATGAATATTACACACATTTCGTATCATACATCTGCTGTCATAATATTAATAATCATTGCTATAATTATTATTATTGTTGTGGGCTTTACGCAGCTCTTTAGCAAGCTGTAAAGTACTTCCTCTGACTGATATTTGATACCAGCGTTCTAATGAAGAGAAGCTCTGTTCAGCACAAGAGCGTACTGCCCCATGCGTAATTGTGCAGTGGGGGCGTGTCGTTGGTCGTAGTGGGGAAATGTTGTAAAGGGTTGTGGTAGTTATTGGTCTGACGGATTGTTGGTATGTCGGAATAAGGCTTGGCCCCTAATTATCCATTGATCTGAGCAAAATGGGTGTTTGAATTTAAGGGAATATAAAATTCCAGTCGACAAATAAGCAAATGCAAAGGAAACAGAAAAAAGAAACTAAGAGTCATAGAACTGCTTTTTTATTAATTATGATACTCTATCCTTTTAAAGAAAAAAAAACACTCATTAATAAAAAAAAATCACAGTAGGGAAAGAATATAGTTCAGGAGACATTTCAGATCATCCAGCCAAAGATTTGAAATTAAAGCTGGTATGAATGGAGAAATGTTAAAAGCCAAGAAGAAACTTGTTATGCTGTCCAAGCTGGATACGATGAAATATTGATAGTAACCTGTCAAACTGAACTTTTGTCTAGAACTTTTGTTGTTGTATTTTTGGTTACACCCTGGGTTGGATGGTCTCTTGCAGTAGAAGATCTGTGTTGCAGTCAGAGTCTTGACAGAGACATCAGTCAGAATACATTAGAATACAAAATCTTTTTTTTTAAGTTCTTTAAAAGGGACAACTTTTGAAATAAACACTGTAAAAAAAAAAAAGAATAATATCTTACTAAAAGTAATATCTACTATAATATCTCATTTATTATGAGTCATGCAGGGTGATGGGAAATGCTAGAAACAAAGACCAAAGCAGCCTTATAACAAATCTGGTCTAAATATCAAGACTCTTCAAGGCATTTCATCCAAAAAATATTTTGTAAAACTCATTAGCAGCTCCAAAACCTTTAGCCAACAATATTAATTATAGCAACATTACATTTCTATATGGCTTTAAGTGTTTTTTAATTCAGTTGAATTTAATTTGTTTTAAATGAAGAGAAGCCAATAATTATTTTCATTGGGAAAAGGGTAAGTAAGGGTGTTCCCTAATTATCTACCTGGTATAAATATATTGACATGGGATCCTATTGAAGGGGTCTCATCGTGTACCATAACTTAACACCGACATCTTCAACAGGAAGTCCGCGACCCCTAGGGCGTCCACAGAGGTACTGCATGGGGGTCGAAAAAGTTTTGTTGATTAGACTTTTTTTCATATTCCCCCTGCAATAAAAATTTTTCTGCTAATCAAAATGCCTTAAATCCACATTAACATGAATTCAACACTGTAGTAAACAGATAATGGAGGCAGAAGATGTCTTTCAGTCATCAATGCACACATTCAGCGACACACAGGAGCTCTTTCTAGCTTGATATCGTTTCATTCACAACACCTGTCCCATCAACCAGGAATCAGAATCAGAAATACTTTAATAATCCCAGGGAGAAATTACTTTTGTTAGATTACTCCATCTGTAATAGAGTGACTCTAGGACCAGTTTGATATAACACAATTTCATACAATATATATAATTAGGAGGTCCCTGCTCCATCATGCCATCAGTTTGGGGGTCCTTGGCCTGGAAAACGTTGAAGACCCCTGACTTAACGGATACAAATGGCATTATTTCACTCTGGTTGCATACAAAGGCTTTTTTGGTTAAATTATGGAGCCTTGTTTGAGTGTTATACATAATTTCTGTGTTTTACACTTTGGTTTTGGTCCATTTTATTAGCAAACAGATGCGTTTTTGGTATGTATAATAACAAGGTACAGAAGTACAATACAGAGCATACAGTACAATGATTATACAACAAAGTAACGGAGCTTCGCAGGTCAGTATTTTCCCAGAAGAGGTTTAATTAAAAAAGAGGTCAAGTCTGACATTAGAAAAAACACAAAAATGCAAATAAAGATAAGATTTGAAAGCTGTTGAATTACAAGTTGATGGTGGTGTTTACTGAAGCGGGAGCAAGTGTCTCCAGGTGTACGATAATTAGCGAATTTGTATGACAGATTTACCCTCTGAACAATGTATGATCCATAATCACAAAAAACGTCAAATATATGATAATTTGACCATTTCATTGGTTAGTTTTTTTGTCTTTATGAATCTCTTTCACCACTGCTTCACAATGTTTATCGAATGTAAACTGCTTGTTAGATGAGATGCAACTGGAGCGGAGTGTTGACGTCTGTACGTTACTCTCAATCGTATCACGTAAATTGCCCTGTTGACCCAAGTCTGGTGTTCCAACTGTATGCCAATCAAAGCTGAGCTGTTTGAAGGCAATTTTAACCCGGGTCACTTGTTTGACACAGGCCAACATGGGTCATTGTATTTCTGCAGGTAGCAGGACTCTGTCTACTGGCAGTCAGATGTCTACAGAGTAAAAATGAATGGTGAGAGCACTGTCCCATGTGGTGCTCCTATGCTGCTGACTACTTAATTAGACAGTTGACCCTTAAATCTAACAAACTTTGGTCTGTTTGTCAGATATTTATTCTTTCATCTTGCCGATTGTTGATGCCTCCACCTGAGTCTTCTGAAGTTTCTAACATAGTAAGTCGGGCTGAATGTTCTAAATGCACTAAAGAAATCAAATAAAATGATCCTCACAGTGCTGTCGGCCTTGTCTAAATGAGCGTTTATTGAGGCAGGTGTATGATAGCTAACCTGACTCCGCCAGATGGATATGCGGAGCAAATCCATCTGGAAACCTTCCGTTGAAGTAATTTTGGGAAGGGCCGAAAATACTGGTTAGCTGATTGGCCTATGTTGGTGATAGACGGGCCAAATAAACCAATCACATGACGCATATGACGTACTAACAGAGCGACGACGAAGAGGAGCCAATTGATAGATCAAACTCTTATCGAAACCAGTCGGGAGAAGAGCAAAAACACCTTTTCCTCTGAGAAAAGCCTCCAGAGCAGTGTTTTGCTCTTCTTTCAGTGAAGAAATACTCTGTAATTGCCATGTTCTTTAGACTGAATTAACCCTTCTCGTTGCGTCACACCTCAACCCGCCAAAAAGCCAATGCTAATTGGATGATCGTTTGGTGAACTGCTCCAAATTTTCTTTAACGGAGAGTAGCCAGACTGATCTGCGAGTGAAACCTTGAAAGCTCGTGAGATCAGGATGGTCTCACGAGGCTATATGATAGCATCAACTTCAACTCAAAAGGTGATAAGCAAACTGCAGGGGTCCCTATAGCTGCTTGCTTGCTTGCTGAACCAACATAAGTCCTTCTAAGACCTTCATGATGTGGGATGTCAGGGCAACAGGCCTAACAACACTGAGGACTGTTGGCTGAGTCCTCTTTGGCACTGGAACAAGGCAGGAGGTCTTCCACATCACTGGAACTGTCTCCTGGGTCAGGCTAAGATTGAGGAGGGGCTATCCCACTGAGCTGCTCTGCACAGACCTTCAGGACTGCTGATACCATCCAACCCTGATGACTTCTTACGATTCAGTTTCTCCAGTTGGCTTTTAACTTGACTTCTAGTAACAGACATGTGAAAGGTGGACATGTAGCACAACCTTCTGATGAGGCTGATAACAAACTCATAGAAGCAGTAGTCAACGGCAGAGGAGGGCAGGATGTCCATGTGACTGTGGGCAAGAGAGAATATATATATATATATATATATATATATATATATATATATATATATATATATATATATATATATATATATATATATACATATACATATATATATATATATATATATATATATATATATATATATATATATATATATATATATATAAAGGCTGAACTTGTACATGGAAACGGAAAAGCTCAGAAACACCTCCTTCAGTGCTTTTCGGATAATAGACTGACTTTTAAAAAAAAACAACCTCTAAGCCTTCTATTTGCAGCAAGATCTATTGTTTAAGATAACTATACCTGAAGCCAAAGGATAGAAACTACAGTGGAAGAGAAGGGTGTTTATGTGATGCTGGAAAAGGATTGAAAATGACTGCAGGTGCAGATTTTAGTCCTTATTCATACTAGGCCTTTTTTGTGATGCAAATTGTTAAAAGTATTGATGTTTATGTACGACTCTAAGAAATGTTTTGTTTGAAAATATAAAATTATAGAACAAAAGAAATGCATAAATAAAAAAAAATAGCTCAAAGGAGATCAGCCTTATTTTCTTTTAAATACAAATCTCCTGTTTTTATTATGACGGTTTTCCAGAGAAAAAGATTGTTTGTTAATTATGGGGCACACATTACCCTAACACAAACATAGGGCTGCTGATGAGTCCATTCACTACAGACACCAAAGCTGTGAGTGCCTGGTAGACGCTATTCAACGTTTGAGGGACTATAGCGCATTAATAGACCTCTTATTTTGCTTATGATGAGTGTACGTTAATTTCCCTCAAAAGACAGTAATTTTATATCTCTATTAGGATAATCCTACATTTCTCACATGGCAACACTGGTGGGGGCTAAAGCTGCAGAAGCTACCAAGCTGATGGAGGCATTAGTAAGTATTGCCTAAAGATGGTCATGGCATACATTTGTCTGCTAATCGCTAGAGGTGAAAAAAAGTCCTTTTTCAGGCTCCAAAAGGACTTAGTAAATAGCATCATGACAGCTTCTTGTCTTACAATGCTTTATTTTAACATGAACATTTCATTTTGGCCCCTTGAAGCATTTTTGAGAGGAATTGCCCATTAAAAAAACAGCTGCTTAAATATTTACAGCAGCTATTTTTTTCTTTTGTTTTTATAACACATATGCAACATATTTTGTGTAAAATGCACGATTTTTGTTGTTAACATGTATTTAACACAGCAAAAACAACTTGTGAACCTCTATCCTCTACCTTTGTTTTCCATTCAACCATCGAGCTGGTTAGTTAGTGCCTCCAAATACAATAGTGAAAACAGTTTTAGGGTTCATAAACCTGTCTAAGATGGTAAACTATACAGCTTCATTCTCAGGTATTGTAAGCAGAGTCTGGATTCACATGAACAAATACAAACAGGGAAGTTACCTACTCCAGATGAAATGAGACATGACTGAACGACATTTAAAAAAAGAATTTACTCCCAAGAACATTTTGAATCCATCCATCCATGTCCAATGCGGCCAGTGCCTATCTGTTGCAGTGTGTGGGTGAAAGGCGGGGTGCATCCTGGACAGGTCACCCGTCCATTGCATTGCAACGCAGAGACACACAGAGACATACAACCATGCTCTCTCACACTTACAGACAATTTTGAGACACAAATCGACCTAAAATATTTTTGGGCTGTGGGACGAAGCTGAAGCAACTGCAGAGAACCCCCACACGCATAAGAAGATGCAAACGCCATGCAGAACGACTGTGGGCCAGGAAACAAACCCAGGACCCTCTTGCTGCAAGACAACCGTGCTAAAAACTGTGCCAACGCGCAAACAAACAAAACTTGATAAGTGTTGAATATGCATGAACAGGCATTACAGCCACATATACATCCCTTTTGGTCTGAAAGCTGCATCACACATTTTGGATGCGGGCCTTCTCCTGGTAAATACCAATAGCAGAGGGTGGATCACAGGAACACACGTCTCACTGTGATTTTAAAGAAGGCAGCAATCCCTCATCCAATTCATTAGTCTTCTATTGTCAACTTGTACAGAAGAGAAATATAGTGCCTCCAAACAGTTAACGTCACAAAGTGGCAAGAAGGCTAGGCAAGAAGTAATCAGAGGAAGTGCCTAGAATGGCACTGGTCTCCATTTACTAAACATCACTGATATTGTTAATCTCCAACAATGTAATCCTTTTAAGAAAAAGGCATTTCACTTCTACAGTGCCAAAAAACACATGGATTACAATACATTTTAGACTTCTTTGTGCAGGGCATGTGTTAGAATATGACAGAAATTAGATAAAAGATCCACTTTTGTCATGTAACAGGGTTCTGGCAATGATATGTGTCTAGTTTTTTTGCTCATTATATTAGTTCTTGGTTTTCTGTCCTTCTAGTTTAACTGACTCTGAACAATAACTGCTTTAATATTATTCAGCTAGATTGAAGTTTCTGTGACTGTTAATGTCAAAGTAAAACATGGACAAGACAGCCGAGAGGCAATCAGCCAATAGCTTCTCCTTACTGTAGCGGGAAAAGAACAAAGCAATCCCATTAACAAAGAAGCATTTCCAATTTCCCTGCTTTGGAACTTAAACAGACAAGGCTTTGGTCAATGTTCTCATACATCAATTTTGTCATTTTCGTTCAAACGGGAGAAATGAAAACTGCCATATTAAAGCAGAATTAGGGTCTCTGAAGGGCTGCTGCTGTGATGGAGAATTCATTCAAAGTGACGGCTGTGCAGTCAAAAAGGTCAAAGACTAGAATAATAAGTCCAACAGAATGTGGAAAAAGTGCCTGACAAAAGTATTCATACACCTTGAACTTCTCCCAATTTATCCAAGTTGATGTCACTTCAAGGTAACGTATATACATACACATCTATCTATCTATCTATCTATCTATCTATCTATCTATCTATCTATAGATAGATAGATAGACGTTAAGCCTGTGAAAGGTCCCAAGGTATCAAGGTAAAACAGCTAATTTGCAGCATTGTTTGTTTTTTTGGAAACATTAAACCTAATAATCTTACTTACATTAATATCCTGCATATGAGTTCCATCTTGCACACCAAAATGGTGTAGATCAGCATACAGTGTTTTCAGATGTCTCTTCATTTTCATTAAGCAAAGATTTAATCCATTAATTATTCAATAGATTCATTAATTAATTATGAATAACTATGTTTATATGTGCAAATTTTCTAATTTTGCTTGAAATGTGTTTGGATTGGGATTAACATCCACGTACATAAGTGAGTCCGGTCTGACCCAATCTCAATGACGTGATCGGAATCATTGTTTGGACTGGCACTGATCAGATTATAGATCGGCATTAACCTTCCCTGTCAGTTGGATCAGATCACTTTATTCTGGTTGGTGTGTTTGCATGACTGATCTTTAATCAAATCTGCTGTTTATCCTGGTTACTTGTGAACATACCTGATGATCCAATCAGACCACCATGTTTTTCTCTTCTCCTCTTTCTCTTCATGCAAATACTCTTCAATACTAGTCAGACCTATGTAGAGTGCAACTTTTAGCTGTTCTGATGCAAAATTCTCCAGCTTGAGCTGTGGATATCTGCAGCTCCTCCACAGTTACCACAGTCCTTTGTCTACTTCTGTAATTAATGCTTTCCTCACTCATCGTGTCAGGCTGTTAGACATGATATATTTTATTATTAGGTGACCTAAATGCATATTCACCTCACATTTTAAAGATGACTTTTTTTCTTTTCAATAATCTACTACTTTGTGTTAGTCTGCAAAGTGGTACATCTCTGTTTGATTAGAAACTTCTGCTCTCTGTGGTAGAAATGAACTTCAGGGCAAAAAAGACACAAGACATTTGATGGCAGCACTTGGTTAAGCTTCTTGTTGAAACCAAGGAAGTAAACTTGAATGTTTATAGATTGACAATATTCTGCAGTGATCATGTGCCATTATAATGACAAAAGCGAACTAAAGGAACCAAAGCATGCAGCAGTCTGCAGGATCTTTCAATAAAAAGGCAAAATGCTTTAGTGTTTGGTGGTAATGCATTAAGCAGCAACAAACCCTCCCTACTGCTCCATCAAGGTGTGAGGCCGTTCTTATACAGGCAGGGGTAAGGCGTGAAGGACGTCCAGCCGCACACACCGAGCAGGAGATCCCTGGATTAGTCACGCTCACAGAATCTCTGCCGATGCTACCCCTCTGCTGCAACAACACCATGCATCCAAATACGGTCTCTAAACACCACAGCAAGGGCATAATTGAACTCCCCACAGTGGAAACAGGCAGGGAGCTCTGTGCTAGCAGCTAATTATTTTTGTGATAAACACAGCAATCAGCGTGTGTGAAGCATATACGTAATGTTTGAAAGCATGGCAGGGTACAAAAATGTGTTTGTGCTTTTGGGTTTTATTCAAATTTGAAGAGGAATTTTAGATGTTTTAACACAGCAAAAACTTGAATGAAATATTCTTTGTTTGAAATAACTAATTTTTCCACATATAGATGCTTCATTTTTATATTGGATGTCAGCCTGGAGTCAAGACTGGTTGAAAGCCTGCATTGCCGCTTTTGGTTGAAATTGGTTGGATATGGTTGGATTGAACTGTGCGTGTAAGATGTTCAAAGCTTAGGATAAACACCTTAAGATAAACCTTAGGATAAACACCTTAACACACCTTACACCTTAACCCAAAATGATTCATACCCCTGGCAGATTTAGGTTAAAAGTAATGTTATAATTCTATCAACAGGGCCCAGGCAGAGTGCTCGTGTCAATCTGATAGAGAATCTGTAAAGGAATTCACAAATGGCAAGAGGGGTTTCCAACCTCAAGCAATTGGTACTCATCACCCAAGATTATTAACCAGAATTACAGGCGAAAACATGTCTAGCTACAATAGAAAGGGTTGGTTGCTATAAAGATATTTTATCTGATAAGTGAGATTGGTAAATTATTTAAGACATCCTAATTTCTAATAAAATATTTTGTTAAGTATCGAGTTAACCTGCTGAGACAAAAACTGAAATGCTGACATAGACTTGAAATGACCATCATGGAGATTTGATGATTAAAAGAGAAAACTCAAAAAACAGTTAGATAAAGAACAGATAGTGAGGCAGTCATGGGATTAGGAACAGCTGTGGAATTACACAAATAGACAATCTAAGGGAAATAATTACAACAAACACAGCAGAATTATGTAGATGCAAAAGAAGTACAAGACAAGAGGAATGCCCTTCCCACTGATCTAAAATAAATAAATGCCAAATACGTTAATAACATTGTAAGGCAGTAATAAAATTATAAAAAAGACACAAAGGCTATGATTGCAAAAGATTTAAAACGATAATAAGGGAAATCCACTGAAGTCCTCAACTTAAATGAAAAACAAAACCAAAACACCAAACCACCATAGTGCTTCTTTAGTTTGGTAAAAAATGAATTTAAAATCTAAATCTGATTTATTCTAGGTTAAAGGTAGAGAGGATGACCTATTATTTGCAGGTGGATCATCTAAATAATTGGTCCTCCTAATTGTCAGTCATTCTGGTGGTATGTTTACGTAAGGCCGTCCTACATGCTTACCCCGTTACCTATCTTTTTCTGTGCATGCACACTTTCAGGCGTAAATCTGTGGTGAGCTACGGTGTCATTGAAGCTCACCTTTCTCACTGCTTTGAAAATGGCCGAGGATCATAAGAGAAAAAGTGTCAACGAAGTAAATGAGAAGAACAGAAAGGCCTCAGAAGAGATTTATCCCAGAATGCTTTGCGCAGAGAGCTGTCCTCGAAAAGCATTATGGGATGTTACTGTCCAAGCGGTCAGTTAACTGAGTTTGCTATAAAGTCCATTATTTGGTCCCTGCTTTATGTGGACACAGTAAGCTTGTGTGAGCTATGAGAGCAGCACATTTTAAACAGAGTGTGCACAAGGAGAAACGGGCTTGTGCATGTTCTCACGTGGACATTTTTTTTAAAGTGGGGAGGGCGACTCGTTTAAAAAATCCTCCACAATACCTTTAAGCTTCTTTGTTGTCTCTATATCCCTTCATGAGGATGTTTGTACAGAAGAGGACTCTTAAAAAAACCTCTGAGAAATCAAAGATGCCCAAGCAAGATCTAATTGCATTTTGCTGCCAAAGTTTTTCTGTGTCTCACTAAAAGGCATAAAGAAAATTTATTCTGATCACAGTTTAACTTTAATTGGCAATACAGTTGAACAAGCTAAGATGAGCTTTACACCGACCACAGTTATGACAGACTTTACAAATATAATATTTTACACTGACCCCTGTTAGATGCTTTCCAGCAGAAAGCAAATGTTGAAAAATAAATTGTGTGTGAAACACCATGGTCATAAATATGTTAATGACTCTAATCTTTCCATTTGTAAATTGAGATATGAAGATTTTGAAGGGTTTGTCATTACAATATTTAATTTCTAAAAAATGATATCACATTCGGCTGAGGACTTAAGCTAAAAAACAAAAACAAACAACATTTTGTTCTTTCTGGTATCTAATTGGGGTCGGCAGACTGAGTATAAAAAGCTTCTCTCCCTTGGTTTAAACGAACTTATAAAAAGTCCAGTGATATACATTCAATGCATGAAATTGTAAAAAGTAGCTTCTAGGTTTTTTTGGCATTAAATAAGCAAAAATGAACAATAAACAGTATTTGTTTACTTTCAGAAGCAAATGAATGGTGTAATAAGAAATAATCCCTCAGGCTTAATGAATGGCATGTTATTTGGGCTACAGATTCACTCCTTGAAAGTATTTCCTCTGAAAAAGAAACCAAACAGGCCAAGAAATGTACATAGTTAATATACATTGGTATGCTTTCTGATAAACGCTGATCAATACTGTTCTGGCTTCTCCATAAACTAGTAAGGTGATAACACAATCTCTGCACATTCAGAACCACTGGGGAGGCATTCTCTTAGGTTTTCATCACAAAAATTGATTTTATGAGTCAAAATGCAGTTGTTTAAAAAGACTTTCAAAATAAAGTTTCAGTTTTTAACATTGAACAGATTTGATATCAAAGTTATCCTGATTAAATAATTCTTATTTTGATTATGAAGGAAACAAAGCTATCCAAACCATCTTTGTGAAAAAGTAATCCTCCCCGCCATCTAACTGTGTCATCTATAGCATCCAATATCAACCAGCTAACAACTGCATTGAGACTTTTCTGACATTATAAAAAATGTCTGTGCAGTATTGTGTAAAACGTGAATAATTTATCCTACAATTATTGGATTATAGGATTATAGGACAATTTGTTGGGATCCAGAGGTTTGCCCTCCTGAGGGCGACGTGGATCCCTTCCTGTGGGTTTCTGTTACTGTTGGGATCCAGGGGTTTGCCCTCCAGAGGGCAATGTGGATCCCTTCTCTGTGGGTTTCTGTTTTTGCCTGTTGGGATCCAGAGGCTTGCCCACCAGAGGGCGCCGTGGATCCTTTCCTGGGAGCTGCTGTTTAGCGCTCACAGCTGACCCCCATCACCTGATTAGGAGCTCTCTCTATATTAGCTGTAGAGGAGCTCCATTCTGGGCCGGATTGTTGACCTTAGTTTGGTTAGCAACCTGAGCCTCTGTTACCTGAAGAATCTAAGTTGTCTCTAAGTGAGAAAACTGGTTCTAACCTTCCTCTGTCTTTGCTCACAGGAAAACTGTCTCAAGCCTGAAGCTCTGGGTGAACTTAACCTGCCTTCCAGCCCTGGTGAGCCAAACCTGAAGATTCCTATTTTGGATTTCCCCTGTTGCTCTCTGTGAAGAGCTGGAAACTCTGATCAAGGTCTGCCATTCAAAGTCAGAAGCTACATGCTGCAGCTGCTTGTGCACTCTGCTGAACCAACAGTCTCTGGACCCAACGGTTCCCTCTCTCACAAGAGAAGCCTGGACCCCGTCAAGGTAGAATCAGAATTATCTAAAAGGACTCTTTAATCATCTGCCTGCCCAGCTAATCAAACTATCATCTCTGCAGACTTCAGTGAACCCAACCTCGGACCTGTTCCAGATCCAGTTCATGTCTTTTGTGTCATACATCTTTAATAAACTCTGTTAAACTTTTACCCAGCCTCCTTTGTGTTCTGCATGTGGGTTTGATATTAAACCGATCATGACACAATTATAATTTTATAGGATTTTGAACCCTTCATTTTGTTTATTTTGCACCATTAGGAGACGGATCTGCTGATCTGCTTTGGTTCACTCTAGTGTTGGGTAACGGAAGAGGAAGATTTCCCATCAGGATTTCTTGGTGGAGAGAAGAATTTATGTCTCCATCAGTTATAGAAAGTTCTGCAGGTCCTGAAGTAGCAAAGCAATCCCCGAACATCACATCACCTCCACCATATTCTTTTCTTTTTTTTTAATCATAAACCTGTGATAACCCTGCATTAGTTCTAACAAGAGATAACAGCTGTAGTAACAGTCAAAAGCTCCAATTTTAACTTTATTACACAAATTTTCTGAAGTCTTGGGATCATAAGAGGGTTTTTAGCCAATGTAAGGTAACGCCTCTTATTTGTTTGGGTCACCAGTGTAATTGTTGAAGCGTTATTTCTTAATTGTGCAACTTAGACGTAAACAAGTGTTGTATATGTCATGATAGGCTTAAGAGGCTGAACCCACATGCAGAACACCACAGGAAGCTGAGTCAAAGTTTAACAGAGTTTATTGAAAAACACACAGAGTAAAAATGAACTGGTTCTGGTACAGGTCCGGGACTGGAATCACTGACATCTGCAGAGATGGATAGTTTGATTAGCCAGGCAGCGAGATGGCTTGTCGAGTGTGTAAATTCAGAATGTACCTAGATTAGGTTCTGGCAGATCCTTTGAGAGAGGGGGAACTGGTTGGGTCCAGAAACTAGATTCAGCAGGGAGCTCAGCGGCAGCAGCGTCTAGGTTCTGACTCGTGAGTTTCAGACCTTGACTTGGTTTCCTAGCTCTTCCTTGAGAGCTGTTGGAGGAATCCAGACTGATGTCTTCTGGTTTGGCTTCCTTGGGCAGGCAGGCAGGTTTCCAGACAAAGCTCATCCAGAGCTTCAGACTTTGATCAGGTTTCCTATGAGGCAGAGAAGACAGAGGCAGGTTAGAATCTAGTTTCTCTCTAGAGTCAACTAGGATTCTATTAACAGAGGCTCAGGTTTCGCTAACCAAACTTGGTCAACACTGCGGCGTCGAAGGAAGGTCTGACTGCTGCTTATGTAGGAAGGTCTCCTGATGGGCTGATGAGCTTCAAGTGTGCTGGAGGCTCCAGCCCAGGAGACCCACAGCGCTCTATGCTGGAGACAGATGGTAGATCTCCAGATCCCAACAGTAACCCCAGTCCCTAACAGAAAAGAAATAAAAACAGAAGAGGATCCTCGGCGCCCTCTGGTGGGCAAGCCTCAGGATCCCAACAGTATAAGCAGAGTGTATACAAAAGTATGTACTGGGCATTCAATTGTAGGAGAAAAGAAAACCAGTTTAACTTCATGGTGCAAAAGGCATTGATATGAAAGGTTCAATACAGTGCACAATAAATAAATATGGGGTAAAATCTAGTAGAACATTGGGTTATATTTAAAGGGATTATGAAAAAAATCAGCCGCTAAGGTATGCAGTGCTCTGAGTCTATTTAGAAAAAGTTATTGCTGCAAGTTTGAGTTTTTGAGTTTCTGGGAGCTGTTAATGTGTCTCAGGAGTAATTTTGTCTGTGCCTTAAAATTAACTCTTTTATTTCATTTGCAGTTCAGTTATTTTTTGATAGCACCATATGATTGTTTGCTTTCTTTTGTTGTTTTGTTTTTTCATCTGTTTGGCTGCTTTTTATTGTCTAACAGGCTCTGTTTAAGTGATAAATAAAGTCAGGTTATAGTTGGTGGAACCAGAATCATAGTTTATCACAATTATTCACAGGAGAGCACATTTAATTTTATATATAGAAATTGCTTTTTCACTTAATGGTTGGCTGTTCGTTTTTTAAGTTAAGTTCAGAACATGTGAATTTTTATCCCGTAGCTCAGACCTTGAGAGGTCAGTTTAGTCCTCACACTGTATGTTCACACAGTGACCGTCAGCCATAATTGGCCCCTTGCCAGTTGATTAATAGGCATTCTCCGACTATTAAAAGGGCTTTCCTAAGAGGGTTTCTGGAGAATTAATTAAACCAATGACATTTTAGAGCTAAGGATTTAAGAACAAGCCGACCTTGATATTAGAGGGAATGGAAAACAGTTCTGTCCCTATATTGATGCACTTGACCCCTGCTGCCCTGCATTTAATGCTGTATTTCAAATTCAACCTGATGTACATTAAGCAGGAATTCTGAGCAGGAAAACCATAATGTAAACATGTAGTGGTGATTCTCTTAAATGTAAAATGAGACAAGGACAGTTTAAGAAATCTGCTGTTCAAAATCTCATCTGTTTGAAACAAAGATATTATGATCCTGTCGTGAACCGGTCACCAGTGAAACAGATTGTTATGTTTCTGCTTGTATAATTAAGTATAAAACAAGAGAGGTGATTCATAATAGAGATTTGGATGATGTTTTTATATTGAAAACATATTATCACATGCTAAGTTTCTTAAGGACTGTTTTAAATATAAAAAATGCTGCTTATTGCATCCAAAGTGTCATAAATGTCCTCTTTGAATATTAATGTGATATTCAGCTCGCTGGAAAGAGTCTCTGGAGTGAATGTTTACACCTTACACAGATGTGTATATTCCGAGTGGAAATTAGACATGCAGACAAGACGTCTACAGCTTTTTTATGTCGTGCAGCTTTTTCCCCACCACATCCAGGGGGTGTGACTAGCAGAGACCCAAGCTTATAACACAACGCTACTCGAGGGAATAAATCTTAAGCGTAAATTCAATCTGGGAAACTCTTATCAGCTGCACCTGAACCACTTGCGATGTCCCGTGTTCATCTCCAGCCAATCAACTTGGGGGCCGCACCTCCAACACCAATCATTTTTCAAGAGTCCTTTTATTTAGCTCCTGCCCTAGCTTCTCGCTCCTGCATGCAAGTGAAGTTTCACCCACCTCCAGCCCATCTCCTCCCTCATTCTCAGATTATTATTATGTCACTCACCCTCTGGCTTATTCCACCACCAGGGAAGGACCACTCTAAGCCTTTTCTAGCTTAGTCATCCAAGCGAATGGATGAGTTGGGATTCTGCTGGGGCCCCTGCAAGTGGCCCCTCCTACTGAGCCTGGTTCTGCTGGAGGTTTCGTCCTGTTATAAGGGAGTTTTACTTCTCCACTGTCAATACAAGCATGCTTAGTGTGAGGGATTGCCTTCAAGTCAGTGATGCAATCGATGCAATTAACTGGTTTTCCTTGGATAAAAAACTTTGAATCAATTTGACTGTATGGTCTGGCTTGCATCTATAAAGTGCCTTGAGATGACATGTGTTGTGAATGGGTGCTGGGTCTTCCAACATGTCAATGACCCAAAGTACACAGCCAGGATAACCAAGGAGTGGCTTAGTAAGAAGCAGATCAAGGTTCTGGCATGGCTTAGCCAGTCTCCAGACCTAAACCCAATAGATAATCTTTTTAGGGAGCTCAAACTCTGTGTTTCTCAGTAACAGCCCAGAAAACTGACCAATCTAGAGAAGATCTCTGTTGAGGAGTGGGCCAAAATCCCTCCTGCTGTGTGTGTAATACCTGGTGAAAAACTACAGGAAACGTTTCACCTCTGTAATTGCAAACAAAGGCTAATGTACCAAAAATTAACATTGCAGTTGTATCATACAAATTAATAGTTAAAAAATCATATATTCTGCTTACTGGATTTTTTTTTACATTATGTTTCTCACAGTGGACATGCACCTACTGTCAGGGTTTGGTTGAGGTTTGAGGACCCAAATGCAGAGGCAGGGAGGCAGAGGTGAGTTTCTTGTAGATTTAATGAGTGATCACAGGTATCGGTATCGGCCATTGAGGCCAGAAAAAACTTTTTTAAAAAGTGAATCAAAAATGCAAGGCAAAAATCTAGAAATAATTAAATATTTCTTAAATTAAGTGTATTTACCCTTAATTTTAGCAGGTAAATAAGATGATTTGCCAATGGAATAAGTATCTCTACTCTTAAAATAAGATAATTAGATAATATGCACTACAAATAAGACAATGCATTGTTTTTTTTTTCTTATTTTAAATGTAAATAGTCTTATTCCATTGGCAAAGTGTCTCACCTGCCAACTAAATTCAAGAAATTATGCCCTTATTTTAAGCAGAAATAACTAATTTCGATTTCCTTTTTTGCAGTGTGCAGATTGTTGCTAGCTTAAAGGAATAGTACACCCAAAACATGATTAGCCTTCATTTTCTACTCACCCCCATGCTGAACAACAGTCTGGAGTACTTTTTTGATATCTCAAATGCATCTGGAGATCTGGGAGGCTTCTTGCTGTCTGCTGACATTCAAATAATGGAGGTCTATGGTGCCCGAGGCAGAAAGGTCCATAAAAGTCCACAAAAAACGTGTCAATATTCCTCCATACTGCTCGTCCAATGTATTCCAAGTGTCCTGAGTGGGTAGGGTCCATAATTTACTCGAAACGAAGTCATTTAGAATGTTTTTAGAGCATAAACAGTAGTGTATAGGATTTCCTAAAAGCGCGCCCCTGCGAGTTCACGAGCCTACGGAAACCGCGGCAGACCAAACCAGATGAAAGTGCGCATTCAGCGTCTGCTCTTGATAATGCAAGCGTAGAAGAAGAAATTTGCTGTTTACCTGTGCAAAGAAAGAAACAACGAAAGAAAAATGTCTGAGGACTTCAGTGTTGAGGAAGAGCATGAGTTCTTTGCCGAGCTGAATGCGCACTTTCATCTGGTTTGGTCTGCCGCGGTTTCCGTAGGCTCGTGAACTCGCAGGGGCGCGCTTTTAGGAAATCCTATACACTACTGTTTATGCTCTAAAAACATTCTAAATGACTTCGTTTCAAGTAAATTATGGACCCTACCCACTCAGGACACTTGGAATACATTGGACGAGCAGTATGGAGGAATATTGACACGTTTTTTGTGGACTTTTATGGACCTTTCTGCCTTGGGCACCATAGACCTCCATTATTTGTCAGCAGACAGTAAAAAGCCTCCCAGATCTCCAGATGCATTTGAGATATCAAAAAAGTACTCCAGAGTGTTGTTCAGCATGGGGGTGAGTAGAAAATGAAGGCTAATCATGTTTTGGGTATACTATTCCTTTAACTTGGCTGTAAATGTTTTGCTCTAACTGACCAATCAGAGGACAGAAAATGCTGATTTTTGGTTGGGCCCTATTGTTTGAAGAAAACGTTCCTCACGAATATTGATCAGACAGCACTGCTGATTCAAGAGGGGAAGATTTGACTAACATAGCAATGCACAGAGGTTGAAAGGGACTGATGGGACAAAAAAATAACAACCACATAAATGTAATGGAAGCAGCACAGCCAAGAGAAACGCTACAGAATTAAGAAAATGGATTTTTAATAAATACAGTTGGAAAGAAGAAAATTAGAGTTTAGTTTTTGAATGTAGGTTAGTGCTTCTCATTGATTCTAGGTCAGAGGTGAAGACCTTAAAGGCCCCCACAGCCCCCCAATACTTTCACTTACAGACAGTCCCCTCTCTGTGCCTCTGTTCTGATTTGCATATATACTAAGGAGTTTTTGTGTATCTTTGCTAGAAGAAGTTAGAATTACCATAGGACTGATCAGGTATCGTTCAAATGCGGCGCTCTTTTCATTAAGCTCTAGTCCGATTTGAGTATCTAAACATTTAACACAAGCAGAAGCCTGAAAATAGCACAAACTGGACTTTTAGGATGGATGGAAAGTCAGAGGTGCCACAAACTCAATTATTTAAATAGGTAATATTCAAATTAGGAAAAATAAAATTTCAATGTCAGATTAATGAAACTATAACTGTAATAAATTAATGAATAATTTAATCATATACCTGTATTTAGACTATTAGCCACTTTGAATGACATAGTTTTGCTTTATGGCCATATTATGAAGACATCAGGGTTTTTTCTATTTCTCATTACAAATAAAAGTCATTCTTATTACATGAAGTTCAGTCATAATACTTAAGGTTTGTGATGTGATCCACAACTGACTTATTTTGTGCTTTTAAAAGGAAAGCAAACATTTATTTAAAATACAAATTTTTAGGCACGACTTGAAAAAAAATTATATTATTTAAATTTTATATTATATGTTAATAAACAACAGAAGAGAAGACTACTTTAGTAAATAGTATAAAATAGAGAACATGAAATTTAAGCTATGATTGTTTATTACATTGTAGTTTTTATGGAAATGTGGATCTTTAAATTAATTTGAGAAGGACATTTCTCACATTTTACTGTGAGATGAAACATGGGGCTCTGAACGGTCTCAATTAAGTCTCGGCCCCTGCAGGACTTGCCTTGTCTTAGTTTGACTTGGTCTCAGGCCAGGAGGTCTTGACTGCAGCCCCATTTCAATGTGCACTAAAACCGGCCAAGAGGAGGTTAACTCTGGCTTTACAAAGTTTGCAAATCTTTAAATCTTCCATTTATTTAAGGTTTTAAAGCTTACATCTGATAAGATGTAAATCCTATTGGAGGTGACAGGATGCAGTCCAGCTGATCTACTGCTTTCAGAGGAAAATCCAACACATTAGTTCAGTTCCATTTAACAAAAAGTACGAGCCTAAAACTTGGTTCAAAGTTTGTAAGTACCTTTTCTTGATGCCAAACCGCGGCAATGATTTGTTTTAACTGCCAGCGAAAAGATTAACCTGAATGGAAAAAGGAATAACAGCCCCCTTGTTAGTTGGAATCTGGTTAATCAGTGCCTAAAGAGAAAAGGTGGTTTATTTTCCTGGGCTTTTTTTCTATCTTCCTTTTCTTTAACATCCATAAATAGGTGCAACCTCAGCCTAAGTCTCCTTGGTAACCAGCATGAGAGTCAGGTAGAAACACTTTCCTGAACAATACTTTAATCACTCCCAGACCTTCTTAGAGCAAGAAGATTGGTACTAAAGACTATATAGGAGTATATATAGGAAGTGTTCAAGGCATGCAAATCCAGAAATGAAAAGTAATACTTACTTAATACTTATTCATCTACAGAAGATCATAGTATCATCAGCTGCATTCTAAGAATTAGGTTTCCCTTCCTGTCTGAAATGAGCATTGAAATGACCTGACACATTTATTAGCAGTCCTTATAAAGATGTGTGAAAAGCTTTAAAATAAGCTGGTTGGCATAGAGACTTGGTGACCCCAAGAGGCCACTGTGCTACAGTTCTACAGCATGAAGACATTTCCAACCCCAGTACCACCCTCCACTGTGCTTCAATTTGTTTTAAACCTTTTGACTGTCGCTCTGACTGTAGATATAATCACATTTAGGTCACTTTTTTTGTTTCATTTTTTGACATATAAATTGCAATCTGTTGGACCTAAATGTTTCTATAGTTCTATAAAGAATTATCAAAAGAGAGAGGTGATTTTTCATATCATATATGTGCCTCATACAAACTACAAGATAAAGTATATTGATTGTTTTAAAAATGTATTTTTATAGAAGAAATTTGCTCAAAATAATGATGGATATAATATATACTTTTCACACATCTTTAATCAAAATATCAGTAATTATGAATGGTGCTGCAGGGCATAATAAAAAAGAACCAAATTCACCAAAAACCTCTGCTTAAGCTGATCAATAAATAAGGTATTGTTTTAATTCAGCATCCAGAATGAAACATAAGCAGCTTCTTGTTAAAATACACCAAGACACGCAGATGATTCAGCATCTATTGTAAGACTAACTTCTGACACATTCTGGTCAGAGGCTGCATTAAAGTGTAGAGAGCTAAAAGCAAAAAGGAACCAAGACACAAACAGTGCCTCTGTTGAACATATTGAACGCTTCACAGCCAGGGAGGTCAGACACTCTGATAGTGTAATTGAGGTCTTTTCCATTGTACGACCTGTCTTCCCTCTTTTATTTATTTATAGATGGTCTGCACACACCTGTACATACTGTATTCATCCTGTTTTTACACACTTTAGTTGCTGTTTTTACTTTAATGCTGTGGGTGATGGAAAACTGTACTCCTTGTTTGCGACATAAAAGGATTAACTTGAACTTTTCAGCAAATATCCTTTAAAACTTTTGACACCAGATCAATTTACAAAAAGTTTTTCTATTAACTGCAGTACAAAAGAATATCATCAAGGGAAGTGTTATATCTTTCCCAACTATAATCATATCAACTCTAGTTGTTTTTCCAATTTCAGATTTCTATATAAATGCAGAGCAAAAATCATGGGGTTTTTGTTCTTTTTTACTATTCTATATTGTTGTTTGATTCTTTTTTTTTTTTCAAATACCTTAGACATTTTTCAAAAGGTGTACCAACATTTACCTTTTAAACTTGTTTTTCTCTGGAATTCTAGTTAGGCTTTTTTTTCTCATTATATTTCTTATAACAGCAGGGTCTTTTTTTCAGATCATAGCCATAAAACAGTCAATATTTTCCTCCAGTCTGACCTGACAGAGACCAATGTGAAGCTAAAGGAAGCTAACTAAAAACATTTCTCTCTCATAAATGCCTTCCTTTTTCAGAGTTTTTTCACCAGCTTAACCACATGCTGCCACTAACAAGCCTTTTGTCATAGAAAAGCTTAATCAAAACCTCACAGGTTTGACAAAAGAATGTCCCTACCTTTGGTTGATGAGAATGATCCATACAAAGCTCCGAGCAATGTCACAATCAGCTGCTGTTCCTGCAAAAATCAAAAACATCCTCATTAAAATTTACTTTTATTGAGATAACATAAAAGAAGGAAGAATAACTAAGCCTAAATGAACAAGATATGCCCTTTAAAATGCACAATAACCTAACAAGAAAACCTGCACACGTCTGTTTAAACAGTTAGCAGAGCAAGTAGACCAGGGAGGGAAAAGATGAGGATTTTTGCCAGTAGAACATAAACATAAACACAAACCGATTTTTCACGACATGTGCACCCAAACTGGTCAAACCCTGCAGCTCCTGAGTGGATTGTGTGTGAAGGATCAGAATTTTATTCAAAACATTTAGGAATATTTAATCTAGCTTTTGAACATCAGTTTTAGTCATTATTATTATTAAGCTGAGCTGCTTGGTTATATCTGCATGTCTACACTGTCAAACAAAACAAACCTATTTTCAAATGTCCCAAGAGGCACATTATTAAAAAATGAATGCAGCATCTAGCAGCCTCCTTTAGCATTAGGTCGGTTAATATTTCATGTTGTTTTAGAGGTTGGGTTCTTGAGATAAAACAGATAAAAGAAGCTGGAGTTCAGTAATCCTACAGTGTGTAATCTGGCCGGGTTTTGTCTCTTTTGTTGATTAAGGAAAGGTTTGGGAAGCTCAAGTTTCCCTGAGCTTTTTAGGAAACAAAGCTGTTAGAATTAGGGGAAGTTTGCATGGCTGGAGTTGTAATGAGAATACCTCATCAACACAAAAGCTTTGAGTTAAGGGTAGGAAATGTGACTTTATGACTGAATTTAGGTCCATAAAAACTCTTCTATTAGCTGATCTCTCATACACAGCCTCTAAAGAGACTGAGAAGTGAGCAAACAGCTGCTCATAGAGGCTTTTAAAGAGACTATGATCAATTAAAAAGCTATTTGCCCCTCCGATCAGCAGCTCAGCGACCTCCCATCCCTCCCCCTACAATCTGAATGGGTATCTGTGGTGTTTTCCAGCCCCACCTGCTCCTCCATACCCAGGAGTCAGACCCACATCCTCACATACATCCTCTACTTCAGGGGTTCCCAAAGTGGCAGACAGCCGGGGGTCATTGTGATGCGATCCCTCAAGTGTGGAGGGCAAAATATATAATAAAATGCATAAATGTCAATGTCCCATAAAATGAATAAATGTACTATGATACAGCTATGGTAGATGTAACATTTATTTATTTATCTAATACATGATTCAAACATCCAAAGGGTACCATTAAATTGTAAAATGCACAATTTAATATTTAAATGTTCAATTAATAAATCAAAATTACATTTAAAAATGAATTGAATAATTAAAAGTACCATTAAATTGTTAAAACGATATTTAAAAATTATGGCATTATTCATCATTTTCCCATTACATGCATAAAAAGAATCAATTAAATAATATATTTGAAATTTAAAAAGTAATACAATTTTTTTAATTGTTACTTTAAGATTTACAGTATAAATGGCCCATTAAATAATTACATATACATTACAAAAAAGTGACTAAAATGACTGAGAATATTCACTAGCATACATATACATAAAAAATAATAAATTAATGGTAATTTAAAAGAAATTGAATGCAATTTCTTTGCTCTGTATGTATAAATAACTATATAGTGGGGCAATTCTATGTTCTTTATGGGGGTCGCCAGTCTGTGGTATTGTTATTTTTGGGGTCAGGGGGTGAAGTGTTTGCTCTACTCCCTAGCCTCATTCACAGTCCGATGGGCAACTTAAAAGTAGCCAAGCAGAAAGATCCTAGGACGCCCCTCTGATCAAAGAGAAAATCTATTCCTTATTTTAGCAAAATCCACAAAGCTAGAGTTAAAGACAGACCTGCTGGAACAGTAACCTGGCTGGGTGTGGATGTTCATCCGTTTTCCCTGTGAAGGGAACCTTTCTAAACCCTTCCAGCTTAGAAAACAGCTCACACATTTTGTTTTTTTTCACATTCTGTTTTAACGCTGAATAAAATCACATTAGAACATGTGAATTCTTAAATAGTCTTGAAACACCTCTACTAAACTTAACAGCAGGTTTATGGAAAAACAATAAAATCAAAAGTTACATTTTCTTTAAGCTTATAGAAACTACTTGTCAGGAAAAATCCTTCTGACTAGAAAGAAAACAAATCTGAATGTAAATCTGCCCTTGATGGGGTTTTATATGAGAAAAGTAGCACAGAGATTCAGTCCAAGATTTAATTCAGCTTGTCTTAAAGTTCTAGTATTTTAAAGAATGATCAGGTCTATTCTAATAATGTGGATCTACACAGTGCACCTTATCTTCTCCCCTGTTCTTGCCTTTTTGTCAGACTTAAAGGTTTCAGGTCATCCATTACTGTAACAAAGTCCATAGCTGTTTATTGATTACTTATTCTCCAGATACACAGTATTTATATTATATAAACACTTTTCTAAGGTCCACATTGTGTGACCACTTTCGCAATAAACTTTTGCTGCTGCTGTAACACCAAAATATACCATTTGTGGGACACTAAACTGATTTTCTATTTCTATTAAAGACAACAAGCGTTCATATAAATAAAGGTTTGCAAATCATAAGTTTATATAAAATCTGGCAAATAAAAGTAAAAGCCAAATCACTGATTTAAAAAACATTTCCCCCTAAAACTTAATTAAAACCTCTATGTCACTTATGTCAAAGTCAAGGCCCGCAGGTAGGATCATAGAGCAGCACAGTAATGCATTTTCAGTTTATAATGCATGTGTTTTCATTTATGCATTTATCTTAATACGTTTATTAATATAATAAAAGTGTATTAATAATATTGATATTAATATATATATATTCTTTTTAAACAATGTGTTAGGTCCTGGTTTAATAGGTTATGTTCATTTCAATATGTTTTAATAAACATTTAACCAGTCCGGCCCTCGGCTTGTAGCAAATTTCTTTTTTGGCCCTCAGTATATTTGACTTTGACATCCCTGGTCTAGATATTAACAACTCGTGTCTGAGATAAATAGTGATAAGAGTATTTTAAATCAGTGTGGACCTATTTCATGTCCACTTTTATCAGTTTGAGGGTTGAGCCAGCCTGAGAAAGCAAACTGCCTGTGATCGGCTACTTGGAAAGGAAATCCCGCCTCTTGAGATGGCGCTATTTTCTTTCTAGCTGAAACTAATAACATAAGCAAAGCATCTATAGGCTAATCAGTGAATATAGAATGCATTTAATTGTTTAATAAACTTTAAAGGGTCCAAAATATATAAATATCTATTTTTGGTTACGCCAACAGAAAAGTATTAGATTGAGGTTGATTAGATTGATGGAGCTAAAACATGGCTTCTTCTTGACGTTACTCAGAGCCAAGCAAATTAAATATGAAGCAAAACGAGGGTGAACGTGTGTCAAACTTTTGGGTTTTCGTGCCGACTTGAAGAAGCAAAGGTGCTCAGAAGTCAGGCAGAGGTTTCCACTTTCCTGCTGGACAGGTAAGTTAAACATTTGCTAATGTTAGCAACCGGCTGGAAAACGGTACAAATGAGGATTGGAACAAGAGCAGGTGAGCTCCAGTCCGCCACCTACTGGCTGGGAGTTGTTACACTGTATCTAAACCAGGTAGGGAGGACAGAAAATTAGACTTGGAGCTTTTGGGTAATGTTTTTTACCCAGCTGATCCTTTTACACCTGCATCTACAATCTGAAGTAAATATATTAAAATCATTGCATTTCATACAGAACTGAGCCATTATCGAACATTTTTAGTGAACACTGACCTCACATGGTTTATCAGAGGCATCAATTACCCACTGATGGAGGAGGTCAAGCAAAATTAAGACCCCTACAACATAACGCTAAACATGTACCTTTAGTAGTACTACAGCAGTTTGTTTAACTTAATCACTATATAACTCAGCAGATGAGTTTATTGTTCTTAAAAAACATTTCACTCGATGTATTAATAAAACTACTTCAATTGACTGTCCTTTTTACCTTTTTTTTCGTAGCAGAAGGATGCTCTGTAGACTTCAGATCCAGTTGTCAAATTATGAAAGCTTTTATATTATTTAACCTTTTGACCTCTGTCTCCAGAGGGATTTTAAGACATGAATTATTCATTTTTTCTTTTATTCTCATCCTAATTACAATTTGACTGCTGGTTTTGTTGAAAAGAAAAGTTATATTCTTCTTACACAAGCTCCTTTTATATTTATATGTTTAGGTTTTAAAATGCCGACTGCAAAGGTTAAAAGTTCATAAGGTTCAGTTTTTAAATGAATGTAACAGCAGCAAAGTGCAACTCTGAGCACCAAACCTCTAATCTTCCCTCTGCTAGTTTATTAAATGGACACAGCCAGAGATAAAAACATGTCAGCTGGATAAGGCACCAAAAGCAACCTCCTGCTAAGATTATTCTTGTTTCATTCATTCTGTAAAAAAATCTGCAGCTGCAGAAGTTTTTAACACTATGGGATGAGTTCTATTTCATCATTAATGCAAAATTAAAACCCTGATTTATAAAAAATGTAATATTAAAGAGAAAATCTTCTAAATGGAAATTTAAAGAAAAACAAATGACATGATTGCATTGAAACTTCTCTTAAAGCTCAATTCAAAGAAAATAGGCCTTCACTCCTTCTCTTCAGAGGGAAGCCAAACTCCAGACGTAAAAAGAGTGTGATCTGCAAAATGCTTGATGAAAAGAACATTCGTAAAACGTCATATCTAAAACAGAAAAATTGAAATAAAATATAATATATATATAATAAAACTCTCATAACATTTTTTTTATTAAAACATTTTTTATAGTTGCATTTCTGGATGCATTTTTTTTCAAATTTCCATTTGCATTTGCTTGCAACAATATTAATAACACAATTTCACTCCATATAACGCCAGCAATATCCGAAATGATAGTTGCAAAACACAGCATTAAACAAAAGGTACAAGGGGTGTTCAATAAATAATGTATATATGTAATAATTACAAGGACATACAAATACCGGATCTCTGCCCGACACTCATCAGGATCCATTTCAGACTTGACTCAGTTCAAACACCTGTACATCAGAAACTGTCATGGTGGGTTTAGGTTCTTAGCCCATATGCAGAACACAACGGAGGCTGGGTAAAAGTTAAACAAGGTTTATTGAATGTTTCACAATAATGAGACAATGTACTGGGTCAGGAGCTGGTCCGGGCTGGTTCACAGAAGTCTGCTGAGAAGATAGTTTGATTAGAAGGCAGGCAGATGAGAATGAGTCTTTGATAATTCAGAATTATACCTTGACTGAATCCAGGCTTCTCTTTGAGAGAGAGGGAACCGTTGGGTCCAGAGACTGTTTGTTCAGCAGAGTTCAAGAGCAGCTGCAGCGTCTAGCTTCTGACTTTAATGGCAGACCTTGATCAGAGTTTCCAGCTCTTAACTAAGAGCAGCAGGGGAATCCACATAGGAATCTTCAGGTTTGGCTCTCCAGGGCAGATTGGCAGGTTAAGCTCATCCAGAGCTTCAGGCTAGAGACAGGTTTCCTGTCAGGCAAAAACAGAAGAGAGTTAGAATCTGATCTCTCTCCAGAGACAGCTAAGATTATTTCGGTTTCAAGGCTCAGGTTGCTAACCAAACTAAGGTAAACACTGCGGCGTCGAAGCAAGGTCTGGCAGCTGGTTATAAAGGGCAGGTCTCCTGATGAGTAGATACGTCTCAGGTGTGCTGGAAGACTCCAGCTCCAGGAGACCCACGGCGCACTCTGCTGGAGGAAGGTGGTACAGCTCCAGATCCCAACAGTACCCCCCTCTCAACGACCGCCTCTTGGCGGTCCAGAAGATGTCGACGGGAGGGAGCTCTCATATTCCTCGATCAGGGACGGATCGAGGATATAAGAGCCAGGAACCCATGTGCGGTCCTCCGGACCGTAGCCCTCCCAATCGACGAGGTACTGCCAACCACGACCTCGCCGACGGGAGTCCACGATCCGGCGGACGGTGAAGGCAGGATGTCCATCGATGTCCCGGGCGGGTGGAGGGGAGTCGGATGGAGGGCACAGGGGGCTAGAAACAACTGGTTTAATCTGGGAGACATGGAACATGAGATGGATGCGGAGACTCGGAGAAAGGTGCAGACGTACAGAAGAGGGGTTGATGATCTGGGCAACCTTGTATGGACCAATGAACCGGGGGGACAGTTTTCAAGACATGCCCTTGAGGGGAATGTCTCGTGTGGACAGCCATACCTCTTGGCCAATGGAGTAGTCAGGGGCCGGGCGTCTCTTGGAGTCAGCGAAGCGTTTTGTAGAGACAGATGAGCGGTTGAGGGTGGCGATGGTGTCCTTCCAGACTCTCTGGCAACGACGGATGTGCTGATGGACTGATCGGACTGAGATCTCTCTCTCGTCTGCAGGGAAAAGTGGAGGCTGATAACCAAGAGATACCTGGAAAGGGGATAGACCAGTAGAAGCAGACTTAAGTGAATTGTGGGCGTATTCGATCCAGGTCAGGTACTGACTCCAGTCAGTGGGGTTGTTTGAGGTCAGGCAGCGGAGAGTGGACTCTAGTTGCTGGTTCATTCTCTCCGTCTGCCCGTTAGACTGTGGGTGATAACCAGAGGTGAGTGAGGACTTACAATTTAACGCTGAACAGAAGGCTTTCCAGACCTGTGAGATGAACTGTGGACCGCGCTCGGAGAGAATTTCTTGAGGGATGTCATGGAGTCGGAAAACATGCTTCACAAGAAGCTGGGCTGTCTGGAAAGCCGTGGGAAGTTTCCTGAGGGGAATTTAGTGACAAGCTTTTGAAAAACGGTCGACGATGGTTAAAATGGTGGACATACCTCTGGAAATCGGGAGACGTGTGACGAAATCTACAGCAATATGAGACCAGGGACGGGTTGGAACAGGTAGGGGATGCAGCAGACCAGAAGGTGGTTGGTGAGAGGTCTTGTTTCTGGCGCAGATGGGACATGCCAAAACGTACTCCTTCACGTCCTTGTGTAAGGATGGCCACCAGAAACGTCTTGTAATCAAGGCAATCGTTTTGCTCACTCCAGGATGGGCGGAAAATTTAGCTGCATGCATCCACTGGATCAGACGGGATCTGACGGAAGATGGACCATAGGTTTTATTTGGAGGACCGTTACCTGGGTCAGGTTCAGAGGCTAGGGCAGAGTTGATGAGATCAGTGATCTCCCAGGAAACCACTGCAAAAGTACAGGAGGCAGGAAGAACAGGATCGGGCGTCTCAGGTTGATCAGCAGAGTAAAGACGAGAGAGAGAATCTGGCTTGACGTTCTTGGAACCAGGTCTGTAAGAGATTATGAGATTGAATCGGGAGAAAAACAATGACCATCTAGAATGACGTGGATTAGCTTGTTTGGCGGATTGGAGATAGGCCAGGTTCTTGTGGTCTGTCCAGACCAAAACTGGATGCTCGGCCCCCTCGAGCCAGTGTCTCCACTCCTCCAAGGCGAGTTTGATGGCTAGAAGTTCTCGATCTCCAACATCATAGTTTTGCTCCGCTGGTGAGAGTCTACGTGAAAAGAAGGCACAGGGATGAATCTTTTGGTCTGAGTCAGATTGTTGAGACAAAACTGCTCCAACACCGGAGTCTGAGGCATCCACCTCTAAGATAAACTGCTTAGAGGGGTCTGGCTGGATCAGAATGGGAGCTCTAGAAAACAGGTTCTTTAATTTCTCAAAAGCGTTCTGGGCTTCAGGAGTCCATTGAAATGTCTTCTTTACCGAAGTCAGAGTTGTGAGAGGTAGAGCTGTTTGACTGTAATTCCTTATGAAGCATCGGTAAAAGTTTGCAAAACCAAGGAATCTCTGAAGCTGTTTGCGGTTTTCGGGTGTCGGCCAGTCCAGAACTGCCTTTATTTTGTCTTCGGATGGCTTAACCTGCCCGCCCTCGAGCACAAACCCTAAAAAAGTGACAGATGGTTGGTGAAATTCGCATTTTTCTGCCTTCACAAAGAGCTTGTTTTCCAAAAGTCTCTGAAGAATCAGACGGACATGTTTCTTATGCTCTGATAGGTTCTTGGAGTAGATCAAAATATCATCAATGTACACAAAAACGAATACATTCAAAAAATCTCTGAGGACGTCGTTGACTAGAGCTTGAAAACAGATAGGAGCGTTTGTGAGACCAAAAGGCATGACCAGATACTCAAATTGGCCTAAGGGGGTCTTAAAGGCAGTCTTCCATTCGTCTCCTTCTCTTATCCTAAGGAGGTGATAAGCATTTCTCAAATTGAGCTTGGTGAAAACTGTTGCACCCTGAACAGGTTCAAATGCTGATGCCAGTAATGGTAGTGGGTACTTATTTTTGACGGTTATCTGATTTAGGCCTCTGTAATCTATACAAGGTCGTAGGGAACCATCCTTTTTACCCACAAAAAAGAAACCTGCACCAAGAGGAGAAGAAGATGGACGGATTATCCCAGCAGCCAGAGACTCATTAATATATTTCTCCATGGTCTCACGTTCAGGCTTAGAGATGTTATAAAGTCTACTGCTGGGCAGGGGAGCTCCTGGTAATAAATCTACGGTGCAGTCATATGGTCTGTGAGGTGGAAGAGACGTCGCACTGACCTTACTAGAGACTGGTGCCAGATCATGATACTCGGGAGGAACAGAAGTAAGGTCTGGAGAGTCCATCTCCCCCCTACCTCTAGGGAACTGAACAGCAGGGGCTGCAGAACGAAGACATGTCTCGTGACAGGACGTGGACCAAGACTTAATGTGGCGTTCAGCCCAGTTGATATGGGGGTTATGTCGTTCCAGCCACTCGAATCCAAGCACCAAGGGGGAGCATGCAGAAGGGAAAACAAAAAAGGTTAATGTCTCACGATGATTTCCAGAGATCAAAAGTTCTAGAGGTTGTGTTTGATGAGTGACTTGATGGAGTTTCTTTCCATCAATAGCGGATACTCTGAGAGGCTTGGATAACGGAACGGTTTCAATCAGATTCTGTAATTGCTGGACCAGTTTAGAATCAATGAGATTACTTTCACATCCAGAGTCAATGAAAGCAGACAAGGTGAGGTTCTGGTTAGAAAAAAAAAGTGTAGCAGGTAACATCAGATGAGGAGCTTTTTCAGTTTTCAAATGGCCCGTCAGACTCCTCAATTCCTCTGACGGGCCCTGGCTTTTGACTTAGCCGGACATGAAGCTATGAAATGGCCAGTCTCACCACAGTATAGACACAGATTGCCCCTAAATCGTCGTTGTCTTTCCTCAGGGGTTAGCCTTGTGTGTCCAATCTGCATGGGTTCGGCCTCCGCTCCATCTGAGTGAGAGACTTGGACAGGCACAGAAAGAGTCTGGTTTTTAGACTTTGGCTTGGAAACAGGTTCTGTGGATCCAGAAAAAACAGAAGCATTATTAAATGCAGGGGCTGACACAGAAAAATTCAGACTTCTTTGTCTAGTGTTGTTTCTAGTTCGGAGCCTGTTATCCAATCTGATGGTTAAACGGATTAAATCCTCCAAACTAGTCGGTTCGTCGATTGTGGCTAGTTCATCCTTGATGTTATCATTTAAGGCCTTAAAATAAGCACTTTTGTGTGCACATTCGTTCCAACCAGAGGCTGCGGCTTTGACCCGGAAGTCGATGGAGAACTCAGCCACTGTGGAATTTCCCTGTCTTAAATTCAGCAGGGCTCGAGAGTCAATGGTTTTATCTGAGTCGTGATTAAATACTTGGGAAAACTCTGAAATGAATTCGGAAAAAGTACAAGTGAAACTGGATTCAGAGGAGAACCTTGCCTCCGCCCATTCAAGGGCTTGTCCAGTGAGTTGAGAAAGAATAAATGATATTTTCTTTCTATCATTCGTAAAACTGTCAGGAGAATGTTCAAAAAGTAATCGACATTGGAACAAAAATCCCTTACAATCTTTTTGACTACCTGAAAATCTTTCAGGCGGACTGGGACGGAACTCAGGAAGTGACGTCACTGCCGGTGACCTTGGAGGCGGAAGTGGTTCCGGAAAAGGACGGACTGCAGGCGTAGCGTTAGCACTTCCAAAATAGCCAGTGAGAGTTTGTAAAGTCTGGTTATGGTGTTCGACAAAAGCATTCAACTCACGAAGGGTTTTTGGCTTGACCATGGTCTTGAGTCTCTAGTTCCTCAAGCCTCCTACGGAGGTGATCTGCTGGGCTTTGTGTTTGGCCGCAGTGTTCTGTCATGGTAGGTTCTTAGCCCATATGCAGAACACAACGGAGGCTGGGTAAAAGTTAAACAAGGTTTATTGAATGTTTCACAATCATGAGACAATGTACTGGGTCAGGAGCTGGTACGGGCTGGTTCACAGCAGTCTGCTGAGAAGATAGTTTGATTAGAAGGCAGGCTGATGAGAATGAGTCTTTGATAATTCAGGATATACCTTGACTGAATCCAGGCTTCTCTTTGAGAGAGAGGGAACCGTTGGGTCCAGAGACTGTTTGTTCAGCAGAGTTCAAGAGCAGCTGCAGCGTCTAGCTTCTGACTTTAATGGCAGACCTTGATCAGAGTTTCCAGCTCTTAACTAAGAGCAGCAGGGGAATCCACATAGGAATCTTCAGGTTTGGCTCTCCAGGGCAGATTGGCAGGTTAAGCTCATCCAGAGCTTCAGGCTAGAGACAGGTTTCCTGTGAGGCAAAAACAGAAGAGAGTTAGAATCTGATCTCTCTCCAGAGACAGCTAAGATTCTTTCGGTTTCAAGGCTCAGGTTGCTAACCAAACTAAGGTCAACACTGCGGCGTCGAAGCAAGGTCTGGCAGCTGGTTATAAAGGGCAGGTCTCCTGATGAGTAGATACGTCTCAGGTGTGCTGGAAGACTCCAGCTCCAGGAGACCCACGGCGCACTCTGCTGGAGGATGGTGGTACAGCTCCGGATCCCAACAGAAACCACAATTACTTCAGAGCTGTAATTTGCTACTTAATCTATAGAGATATAAATAATTACACATGCAAAATTTCAGCTAGATCAAACAACTGGAAGTGGGTCAGGGGCATTACTTATTGAACGCCCCTCTTAGGTGGGGTTGTAGAAACTTGAGGACAGCAATTATATCGTTGAATGCTTT
The DNA here is from genome assembly GCA_030533445.1 of Cyprinodon diabolis. NCBI lineage: Eukaryota > Metazoa > Chordata > Actinopteri > Cyprinodontiformes > Cyprinodontidae > Cyprinodon > Cyprinodon diabolis. The sequence goes on from CM060073.1 coordinate 9,989,963, forward strand.
TTAACTGCAGCCAAACACTTTAAAAACAGCTGCAAAGTTTTTCACTACATCAGTTAGTAATTCTAGTGCCAAGCCAGATGTTTTTCTTTTAGGACAAAGAATACAAACTGTATCTGAAGACATATATTTAGGAGTTGTCTTTGATTCTAGGTTCTCATTCTAATCAAACACAAATCATGTCTGCAATAGCCTACAGTTAAATATAACCTTTGTAATATTCGACGGATTTTCACACAGGCAGCAATAATGTAAATGCTACAACTCTATAACATCTGCACACTCGCAATAAACAAACTTGAAATGCTGGATAAGAAACCAATCATTTGTCATCACTGTCCAATATGGCAAAAACACAGATTACTGAGCTTTAGAAAATATTATGTAATATTCAAATATATGTCTTATCTATGAAATAATTAATGGTTTATCTTCCCGCTCCCCTTCACCAGTCTGTCTCAATCCAAACATCGATCACAGCAGAACCAGAGGAGCAGTGGGAGGAGATTTTATCCTTAGGAAAAAGTTTATCTGAATACACTTCAGGAAAAGTGGATTCAGACAAACTGCCTTTACGGTTCAGGCAGCAGCTGATGGGATTCTCACCCTCACATTCATCCTAAACCTCAACACATACATCACAACTAAGATTCAGTTAAAGAAACTCTTTGTCTAATGATTTTATATTTTTTGATCTTTTGTGTTTTTTAAAATTCTCCTTTCAGCTGAATCAATCTATTGTCATGATGTGATGTGAATATGTAATTTTACTGCTAGTCTTATAGGATGACTTTTAGCCCCTGTCTATAAGCACAGCAGGTGGAGAAAAGCCTTCTGGCTAACTCTGGCATATTGACAGAGATGTTTATTAATATGCACTGTCCCTGCGATGAATAAATATATTAAATTAAATTAAATATTAATCCAAAGGAGCGGTTTCCTATCCATGCTGCTCGTTTGTGGCACTGAAACGACTCAAAAACATTTCAACGGTAAATGACACAAAAAAAAGTCTCTTTCTTCGTGTTCATGCATGTATAAAAAAACTATGTCCATGTTCAATAGAATAGGTTTTATCTTGCAGCAGAGGTGTGCTCCATACAAAATATGTGTCAATTATTTAGATATTTTTTTGCTGTTTGTGTAATAAGATCTAATGGTGTAAAATCAAAAGTACCATTCATTAGTACAAAAAAATAAATATTCAAATTATAGATCAGTTGATACCATTGCTGCCCAGATCCATCTGATCTCCTCAAGATCCACCACATTCTTTCTTTATTCAATAAATGTGACCCCAATCATGTAAATAAAAGGTGAACTGGTCTTGAAAAGCAGCAGAGTATTTCCTGATCTAAATGATCTAACTGAAATCGTTCCATCTAAGAAGGGATTTCCAGCAACAAACAGTGACAGCTATTATTTGCAAACGAATAATTTCTAACAGTCTAATAAAAATTACTACAGGAGGTTATCAGTAGGATCAAATAACTTTTTTGTGAGGTCATGTCACCTTTATCTTACTCCTGTTGATAACCATTTGCCTTCACTGACCTGTGTGAGAAAACAATAATAATGTCATCACACACAGCAGGCTTTGGTCCATAGTTGGGTCTATAGTTTTCAGTGTCCTAAGAAAGCCATTTATTGTGTCAGTGGCAGCTTAAAGGGAAACATACTAATAAAAAGAAACTGAATTTATTCTGGCATTTTACTGAGCTATGGCTGCTAGCTCACCATAGAGGTCTGCTTTGTTGCAGACAATCAGCCAGGATTGGAGGGCTAAAGATGTCAACAACTTCAGAAACCAAGTTCATTCAGAACTCAAGGATGTTGAGGACAACTTTAAATGATATGCCAGCACCAATCCTCTCTATTTCTAAGGCAAGTGTCCCATTGAAAATGCAGAGTGGTTTATTCAGCAACAAAAATCCTTTTTCCAGGATTTCGAACAAACTTCTCTCATCATCCAAAAGGCTCCTATAGCAGCTTTTCAATCTTTCCTAAATAGAGGATCCGCTCCATATATTGATGTGGTTAAACATCTTGCTGTCCCTCCACTGAGTGCTGCTGTCTGTCTTCCTATCACTTCCCACTAACGCTGAGGTAAACTTCTAACTGAGGCTAATGGAAAGTGATGTCAAAGTTGCATCAAATCCTCTAAAGTGGCTCAAATAAAATCTGATTTGAGCATAACGAGGGGAACAGAACCCTGAACGACGTCAGAAGCACTTCTGACTTCAATTACCTCACTTAAGGCAGTTTTTATGATTCAAACAGCGTAAGATAAGCTTGTTTATAAAACACGGTTAAAGTGAATCTATTGAATTACTGAAAGAAGTAAAAAATATTTCAAGTTTTAAGACAGCTAAATTAAATTGATATCCCCCACACATCATCAATGTAATGTTTTAGTTTGTAGAAACCAAACTTTGGATGTTTTGGAAATTTGCCCGGACCAAGATAGTAAGGATCCTGGACCAAACTGACAAAGGATGACATTTTTAAAAGATTTATTTGAAGGTTATTGAGCTGGTGTTGAAGTTATCCAGTTTAGCTCTGGTGACTCTGGTGGTTCTGGAAAAAACAGGGATGTATGTCCTTACTAGTGTGAACTGTGTTCTGATCTAGACATTTCATCGGTAGTGTGCGCCAGTGAGCACATGATTCACCAGAACCAGGACGTGACCCAATAACTGTCTTGCACAAGTGTCAGGTCAGGATAATCTGTGGATCAACCATGTTCCTCTTCTCTGCCACAACTAAAGCACTTGAACAAAATGTTAGCTGGGTTATTGGTTCCTTAAACCAGACATTTTTATTAAAAAGCTGCCTCTGATTGGCAAGCAAAATGTGGAATTTTTTGAAAGAATGGCTTGCAATATCTATCCTTACAGCAACAGTCAAACATGGTGATGGTGGTATGATGATTTGGGTCTGCTTTGGATCTTCAAAACCTGCTTCCTTCACTCCACTCATTCAAACCTTCTCCACATTCCAAGAACCAGACTCAGGACAATGGGAGATAGGGCATGTTGGGCTGCTGCCCCACATCTGTGGAATGTCATGCCACCTTGAGGGCACCTCAATCCAGTGAGTGTTTCAAAAAAGGCAATAAAACATTTCTTTTTAGAAAAGCTTTTGTCCCCTTTAGATGTTTTTCTCTCTTTTCTCTTTTTTTTCTGTAGTACTTTGAGATCTTTTAATGGAAAGTGCAGTATAAATTAAATGTATTAATATTATTATTCCGTAAAAGTTTAAAAAAACAATCAACTGGACTTGGTTTCCAAGGTTTCGCTTGCCCTCCAGGAAGCTTTCTCAATTCAAATGTCTGGATCTGCAGTGAGTTGAGGCTTATATAGACAAGGCCTTGTTTTGCTTGGAAACATGCAAATAGAAATCTATGAGCAGGTCGTTTGGTTCCATTGTTAGCCTGTAATAAATGAAACCTGTCTCTGATTCTGAAAGTCGGTCGTTAAAGGAGGGATTGTCGTTAAAGGGGGGATTGTCTCCTGTAATACCTGAAACTTGTCTATGATTGTTAAGGGTTGGTTCTTAAAGGGGGGATTGTTTACCTGGCTGAAGAGAGGAGGTACTTAGTTCCTCTGTGATGGGGTGGGGGTTGTGGTGATACCTGGAAGGGATTGTCTCTATAACTGAATTGTAAGTTTTTGGAAGCTTGAATCTGAGGTTAACAATGGAACCAAACGACCCGCTCGACGGTTTTAATTTGCATGTTTCCAAGCAATACAAGGCCTTGTCTATATAAGCCTCAAACTCACTGCAAACTATGACCTGGATGACTGAGAATATTCATCAGCATATTATTATTATAATAATTATTATTATTATTATTATTAAAACACAACTCACAGAATCATTCATTCTGTTCTCTCCTGGAAAACTATGAAAAATAATATCTGGTCATCAGTTTAGCATCCTAAGCTTAAGCACACTTGCTGAATGAATCCTCTGAATAATGGAAGGAAAGCTGTTCATCCATCTATGATTCTGTAAAGGCTACCGATGTTTCACAGTGATCAATCATAATTTACAAACAAAATAACTGACAAGAACTAAAAAAAGGACCAGCTCTGCCGTACTTTGCTTCTTCTTGCTTTGTAAACTTCTCAAAGTTACAAAACTGCTTATACAGACCTTTCTGGCATCAGTGCAACCCTGTACACATATACATCTGAGCCTGGAGACCATCCAAGGGTGGTAAACACCCATGCAGAAGCAGCAGCGCCACATATATTTGTATTCAGCTCAGAGGCTTCTATAGCTGAAGCGGCAAGCATTGGCCAAAGCCTTATATAAAGGTAAACGAAAACACATTGTACCAAATCATATCAGCTGTGTTGCAGCAGGTATGAAAATTGCCAAAAGTAGCTTCTAAAATGAAATACTATTTTTTAAGTTGCATTTTCATTGGTCTTTGTGGCAGAGCACCGGGAGGGAGCTGCATAGCACAATAACAAAGAGAAGAGTGACTGTGTGTAGTTTAAGGATGTCAAAAAGAAAAAAGAAGAAAACTTCCTCAGGTTACTTAAAGGTGGTGATGAAGGTTTGGGCTGTCAGCAACCTTTGTGGCATTTCTTTAGTGTCAGCCATTAAAGGGCGCAGAAAGCTCTTTTACTATTACACCATTTCCTAAAATATGTGGCTCTTCCATGAATAATAAGGCTCATCATTAAGACCCCCACACTAAGAGCATCTCTCAGACCTACAGGGACTGCTGAAGATGTGGGAATAGCCTTTAAATAATGTCACTGTTTATTGTAAAATGATCATTTAACATATAAAATACATTTATTCAGAATCCTCAAGAAGTAATATTTTTTTATTTTTCTCTAAAAATCTCTAGTAATATTATTTAAAAAACTATAATAATGTTAGGAATCCATTTTGTGTGGTTTGTTTTTGTGTTTGTCTCTCCCTCCACCACCATCTGGTGCTCTGTCCTCCTTGGTCCTCCTGCACACCTGCGGCACGTTGGTTCATCACTGAGGAGTATTTGAGCAGTTGACTGTCACTTCCTCAACGCCAGAGTGTTTGCCAGTTTTGGGTACTCTGGCCAAGCTGAGATTAGCTAAGTCTAACCTGAGCCTTTGTTTCACTGAGTTTAACGTTGCTTTATTGTCTTTGCCTTTCGGCAGGAAGCCTTCCTGCAAACTGGATGTTTGGTCTTCTCCCCCTGGAAGGATCGTTTGTGTTCTCACTGAGCAGGGGAAAAACCTCCACATGACCTGTTCAAGTTCCCACGGAAATCCAAGTGGCAGTCCGCTCAAATGCTCCTCAGGGTCCAACCAAAACCAACCTGTCCGCCCTCCAACGAGTTCCCCTTCCTCTGGATAAACCCACTTCTTCTGGATTCAAGGAAAAGAAAGAAACCCCCTCCAACGTGAGTCCCGTTTCCACTGGCCCCTGAACTAATCGCTGTGACTTCCCTTCTCACTTCTAATTCCAGTTCACCAGCTCTCTAAGTTCCAGATTCCACTCCCTGTGGTTAACGTCAATGAACCTGTTAAACTTTCCCCTGGTTCTCTGAGTGGTTTTCTGCATGTGGGTCAGATCTCTTAAAAGCATCATGACAAATAACCAGCATAAAACAAATGTAATTAAGGCCCGTTATTTAGCCTCTACTCTGGAGCAACTACAGGTTTGTGTACATAAAAAGAATATTTTCTTGGTAAAAACAAGATGTTATCCTCAAAAGAAGGTTGTACAAAGAGACAAACCGACAGCTAGCAAAATTACCTCCATGGGATGTCTTTACCTACAGAATAAAAACCTTAAAATTCAAGGTTACATTTTTCGGGGGGGTAGGGGAAAGGAAAGACAGGAGGGACGTATTTCATTGCAAATGACACATCGCTTGCCTTCCCCTTTTTGCTGTGGCTTTCAGCTGCACACAATCTAATTTTAACAGCAACTTGAGGCTGAAATGACAAAATCAAACATTTCTAAAAACAATGCATGAACAGGTAAAGCTGTGACAAGCAATGAACAAAGACTAAAGATGTGATGAGGAATAAAGAGGCAGAGAGTGTTTGAAAATGCTGAGAGGGATTTAGGTAGGAACATCTCCTGGTTTTGCCTCAGGTTTTGGCAGACTGTCACTGAAGCTAGCGAACTGCCCCAGGTCAGATGCAGCAAGGGACTTTTCTAACACTATACCATGAATTTGCAAAAATACAACTAAACACAGTTTCATTTTAATCAATGCTTTGCACGTGTTGAATTCCCAAAGCAAATGTAAAGTTTTTATCCTGTGAAAAAGTCTCCATCAAAAGGCGCTATGCTGTATATGCATACTTGCTGATTACCAGAAATCTTTGGAGCATGACAATTGAAAGGCACTGATTGACTGCCTGGATAAAAACGAAATCCCTTTGGAGTATGTCTTGAGATGGCTTTGACTGGTTCCTCCATTGCTTCTTGTTTTAACGCAGACATTCACCACACAACATTAAAGGTGTCCTTTCTGAGCTTATATAGAATAACAGCACTGTGTGCGATTAGCAAAAATAAACAGATGTGGCCCCATCTGCTGGCAGTACTGTGGAACAAACAGGAAGACAGATTGGGAACAGTTGAAGCAGCTAGTTAACAAAGCCCTATACCCTATACTGCCTCACTACAATGGCAGTCCTAGACCAATTTTAGCACAGGGGGTTGGGTGGCGCCAATGGTTTGTTTTTTTAAAGTGGAACAGAACAACATATTTAAACCCCAAAACAGGGCAAAAGTTCACCATTTAATATATTGCGTTTGCCAAAGTGCCTCTTGCAGATTTGGAGCTGCAGGTTGGAGACCTCTGATGTAGCTAGATGACAACAGTGATCCTACACTATATTGCCAAAAGTATTTGCTCACCTGCCTTGACTCACATATGAGCTTAAGTGACATCCCGTTCCTAATCCATAGGGTTCAATATGACGTCGGTCCACCCTTTGCAGCTAGAACAGCTTCAACTCTTCTGGGAAGGCTGTCCACAAGGTTTAGGAGTGTGTTTATGGGAATTTTTGACCATTCTTCCAGAAGCGCATTTGTGAGGTCGCACACTGATGTTGGACGAGAAGGCCTGGCTCTCAGTCTCCGCTCTAATTCATCCCAAAGGTGTTCTATCGGGTTGAGGTCAGGACTCTGTGCAGGCCAGTCAAGTTCATCCACACCAGACTCTGTCATCCATGTCTTTATGGACCTTGCTTTGTGCACTGGTGCACAGTCATGTTGGAAGAGGAAGGGGCCAGCTCCAAACTGTTCCCACAAAGTTGGGAGCATGGAATTGTCCAAAATGTCTTGGTATGCTGAAGCATTCAGAGTTCCTTTCACTGGAACTAAGGGGCCAAGCCCAGCTCCTGAAAAACAACCCCACACCATAATCCCCCCTCCACCAAACTTTACACTTGGCACAATGCAGTCAGACAAGTACCGTTCTCCTGGCAACCGCCAAACCCAGACCCGTCCATCAGATTGCCAGATGGAGAAGCGCGATTCGTCACTCCAGAGAACGCGTCTCCACTGCTCTAGAGTCCAGTGGCGGCGTGCTTTACACCACCGCATCCGACGCTTTGCATTGCACTTGGTTATGTATGGCTTGGATGCAGCTGCTCGACCATGGAAACCCATTCCATGAAGCTCTCTGCGCACTGTTCTTGAGCTAATCTGAAGGCCACATGAAGTTTGGAGGTCTGTAGTGATTGACTCTGCAGAAAGTTGGCGACCTCTTCGCACTATGCGCTTCAGCATCCGCTGACCCCGCTCCGTCAGTTTACGTGGCCTACCACTTCGTGGCTGAGTTGCTGTCGTTCCCAAACACTTCCATTTTCTTATAATACAGCTGACAGTTGACTGTGGAATATTTAGGAGCGAGGAAATTTCACGACTGGATTTGTTGCACAGGTGGCATCCTATCACAGTTCCACGCTGGAATTCACTGAGCTCCTGAGAGCGACCCATTCTTTCACAAATGTTTGTAAAAACAGTCTGCATGCCTAGGTGCTTGAATTTATACACCTGTGGCCATGGAAGTGATTGGAACACCTGATTCCAATAATTTGGATGGGTGAGCAAATACTTTTGGCAATATAGTGTATCTTAAGACTAGACTTTGGACTAAGAGGACCTTGATGTTAAAATCATTGTTAAAATACTAGTGTAAAAATAAATAAATGTAGTCCCAGGAGCCAATTAATTAACATTTCTTTGCAAGCGACATAAGAGGAAAATAATTTTGTATAATTTTCCCTTTTTTCAGTTTTCCCTTTGGGCAAACCAAATTTCCCCTTTGGGCATAATAAGGTGTAATTAAATAGAATTGATTTGAATTGAATAACGCCTTCAGCATAGGGGCCATATTAAGGACCACGATCAGTTTCACAGGGGCACTGGTGCCTGTTGGCCCCTGTCTACAACCATCCATTCCTCACTTTAAAGCAACAGCTTGGGTGCAGTGGAAAACAAACCACTTTAAATTAAGGAGACTGATCCAAAATAAAATATTGTTCCTAACAGGCACAGTTAAGCACTGTAGAGAATAAGAATTGCATCAAATAAGGATCCATCAACTCTGCAGCCACACCTGACACCTCTGCAGCTTTAGCGTCCTCTTCAATAAACACTAATAATCATACTGTATTTTCAGTCTAAACCCCCAGGAATAAAAAAAAAAAAAATAAATCATGTTTGTTTTTGTTTTGTTTTTAAACTAGATATTTTACTTTTCCTCATTGTTTTCACATATTTGCTTTGAGGTGCTAACAGTGCTTAGCCAGGGTTAGCTAAATCTTTCTACTTCATAGAATTTAACCAAAACCCAAAACAGCATGACTGCATTTCAAATGTTATGACATTTTTATTAACAAGCAAAAGTGAACATTATCATCCACCAGAGATAATTAAATCAATAAAATGAGAAAGGCAAGGAAATTCTACCATGGAGTGGATTTCCTGATTATTTTAAAATGCCACAGACTATGGAGTTTTTAAAAAGGGACTGATAACATTTGTTTTTCAGGTTTTATGAAAAATATTTTGGTTTTCGTTATTTTGATATTTGCTACTAAGTTTTGTGGCACTTTAAGATTCTTGCATGTGATGTGCATTATTTATCAAATAGGTCATAATTACATCAAACAAGATGCCTTGAAACATCATCTTTCTTTAATAGTCACTTCAAGACTCTTAAGAGTCTGTAGCACAGGCAAAACAGCCATTAAATTAGGGTGGTTCACACCACTTTTGCACCTTTTATTTATTGAACATGTAATCTTGGTAAATCACCCAAAATATGCAATCTGATTTTATGTGCAAAGTTTAGTTTGTTCAGTAAATCTAAAACTCCCTATTTGGGATGTTATGTCATTTGCTAAATGTTGATTATAACCTGAAAACTTTATTAAACCAACTGCATCTGGTTTATTGGAGGAAATATATGCCTGAAATATGCCGGATATTCGGCCTTAATTATTGCAATTGGACACCACTAATCTTAGTGATTAGATGCACAGCTGCTGTGGCTTAGTAGCAGGTCCAAACATTATGAAAGGCCAAACCCTTCAACTGAAAAATGAAAGACGCTCATGTTTCAGAACTGGATTACAATGTTTGAAAGTTCATCTTGAAAGGTGAAAAATTGAAGTGTGAACAAACAAAATTTGTGTGAATCAGGGATTCTGTTCATCCCGTGGAGATAATATTGTGTGGAGATGTGAAGAACTGTCTGAATGTATCAGCCCTTTGATTACCTGACAGAGCGTACTGGATCTATGAATGAATGAGAGGCACAAGGTAAAGATGCCTGGATATGCACATTGTATCAGACACACTACTATGACAATCATTACAGAACTCTACTAGAAAAAAGAAACCTTGATTGACCGCATTCAGTGTCTACAAACTTCTAACCTTTGTGTTAAACCTCCCATGAAAGAATGTTGCTTTGCAGCACTAATAGTAGTGTTGAGATTCAGAAAGGTCACCGCTGCCACCTGCTCCCCTTCAGTTAGATTAAACCCTCACAGCTATTGTCAAGAAACAAATTTATACAACAGGGAGTTCAGTGGAACCAACAAGAGACTCCAAGCTGTGTTTTCTACTCTTCTACAACCAACAGTATTAATGCAAATGACTGTCTGATTAAAAGCATATTTGCTGTAATTAGAAAGTATGTTTGTAAAGACAAGTGTTTTTGTGCCTGTATACTTAAGATCTGTTTATAGCACATTTTGGTAAGAGTACAAAAATGATAAAACTCTGGATTGTAAGGAAAAATATAGCTTTTTAACACTACATATTATAAAATAGTGTGGCATGCATTTAAATTTACCACCTTTATGGACCACAATCATGGATCAATACTTGTCAGTTTCACCTCAACATGGTGGACTTTGATTTTATGGAGTGTTGTGGTGCTTTATTTATGTTTGGAAAACCAAACAAAACTGCCGGCGTCCCTGGGTCCAGCAGATCCTATAGGAATGGTTCCAGTTCAGAGTCCAGATACTAGGGCTAGATTCCGGAGGCTTTCCTTGCAGCTAAAAGTAAGGTAAGACACACCTCTGGACCTCAGACTGGAGCATCTGAACTACAAAACTCTTAAGACCATTCCCTACTTCATAGTTGATATTTTTTCTATCTTCTATTTTGATTAAAAAACCTTGTCTCCACTGCTCTCCTTCATCCTATGTCACAGCCACATATAGTCCATGATTGGTTTCAGAGGATGAAAATATAAATAAAAGCTCAGATTTGTTTTTTAAAGCAGGTGGTGAGCCATTGTAATTTTGGAGTAGAAGTAGTGATATAACGTTTATAGGAGACTTCTAAAACATATTAAGCATCTAATGCATTTTTAAGTGTGGCATAAAGAAGTCAACATTTGACAGAGAATCATAAACACTTTAATTTGTAGTTGACCTCAAGCCAAACAGGGGACACAAAAAGAGGAGAAAGATCACTGGTTGATTTGATTTTGTAAGGAAAAATGTCTTGCCTGCAAAACTGTAAACTTCTTTGAGGTTTCAATAGAATAGAGACTGGGAATGCGGGTTAACTTTGCAGGTTTTTTGTTTTGCAAATTGTTGAGGGTGGGGTACTAAGGTATAGAATCTATTATCAGTAAAGATTGTCTTTACTGTTAAAGAAAGGTATCAGATCTCTCTGAGAGGTTGATGAAAAATAAAAATAAGAGCTGAAATGGTGGCTAGTCAGATGTTTAAATTTCTTTACACATGAGAAACAAAGAAAATATTAATAAAACAGACCTAACCTAACAGTTTCACATAACTGATGTTGTTTAATGTGCTGATTTGTTAAGAGCTCCTGTGAAAGTCACAAATGATATCTTCATAGCCTCAGATAATAGACTTGCATCTGTACTTGTCCTGTTAGATCTCAGAGCTGCATTTGATACAGGCAATTATAATATTCTTTTGCAAAGGCTTGTACATTTTGTAGGAATTAAGGGAACAGCACTAGGCTGGTTTGATTCTTGTGTATCTGACAGATTTCAATTTGTTCACTTTAATGATAAATAGTTTTCATGCTCCAGGGTTACCTGTGGAGTACCACAGGGATCAGAGCTAGGGCCAATTCTCTTTGAAATATATATGCTCCCAATTGGTAGACTTATTAGACAGCATGGTATTAATCTCCACTGTTATGCTGATAATACTCAGCTCTATCTGTCTATAAATCCAGATGAAGCTAACCCATTACATACAGGCATGTCTTAAAAACATAAAAACCTGGGTGACTCTTAACATTCTACTTCTGAATGCAGACAAAACAGAAGTTATAATCTAAGATAATACATTTAAAACTCATGTTATTTTTGATCAGGACCTGTCATTTAAATCCCATATCAAAGAGGTTTCTATAATTTGCTTCTTTCATCTACGGAATATAGCAAAAATTACAAATATCTTTTCCAGGGATCATGCAGAGAAACCAGTCCATGCATTTCTTACTTCAAGGATGGACTATTGTAATTCTTTACTATCAGGAAATCCTATATATATAAATACATATAAATAAAAATATCCATCTATATAAATACCCATGTGCAATAACCATGTATAATAATCCTGCTATTAAAAGCTTTCATATGTGGATGCACTGTATATTCTCTATATATTCCATGCACCTTTTTCTTCCTTTGACACCTTCTTCTTCTCCTTTGACTATTTGAGCTGAGGTAGTGAGTACATTTCTCTACTGTGAGATCAATAAAGTCAATCAATCAATCAATAATCTGAAGTTAAAAGCCTTCAGCTGATCCATTTGTTATTTAAACCTTTCTTATTGTAATAGCTTCATCTGGTCTGTTCCTGTTTGGCTGTGATACCATTCTTGGTTGAACTATCTTCTGTGCTGCTGCCATCAACACCTTTATTAATAGATGTTTGAGCTTGGCTTGTTTTTCAGTGTGGTCCTTTTTCTCTGACTGTGACTGGCTGGATGTGCTCTCTACATCCTCTGACATGGGAGCTGGCTTGGAGCTCGTTTGCCTGGCTGTGTGTTACCTCTTGCATACCTGCTTCTTTTTCTATGTCTGCTTCTGTCTCCTCTAACCCCAGGCAGCCCTGGTAGATGGCCGCTCACACTGAGGCTGGTTCTGCTAGAGCTTTTCTCCTGTTAAAAGAGAGTTTTTCTTCTCCACTGTCGCTACAAGCATGCTTTTAGGGATTGCTTTCATGTCAATGAGTCAATGTGATCAGCTGGTTTTCCTTAGATAGAAAACTGAACCGATCTGACTGTATGATCCGGATGAATTGCCTCTGTAAAGTGCCTTGAGATGACATGTGTTGTGAATCGTCGTTATATATATAAACTAAATTGAATTGAAAATGAACATCTTAATAACTAAAATGACCTTGGTTAAGCTTTTCGGATGTATTAATCAGTGTAACTAACTTTATAAAAAACTTAAAAACAGCCTAATAGTGTTCACTGCTTCAACAAGTTCATTGCAATCACCTTAAGGAAAAGGAAACAGTTACTTCTACCTTTACAAAACATCATGCATACAGTTCATTGATTGGATTAAAAGCATTTTCAAATTTAAGTCACCATTTTTAGAATCCGTGGTGATCTACTGCAGCTTTTGCTCATTCACAAGAATGAATGGAAACAGCAAACAATGTGGGTTTACAAAATGTTGACTTATGGGCGTGATAAAAAATATCAAATCCATATTTTTTTATTTGTCATTTAGAAACTTAAAATTCTCAAATTTCCTTCATTCCAAAATTGCATATATCTTTGTGTGTTGGGATCTGGAGAAGTTCCACCTTTCTCCAGCAGAGTCCGCCGTGGATCCTCCTGAGCTGAGCCTTCGACACACCTGAGGCGCATCTCATCATCAGAGGATCCACAGTATATAACCTGCCTTCAGACCTTGCCTCAACGCTGCAGTGTTTATCCAGTTTGGTTAGCACCTGAGCCTAGCTTCTTCTCAGAACCTTTGTTGCTCCTGATTGGATTCTAACCCCTCTTTGTCTCTGCTTTCAGGAATCCAGTTTTTCCTTGTAAGCTCTGGATGAGCTTAACCTGCCGAGCCAGCCCTCTGAGCCAAACCTGAAGACCCTTCTTTGGATTCTCATGCAGCTCTGGACTAAGAGCTGGAAACCCAAAGCCAAGGTCTGCCCTCACGCTAGAAGTAAGACGCTGAAGCGGTTATTGGACTCTGCTGAACTAAACACTCTCTGGACCCAACAGTGCCTCTCTCAAAGCCAAAACTCGGACACCTCAAGGTATAAATCTGAAACTCTCAAACTCAGACTCATCTGCTTCCAAGCTAACTGAACTGTCATCCTCACAGACTCCTGTGAACCTGCCCCCAGGCCTGAACCAGTACCAGTGTTTATTCCATGTGCTTGTGCTCAATAAATCTTGTTAAACTTTTCATCTGTTTCCGTGGTGTTCTGCATACTGGGCTTTTCTGATACCCATCATGACAGAACACTGCGGCCAAACACAAGGCCCAGCAGATCACCTCCGTCGTCGGTTGGCGGAGCAAGATGCTCAAATCCAGGGACAAACTCAAACCCTCCGTGAGTTGCATTGCATGGTCAATCACCATAATCAGATGCTTCAGAGTTTTGCTAACTGCATGAGCAGTGCTAATGCCACAGCACAACCATTTCCGGGTCCAGTTCCGCCTCCGAGGTCACCGGCGGTGACGTCATCTCCAGAGTTCCGCCCTAGTCTTCCTGAAAAATTTTCAGGTAATATGAAGGACTGTAAAGGTTTTTTGTTTCAATGTCGTTTAATTTTCCAAAACTCTCCTGGCAGTTTCCCAACTGATCAAAAGAAAATAACTTTTATTCTGTCCCAACTGACTGGAAGAGCCCTTGAGTGGGCTGAGGCAAGGTTTGCCTCCGAAGAAAGCCTCAGCTGTCATTACACAGATTTTTTTTCTGAATTCTCTCAAGTATTTAACCAGGAAACTGATCAAACCATTGACTCTCGTGCTCTTTTGAACCTAAAACAGGGAAATTCTTCTGTAGCGGATTTCTCCATTAACTTCCGGGTCAAAGCCGCAGCTTCCGGATGGAATCAAATTGCTCTAAAGAGTGCTTATTTCCTAGCTTTAAACGAAAGCATCAAGGATGAACTAGCAACCCTCGACGAACCTGCAACACTTGAAGAATTGATCCGCCTGACTATTAGGCTAGATAACAGAATCCGAGCTAGAATCAGCTCAAAACCAAGGAATCAGGGTTTTTTTGAGTCTGCCCCTGCATCTAATAATGTAACTGTTTTTTCTGCTCCCACAGAGCTCTTTGCCAAGCCGAGGTCTAAGACCCAGTCTCTCCCTTTGCCAGTTCAGGCCTCTCATACAGTGGATACTGAAGTCGAACCCATGCAGGTTGGACATACGAGGCTAACCCCTGAGGAAAGGCTAAGACGTTTCAGGGGAAAGCTATGTATCTACTGTGGTGAGAGTGGCCATTTCATCGCTTCATGCCCAGCTAAATCAAAAGCCGGGCCCGTCAGAAGATCTGAGGAGTCTGACGGGCCATTCTATCTCTGTGAAATCTCCTCGTCTTATGCTCCCAGCCACCTTGTTCTTCTCAGATCAGTGTGTCTCCGCTATTGATGGGAAGAGACTCCACCAGGTTACCCACCAAACGCAATCCCTCGAGCTGTTAATTTCAGGTAACCATCGTGAAACCTTAACATTTTTTGTTCTTCCCTCTGCATGTTCTCCTCTGGTGCTTGGTTTTGAGTGGCTGGAACGAAATAACCCCCATATTAACTGGAAAGATCGCCATATTGAATCTTGGTCGACCTCTTGTCATGAAACATGCCTACGTTCGGCAGCTCCCACTGTGAGGTCTCCTAGAGGCGGGGGGGAAATGGACTCTCCTGACCTTACTTCTGTCCTCCGAGTACCATGATTTAGCTCCCGTCTTCAGTATGGTCAGTGCTACGTCCCTTCCACCTCACGGACCATATGATTGTGCGATTGAACTATTACCAGGAGCTCCCCTACCCAGCAGCAGACTATACAATATTTCCAAACCAGAACGTGAGACAATGGAGAAATATATTAACGAGTCATTAGCTGCTGGGATAATCCGTCCCTCTTCTTCTCCGCTGGGTGCTGGTTTCTTTTTTGTTGGCAAAAAGGATGGTTCACTAAGACCTTGTATCGACTACAGAGGCCTGAACCAAATAACTGTTAAGAATCGGTACCCACTTCCATTGCTAGCATCAGCCTTCGAACCAGTACAAGGGGCTACTGTCTTTACTAAGCTCGACTTAAGGAACGCTTATCACCTTCTCAGGATAAGAGATGGAGATGAATGGAAGACAGCCTTCAAGACTCCCTTAGGCCAGTTCGAATATCTAGTCATGCCTTTTGTTCTCACTAACGCCCCAGCATGCTTTCAAGCCTTGGTAAACGATGTTCTCAGAGACTTTTTAAATGTATTTGTTTTCGTCTACATCGATGACATCCTGATTTACTCTAAAGATCTTTCTGAACATAAGAAACATGTCCGCCTGGTCCTGCAAAGATTATTAGAAAACAAACTTTTTGTCAAAGCCGAAAAATGCGAGTTTCATCAACAATCAGTCACCTTTTTGGGGTTTGTGCTCGAGGGCGGGCAGGTTAAGCCTTCTGAAGAAAAGATAAAAGCAGTTTTGGAGTGGCCGGTACCTGAAAACCGTAAACAGCTGCAGAGATTCCTGGGTTTCGCCAATTTCTACCAAACAAGCCAATCCTCGTCAGTCAAGGTGGTCTCTTTTCTTCTCTCGCTTCAATCTTATAATCTCTTACAGACCCGGATTCAAGAACAACAAACCCGATTCTCTCTCTCTCGTCTTTATTCTGTTGATCAATCCGAGACGCCTGAACCTGTCCTTCCCGCTTCCTGCACTGTTGGAGTGGTTACCTGGGAGATCACCAATCTTATTAACTCTACCCTGGCTTCTGAACCTGACCCAGGTAACGGTCCTCCAAACCGGACTTATGTCCCTTCTTCTGTCAGATCTCGCCTAATCCAGTGGATGCATACAGCCAAATTTTCCGCTCATCCGGGGGTGAGCAGAACCATCGCCTTAATCTCTAGACGTTTCTGGTGGCCTACCCTGCACAAGGATGTCAAGGAATAGGTTTTGGCTTGTTCTACCTGCACCAGAAATAAGACCTCACATCAACCACCCTCAGGTCTGTTGCATCCTCTTCCTGTTCCCACGCGTCCATGGTCTCACATCGCTATTGATTTCGTCACTGGTCTTCCCATCTCCCGAGGTATGTCCACAATTTTTACCATCGTCGACCGATTTTCAAAGTCTTGCCATCTGATCCCCCTCAGGAAACTTCCCACGGCCTTTCAAACCGCCCAGTCTTCATGGAATCCCTCAAGAAATTCTCTCGGACCGTGGACCCCAGTTCGTTTCTCAAGTCTGGAAGGCTTTCTGTTCAGCACTCAACTGTAAGTCTTCACTCACCTCAGGTTATCATCCACAGTCTAACGGTCAAACCGAAAGAATGAACCAGCAGCTCGAATCTACCCTTCGTTGTCTCACTTCCAATAACCCCACCGACTGGAGCCAATACATCACATGGATTGAATACGCCCACAACTCTCTCAAGTCAGCTTCCACTGGCCAGTCACCATTTCAGGTTAGTCTTGGTTATCAACCTCCACTTTTTCCTGCAGACGAGAGAGAGATTTCGGTGCAATCAGTCAACCAACACATCCGTCCATGTCAACGCATCTGGAGAGACACCATCGCTTCACTCAATCGTTGCTCGGAAACTACAAAACGCTTCGCTGACTCAAGGAGACGTCCTGCCCCAGAGTACTCGGTTGGACAAGAGATATGGCTTTCCACTCAGGACATATACATTGGTCCATACAAAATTGCCCAGGTTATCAATCCGTCAGCCATACGCCTGCAACTTCCCCCGACTCTTCGCATCCATCCCACGTTCCACGTCTCTCAGGTCAAACCAGTCATCTCTAGTCCATCTCAGCCAGCCCTCTGAGCCAAACCTGAAGACCCTTCTCTGGATTCTCATGCAGCTCTGGACTAAGAGCTGGAAACCCAAAGCCAAGGTCTGCCCTCACGCTAGAAGTAAGACGCTGAAGCGGTTATTGGACTCTGCTGAACTAAACAGTCTCTGGACCCAACAGTTCCTCTCTCAAAGCCAAACCCGGACACCTCAAGGTATAAATCTGAAACTCTCAAACTCAGACTCATCTGCTTCCAAGCTAACTGAACTGTCATCCTCACAGACTCCAGTGAACCTGCCCCCAGGCCTGAACCAGTACCAGTGTTTATTCCATGTGCTTGTGCTCAATAAATCTTGTTAAACTTTTCATCTGTTTCCGTGGTGTTCTGCATACTGGGCTTTTCTGATACCCATCATGACATTGTGTAGCTTTTTAAAACCCTTATAAACTCTTATAAAATATATAGAGATCTGAGTAAATAAATCATGGCGGTGCTTGGCGCCTTGTTTACATTTGATCACTGGTGCACCTTAAGAAATAGAAATTTCATGAAAATTTAAAGATTTTACACTCTATGTATATGTGCATACAAAATGACAATTAAAGTTTTCTAAGTCTAAGTAAGTCTAAGGAAATATGAGAAAGTGAAATACTTCGAAGCATAAACACAACACATAATCTGCTAATATAACAATGGCGCTTTGCTTTTTATCTCTTACAGATTTGCATTTTATTCAATTTTATGCTTTATAACAACAGGCCTGTCAGGCAGAGCATAGCAGAGATTCAGAGTCTCTATTGGGTTCAGCTGGACGGGGGACAAAATGAAGCTGATTAATTTATAATACAATGTAAATTAGGGGGTTATTGAAAGCTCAATCGTTTTTTTTTTGCATGAATTATGAGCCACAGAATTAAACAGTCAGAGGAAAACCTAACAATGGGGAGTCTGGGTCAGGGCCAGGATCCATTAGAGCTGGAACTTCAGTGTTAATGTGATATTGTTTGGTTTATTAAAGTCATGCCAAGAGTCTGACGTTGGCTAGTCATTCTTGCAACATCAAGTATGCAAATCACTGATATTAGATGCTAATGAATTTATAAACTACAATTGTAAAAAAATATATTATAATTTTTGAAAGATAATTGTAAAAAAAAAACTGTGTAACAGTCTGCTCTCTTGTAGCTACAGAGGAACATTTCTGCTCCTTAAGAAGTTTTTTAATTGCTGATGGCAGGACATCGATAGAAACCATTTGTCATATCCTACTCTAAGCAGAATCAGCTTAAAAGAAGATTTAACATCCACAGCTCTGCAAATGCTTCATCGTAAAGTATGAATACTCTTAGTCCCAGGTACTTTGTAGAAAGTAGAATGTTGAGTTGAGAAGTTTTTTTGTTTTGTTTTTTACTTAAAAATGGCCAATTTTCTATCATTCCTATATTTGCTTTGTCAACCATACAATCTAACCAATCCAACCGACAACAAAAGGCAACACGCTAACTAACTGCAGATAGAGGGACAGGTCACGGAGGGGGCGGTGGTAACCATAGCTACTGCAACCTTTTTCAAAAGTGCAAATTAAGTCAATGAGCGTCAGCAAGAAGCTGCGTGATTATTTTTGTTAGAAAACAAATATTTAAAGACAGCTATGGACAGAACATTCATGCTTCAGAGGTTAGCTACAAGGGAGCAGAACCAAGCACTCTGCCTCCCTGAAAAAATGGAATGCCAATCTTTTAATGTGTTCTCTATCATTCCAACATGTTGCTCAGAAACATATCTTCCTATTTGAAATTTAATAGTGGTGAAAAAAAATGTATTGTCTATTGTTGTTAAAAGACACACTGCATAACTTGGTACTAACTGCAATAAGCCTTCCCTAAGTAATGAGAATGAATTGTTTTAGCAATCTAATATAAAAGTGCTGTTTGTCACTATAGCATTGGGGGGGATGGCTGAATAACTTCCACCCTTACAGATGCAGAGATCAGTTAATGGAACAAGGCTCTCACCTGGCTGCTGCCTCTCCAGCCCTGTCAACCGTAGCAAAAGATCAGCAAGGGGCTGCAGAGAAGTCTAGGAGCTGTCAGGTGAGAAAGAGAGAGCATGCACAAGAGTTCACAGGTTTGTTTATCATGTTTTGTTTTCTAACAAGTAACACTGCAAACAGGGAGTAAAGCACCATATTACATTATTGCACCAGTTATGGCAACAACTGCTCCACTACACTGGAATGCAGATAATCAGGCTGCCAGAAAACATTAAACACATTGCAGAAATACTCTCAACGGTGCCAAGAGACAACACAACCATAATAATGAATCACCGACTCATTCAAACATTGGCTCATTTGTTCAGTCGCCTACCCACGCAACAAGCTAAGTCACTCACTTACTCATCAAACTGCTCATTCATAACCTCGCTCTGTCCGTTGCCTAAAGTTTAATTCAACCGATTCAATCCACAGACACACAATGAAAGATGCACAAAATATGTTCAGAGTGTGTAGACTCATGGAGGCCTGTGCTACGTGATGTGTAGATTAGCTGCACTTTAGCCTTATTTACAGACTGTATGAATACGCCTGCAATGCAAAATCCTTACAAGTAAAGTTCGCTTTACTTCGAATCATTGCTTCTTTTGTGATAATTAATAAATACTCTCCAGTGGTGTATTTTTTCCCAGTAAAAATTTTACACTAACGGCAAAACACAGCTGATCAATGAAGGATGAATTTGACAGAAACAGTAAAAACTACCAAATCTACTTCAATCATCAGTCGACACTGTGGCACTCGGTGGGTTTCTCACAGATTTTAACATAGACGCTGAAGCAGTGTATACGGTGTTTAATGACATGACTTTGTGCCACAGTTTGTTGCGGATGAGCTTCTTCATTCCTCTTGAATGATGGAAATCCTGCACAACATGCAGGCCTACATCCAAAGGGGAAAAAAAAAATGTATGTCTCTTTTAATGGGATTTCCACTGCTTCTACCGCCTGGACAGCTTAACCAGCCTTGCAGCCAGAATGGCCAGTCAGTCAATCACGACAGTCTATATAGATGGTGTTTTTGCACCTTCTTGCTTGAAAACATCTTAAGACGGCTTTTTATTTTAAATAAAGGATGGGCAATTACCAACCGACTAATATTATAGCTGCGTTTAGCTAGAGATTACAAATAATATCCCAGACAAGAAACTAGTGTCAGGAATCCAGTTTGTGTGGTCTGTTTTTGTGTTTCCTTTCCTCCTCCACCAGGTGGGGCCCCGTCTTCATTGGTTCTCCCTGCACACCTGCAGCTCATTGCCTCATTACCTGTGGAGTGTTCTTAAGCTGCTGACTGCCACTACCTCAATGCCAGAGTGTTTGCCAATACAGGGTACTCTAGCCAAGCTTAGTTTAGCAGAGTCTAACCTGAGTTTTTGTTTGCCATTTTGGATTCTCTAGCCAAGCTTAGTTTCTCTGAGTCAAACTGAGTTTTTGTCAACCTGAGTCTTAACTTTGTTTTTTGTCTTTAACTCTCGGGAGGAAGTCATTCTGCAAACTGGATTTGTTCGGTCCTTCTCTCTCTGGAAGGTTCAACTGAGCCTCTAACTGAGCTGGGGTTCCAAACAGGAAGTTTGGACCCACTTTCTCCAAGAGGTCGTTTGAGCTTCACACCAAGCAAAGATTTCTTCAGCACTACAGCCCGTTCAGGTACTGCAGGAAATCTGAGTGGCAGTCAGCTTCTCCATTCACCCGGGAATAACCGCAGTCTGAGTAACCCAGTCCACCCATCACCCAACAAGACAATCTCTGGTACTATCCTCACAGTCTGGATACAAGGACAAGCTTTCCCTGGAGAAGTGAGTCTGCAATCTTTTCCTCCAATTCTGAAACCTAAGATTCTAATTTCCCACTGAGCCTGAACTAACCGCAGTGTCTTCCCCTCACCTTTCAGTCCCTGTTGAGCAGTGCTCAGAGCAGCACTGGATTCATCACATCATAACTAAATAAACCTGTTTATACTTTTCCCTGGTCTCTCTGTTTGGTCTTCTGCATCTTGGGGTCAGACCTTAGATAAAATCATGACAACTAGAAACACCAGCCTGAAGAACCAGGGCTCTTCTGCTTTAACACCACTAGACAGATGAACTTTTGAAATGTACTTCTTGCATAAAAACATCTTAAATGTTATTAAGTAACAAATCAAACATATAAAAACATTTGCAGACGTAACTTTGGCTACTCCTTGGCTACTCGGTGAACAAAGCACTGTAGCTGTACAAAGCCCACCCCTCAAAAGGGAGAGCTAGAAAACACCGGGTCTGTCATAGGCTCAAAGTAAAGCCCTGTGAAAGTAAATTTGCACAGCATATGTGTATAGAAACACCCAGGCTTGTGAATGGCAGTGGAAAAGGGGCAATGATCCCAAACACAACACTTGGGCAACAAAGGAGTGGCTCTGTAAAAATAATTTCAAGGTCCTGGTGCAGCCTAGCTAGTTTATAGACCTCAACCCCATTGAAAATGTATAAAGGGAGTGGAAACTCAATGTTGACTAGCAACATTGCCTAGCAACAACCGGAGAAAAAAAAAAAACATCATTGCTCTAGCCTCTCAAAACCCACCGGATTGCCGGCGACCCGTTTTAAAGCATTTACATCTAACGACTCAGAATGCATGAAAATTACATTGGTAAAATATTTACCAATATATACATGTTAGACATCGGTGGAAGCTTAGATTCTCCACAATTCATCCAGTTCACTTTATGGATACAACGAGCACCAAAGCACAATAAAGACATATAGCAGCATGTCAAAATGTAAACATGACAAAGCAGCCACAACAAGCAAGCATGTCTTTATTACTAATGTTCAAAAAAGACCTATTATTTTCGAGAATAAAAAAACAACAACTTTGAGTTTGAACTGATGCAGCTTGAGCTGTGTTTTTACTCACCCAATGTATACATTCAGAAACTAAAAGGTTTTAATTTTAAAACAATGTATCACACATCTAATTTGGGTTACAGTTCCTACAGTACGTTATTTGCTTTTCCATTTGGGTATGCAAAACAGGTGAGAATTTCCCAAAATGAAGTGGATGTTAAGAGGCTAGAGGAGATCTGCATAGAGGAATGGGCCAAAATACCAGCTAGTGTGAGTAAACCTGGTTAGGACTTAAAGGAAATGAGTTTGTTTGCAATTGTCCACAAAGCTTATGCTACAAAGTATTGATTTGAACTTTTGTTATCGACCAAATACTTATTTTTCACCATAATTTACAAATTAATCCTTTAAGAATCCTAAAATGTGATCATGTGGATTTTTTTCTCATTTTGATTCTCATATTTGAAGTTAACCTATGATTCAGCTTACAGACCTCTTTCATCTTTCTAAGTAGGAGAACTTGCCTGATCAGTGATTAAATGCTCTTTGCCGCACTGTACCTGGTGGATTGAACAGATTGTCTTTCTAGCTGGCTGTATTTTTAATGTAGTTAACAGGAAATATTGCTGGAACTTTAAAAATGATTTATTGGGAAAAACTTGGTCATTTTGAAATGACCAACAGTCACACAGACAAACTTTGACCTTAACTTTGCAATATAAATATTAATTTTATTCAATACCTGAGATTATATCAACTCTTTTAGTCATGTCTATAAATTTTGTCAGTGAAAACCTCATGAGCAAAAAGGACTTTGATGCAACGCCAATTTCAATCAGCGAGAGCCCCGACAGGTTCTCCTTTCATCGCTTCTTATAATGATACTCAAACGATCGCTGTAATATAAAGTTTCAGAGGTAATTATCTGCTGAGGATCCTCCTTCTAGTTTTTTATTTTTCCTCAAGGACAGTCGGGAAGAGGGTTGTAACTGTTTTCACATCAGTGTAATATCCAGACTGGAACAATAAAAATAAACAAATTGGACATAAGGGAGCTCTTTCCTTAAACGACATTGTACGAAACAGTCCCAGTATGGCCCACAGAGGAAGATTCAAGAAAAATATAGGAACATTCAAAATAATCATCTTATATTTGTGTCCATTTATCAGTATATACTTTCAGTGGAATAGCAGTTAAAGGTTTATAAGTTATTAATATACACTATATTGCCAAAAGTATTTGCTCACCTGCCTTGACTCACATATGAGCTTAAGTGACATCCCGTTCCTAATCCACAGGGTTCAATATGACGTCGGTCCACCCTTTGCAGCTAGAACAGCTTCAACTCTTCTGGGAAGGCTGTCCACAAGGTTTAGGAGTGTGTTTATGGGAATTTTTGACCATTCTTCCAGAAGCGCATTTGTGAGGTCGCACACTGATGTTGGACGAGAAGGCCTGGCTCTCAGTCTCCGCTCTAATTCATCCCAAAGGTGTTCTATCGGGTTGAGGTCAGGACTCTGTGCAGGCCAGTCAAGTTCATCCACACCAGACTCTGTCATCCATGTCTTTATGGACCTTGCTTTGTGCACTGGTGCACAGTCATGTTGGAAGAGGAAGGGGCCAGCTCCAAACTGTTCCCACAAAGTTGGGAGCATGGAATTGTCCAAAATGTCTTGGTATGCTGAAGCATTCAGAGTTCCTTTCACTGGAACTAAGGGGCCAAGCCCAGCTCCTGAAAAACAACCCCACACCATAATCCCCCCTCCACCAAACTTTACACTTGGCACAATGCAGTCAGACAAGTACCGTTCTCCTGGCAACCGCCAAACCCAGACCCGTCCATCAGATTGCCAGATGGAGAAGCGCGATTCGTCACTCCAGAGAACGCGTCTCCACTGCTCTAGAGTCCAGTGGCGGCGTGCTTTACACCACCGCATCCGACGCTTTGCATTGCACTTGGTTATGTATGGCTTGGATGCAGCTGCTCGACCATGGAAACCCATTCCATGAAGCTCTCTGCGCACTGTTCTTGAGCTAATCTGAAGGCCACATGAAGTTTGGAGGTCTGTAGTGATTGACTCTGCAGAAAGTTGGCGACCTCTTCGCACTATGCGCTTCAGCATCCGCTGACCCCGCTCCGTCAGTTTACGTGGCCTACCACTTCGTGGCTGAGTTGCTGTCGTTCCCAAACACTTCCATTTTCTTATAATACAGCTGACAGTTGACTGTGGAATATTTAGGAGCGAGGAAATTTCACGACTGGATTTGTTGCACAGGTGGCATCCTATCACAGTTCCACGCTGGAATTCACTGAGCTCCTGAGAGCGACCCATTCTTTCACAAATGTTTGTAAAAACAGTCTGCATGCCTAGGTGCTTGAATTTATACACCTGTGGCCATGGAAGTGATTGGAACACCTGATTCCAATAATTTGGATGGGTGAGCAAATACTTTTGGCAATATAGTGTATTTTCACCAGTTTCATCCTTCTGAATCCAAAGCAGCAGAAATAAAAGAAAAGTTTTTTTTGAACAGCTTTGAGTATACATCATTGTTCTGTTATAGATCAGAAAGGTATTGCTTAATGTAAGCCTGAACAGTCTCCCAGCCAGACTCCTAAACATGATAGCCACATTCCATTACAGAGTGTACTGGCCTGCCATACATTATTCACATCTGTATCATGTTCTTTTTCTCTTACAGCCATGAAAGGGCCTGCTAGAAACTCAATAATGATAATGCATCCTAGCAAGAATCCTGCGCCTTAAGCACATCTAAGAGCTTATTAAAAGAGGTCAAACAAGGTAAGCTATGAGAACAAACTCTGTTTTTTTTTTTTTTTACAATTTTCCATTTTATGTCAATTTGACTCTCATAAAACACGGGAAGTAATTGACATTTTAATCAAACTCCCATCCAGCTGCTTAACTAAAGCGGCTAAGGCATCATATTAAAACCATCCACTGAATAACAGTTCAATCCCATTTTCAACACTTCCATCTTTTTAATGAACTCCAAACTTTGTTATAAAAAAATGACATTTTAATCTGGGTTACATTATATCTGTTGCCAGAATCCTACATGCTCAGACATGCTCATGAGGGTCAATTTAAATCATTTCCAATCTGAGCAGTTAACTTGTGCAGCTTTATCAGAATCAGCTAACTTTCATGATTATCAAGAATTCACCTTTTGATTTAGTCTAATTGCTGTTGGCATGAATGAACCATCAGTACAGATTTACTTAACTATTTGTAATAATTTGTCTTAGAGAGCTGATCTAGAAATAGAAATGTTCTGTCCAGCAGAGAAAAGAAAACCTGACATCTGGGTCTGAAATGCTGTTTTCTTCCTGCAAAGTGCTTTAAGGTGTGCCTTTTATTTTTTCAATTCATACGTCTTACTGTTACATTTGTAACTGCTTAAAAAGTTAATAAGTTTTTTCTGTGCAGATACAAATCACTCAGCCTATCTGGGAAGAGGAGCAGCTTCCTGCCAGAGGACAGTTCAAAACACAAGGGTCCTAGGCAGTGAAAGGTGACCTTTTTATGGGAGTTTGACCCCAGTAAGTCTCTCCTTTGCAGCAATCTATTATTTGCAGTAAAACACAATTAATCTTTCAGCCAGCAGCACAGGTTATCTAGACCAGGGATGTCAAAGTCAAATACACTGAGGGCCAAAAAAACAAATTTGCTACAAGCCGAGGGCCGGACTGGTTAAATGTTCATTAAAACATATTGAAATTAACATAGCCTATTGAACCAAGAGCTAACACATTGTTGTTGTTTTTTAAACAAAATATATCAATGTTATTAATAAACTTTTATTATATTATTAAAGTTATTAAGAATACATAAATTGAAAAGTAATAAATTGAAGTGCATGC
Organism: Cyprinodon diabolis; assembly: GCA_030533445.1. Taxonomy (NCBI): domain Eukaryota; kingdom Metazoa; phylum Chordata; class Actinopteri; order Cyprinodontiformes; family Cyprinodontidae; genus Cyprinodon; species Cyprinodon diabolis. Next base: position 10,016,205 of record CM060073.1, read on the forward strand.
ATTATAAATCGAAAATGCATTACTGTGCTGCTCTATGATCGTACTGATCACTGCTTTCAAATAGTAAAATAAGAAAAAAATCGAATCAGTTGTATTCGCTTCTCTGGCTCTTATTTGCATTTTTCCCTGAGTCCATTCAGCTGAAAAATATGAATAAATAAAATAAAATACAAAACTCTATGACACAGAGACAAAACAACACTTCCTTCAAAGAAAAATCACGTTTTGTACAAAGAAATGTAAAAATGTTGTGATGAATCACGGCAGCGGACCCAGATTTCAGCCAGAGGTTCTTTAGAAAGGGAATTTATTAAACAAAAGGCACAGCAATACCAAAAAGGAAAGAAGAATCAAAAAGACTACAGACTACAGGTGTTAACAGAGGCTGATTGAAGCCAAAATAAAAGGAGCCTGGATGGAGGGAGGAGGAGCTGATCCTGCAGGTAAGAGACAGACATGCTGCTGAGAGAGGGGCAGGTGTGATCGTATCAGAGCTGTGTCTGGATTAACCGAAAAGGTCTCTTTTTTCAAAGCTTTTAGGGCTGATCCAAAAAATTATGGTCTCCACAAGTCGAATCAAAAGTTTTTTTTATAAAGAACCTTTTAGCATAACTCCATGATGTTAAGTTTCACCTGTGCTTTTACTGTGAAATGCCTAAAGACAGCTTGACCTTTACAGGAAATGACATTGGGTTGCCAGGGGTAACAGCATGTCAAAAGATCATCACCACTAAATATTGTAAACATGCCCACTTTTGTATTCATTGCAAGCACAGGAATGACATGGGATATTATGCAATAACTTTATATCAGGAAAGGAATGCAGCAATAACGTCTGCTGGGATGGCAACGTCATTGGCCATAACTGAAAATGATTCTAAAAACCAAATCCGCACAAACGATAGTTTTACCTGTGCAAATAAAGTAGCACTGGAAAACTTACGCTGGATAATTTTGATTCAATTAAATCTTAATCGACAGACAGTGGACCTCTGGGTGACCTAAAAAATTATCTTTAACATCTCTGAAACAACAGCAGCTTATATGATTTTTTTTTATTTTTTTTTATTTTTTTCATTTCTACAAATGACTATTTTAAATGCACCAAACTACTATAAAGAAGCAATAACAACTCAGTCTATTTCCTAAGTTTTTCTTCACATCAATAGGGTGTCAGTTTCACGCAGCTGAAGCTCCTCCTATTTCATGATGCACTCCAGGATGTAAACACTGTTCATCTGTAATGCAGAGTGGTAAACTACCTGCTAGGTTCATGGAAATCACCGCATTCACTGCCTGCTGTGTGAACGCACAAAAACTGATTTGACAAACCACCTTCAAGAGGCAAATACTTTGAATTAAAGTAACATTCTGGAGAGATGATTGAGCATACCACTGTATTTTGGGACCCACTGTCCCCAAATACTATCACCATCTCCTATTGTGCCTGTTGCCTTTACTTTCTTCCAAAAAAAATTATGTTCTTCATGGTTTTTACTGAACATTTACATGTTTAGGTCCCAAACCGATAACCACTTCTAGATATGTAAGAACCTATAAATATCAGTTCCTGCTGTATTTCAAAACTGATGACCTCTGCTTCTTACTTAAACCCTCCAGATGGCTGATGTGCCAGAAAAATCTCTAGCATTAATAATGGTCCAATGATTTGCCGCCTGTTAGCCTGGCTGATCTTACATAACTTAGTGTGGGAAACAAACCAAGACAAAGACTTAAAAGGAAGAACTGTGTAAAGTCAAATACACATGACATGCATTAGACATGCACTTGAACCTGTTGAGTTTCCAGATGTCCTTAGTGGGTGCAGCGGGGCTTCTGTTTGTCAGTGTGTGCAGGACCAGGTAGATAGAACAGATCGGAGGGGAAGTAGAGTAAACGTTCAATCAATAATGTTATGGTTCAATAATGGGTGCGTTAAATCCCTGAGGGTCACTCATTCTGGACCTTACATTAAACTGTTAAGGCATTTCAATTAAGCAAATAACATGACAGGCAGCTGTGGCATAACTGTTGAGCCTAAATGAAACGGCAAATCAGGAGCTGCTACTGGTTTTTATTTAAACTTCTCCTTAAGTCAAATGTAGCATATATAGGTAATTGCAGATAAGTAATTAGAAGGTCTAAGGTCAGCTCTGAGAGAATGTTGAATGTATGTTTATAATTGTACACAATACGGTCAGACAGTCAGTGCTATTGTGTGTGGGTTCCAGTATCCAGTTCATATAGCCCCACAAGGCTGTATAATTGTCCCAAAAGTTTGGTTGTGAAAAGTGATCAATGATATTGCAATTTTGGTATATGGAGGAGTGTGGATTGGGGGAAGCAAGCTTAAGCGTCTGCTTCCACACTGATGGAAGTTACAGGTGGATTCTTTCCGGCTAAGGCATGATGCCTACTTCTAGCTCGCCACCCAATGAATGGAAAAATACGAACCTGTCCAGTTCCGTTTTTAGTGAGTTTCACAAGGCTCAAACATAAATTTACTTTTCAATGGTAGGGACATCTAAAATCTGCAGCCGCTCCATACAGTCACCAGCTCCACATTAACTACAACACAACAGTGCGCAGCCATACTTATTAACTCTCATTGGAAGTCTCGTGGGAAAATATCACACCAAGTCTCGCAATGTTTCAGACTTAGTGCATGTGTGGAGAAAAGGAAAAATTGGAGGGAGGGAAGCCGAAAACAGCTGGGTTTCACAAAGCTTTGCTTTGAAGCCGCACAACATAATGTGTAACTATGAGTGGAAAAGGAAATAAAGTAAAAATACAAATGGCTTATTTCCAACCTGGTGGTATTTTTAATATTTTAGCCATATTCCAGACAGTTTATATATTTAGATCCATGACATGCAGCTTTTAGATGCATCAAAACAACAAAGCCATTTCATTTAAATTCATTTATCATAATCTCTTCATTATATAAACTAATATCAGTCATGAAAAATGAAAGGAATCATTTCCAAAAGGAAATTGAGTGTAATAGTGAAACTTCACAACAGAAGCATAAAGCAGAGTACAGGCGTCTGGTGATGTTATAAAATATGGGAGCAAATTAGGCAGAGACAGACGAATCATAATCTCACACCCACTCTCCCAGATAATAGAAGAAACTCAACACCCATTTGATTAGAAGATTAATATAATTCCTCCAACATTAATGTGTTTACATCTGAGACAGGGCCTTAAAAGTTACTAAATTTTAAAATAACTACGACGAGTGACAGTTTAGCTCCTACATATATGATTTCAACTCTGGACTGGTGACCTGTCCAACCCGCCTCTAGCTCATAGACAGCTGGAGATAGGAGATGGATGGATGGATGGATGGATGGATGGATGGATGGATGGATGGATGGATGGATGGATGGATGGATGGATGGATGGATGGATGGATGGAATTCAACTCTGAAAGAAATGTATCCTTTTCTCACTCGCCAATATAAATACCTATGTAAACACTCTGTGCAATAATGATCCTACTATAAAAAACGCACTTCCTTTGGCACATTCTTCTTCTTTGACTATTTGAGCTGATGTAACAAGTAAATTTCTCCACTGTGAGATCAATAAAGTCAATCAATCAACTACTGCAACGTCTTATACTAGTTTTGGTTAGATGGAAGTTTTGAGCAGAAGAAAAACCATAAGAAAGCAAAAGAGAAATCCATGTCTATAGCATTGAAATATGATAAGCTGAGGCTGCTTGCCAAGAATTTTAAACTTTCTAACAATCTTTATCAAAGAATGCAGATAACATTAAAAGTGACCAAGTATACACACTAGAGTTGAAACCAACTGATGTTAATCAGGGTCCAATATGTCCATCCATCACCTGTGACCCGGTTAGTTTTTCAGTCTTGGGTTGCTCCACTTCAAGTCACTCTGAGTGGAAATTTCAACACACACACACCTTCTCTGCCAAAGCTTTTAATCCAAATAATCTCTGCCAAGGATTCCCTATCACTCTGCTCTATATTATCTAACCTGCACAGGAGATACAAGACAAAATATTTTTAAGGAAAAGCATAAAATACCTAACTTCGGCTAGAAAGCCATGCTCTAAACAAACCCCTGCTTAAAATCTCTACTGTGAAGGAAACGTATGATGGTGAGTAAAATGTTCAGTAGAAGCATTCCTGGAAATTTGAGGGCAGCAGCGTGAAAGAAAAGGAAGAAATGAAAAGAACCGAGCTTGTCTCTACAGAAAAGGCGAGAAAAACCTTGCACCGTCTTAAGAAGAAAATCCTTGTGAAGCGAGATTTCATCTCCGCACGATAGTGAGCAATTTTAAATGTGATCAGCGCCAGTGTGCTGGAAGCTCCTCTAAGGAATGACAGCAGAGCTGCGGTGACATAGAAAAGTAGAAAGGTGAAGGACAGATAAGGCAGGGAAGAGACAAAAGAAAAGGAAGACCAATAAAAATCCGGAGGTCTGGACCTCATCTTTAATCAAATCAATATTTCTAACCAAAAGCATCAGTTGTATCAGTTTAGTGTTGCACATAAAAACTGACTGCAGAGCCAAAATAGAGGAAGGGCTAATTACTGGTATCATTCTATGTGGAAATCACCAGAACTTAAACTAAATTTTCACTTCTAACATTTTAATGATTTGCCACATCCTTTATACTGCTTTTCCCCACATTTTGTAACATCCCAAAAAGTTCAAATAATCTTTGTAGAATCTAAAATCTTTAAAAACCTAAAACTTTGTAGCACTAGGTAATGAGGAAAAAAGAAATCGGGAGCAAGTTTTTAAAATGACTTTAAACTAAAACTCATCCAAGTATTCCATGCATTAGTAATATGCTCTTTTCAGTCAGTATTTTGAAAAAAACACCAATAGCAGCAGCTGCAAGTCTACGGAAAACGACCGGTACACATCTAGTTTTTTCCCTTTTTTTTCTGAATCAGCTCAAGCTGAGTCAGAATAAATGTAAAGTTATTGATTAATCGATGAATCAAAAGTTGATTGAACTTATATATCAACTAATAATTAATCGATAAGCTGGAATTGTCTTAGAAGTTTGAGTTTTCACTTCTATCAAAGGGAACTTTCCGTAACATGAAGGGCTTAATATTTTTGTTAGGAGGATTTGTGCATTGTATTTTGACTATTTATTGCGCCAACTGTATTAGATACTAAGAGAATAAACAAAATGAATGTGTTCTTACACCTTGTTAAACTTACTTATAAGATATAAAAAAAAAACAGAAACCTATTAGGTTTCTAAATAAAGATCAAATATGTGAAACACTCAGGATTTCCAATGTCCAGAGATGTAAAACCATCATGGGTATGTCTCTCTGACATACTGTCAGAATATCTGTTACTTTGTTGCAATGAGGTAGACGGTAACTTTGATATAGTTCTGTTTTTAGTGTCATGTTACAAATCTGGGGCGAAGATGCTCTGCTGTCATCAGGGCTTTTGAACAGGAGGTTCTGGTTGCTCTCAGAGGAATGCTAAAACTCGACATGATGAAGTCCATTAAAATCACAAAATCCTCCCCAGTCTACCATGCTTGTTGCTGCCATGTCTTTTTCTATTGTGTTGGGAATTTTTTGCATAACATTCCCTTTTTTAGTTTTTAATGTCCTTTTATGTTTCTGCTTTTTTTCCTACTTGCTTTGATTCTGTTTTATTTTCCTATATTTTAATCATGTAAAGCACTTTGCATTGTCTTTGTACTGAATTGTGCTATACAAATAAATTTGCCTTGCCTTGCCTTGCTTTTAAAGCAGACATTATGATTTTTTTCTTCATTAGAATAAATTTTAATCGAATAAACTTAAAGGCATATCGTTTACTTTCTAGCCACTAGGGGAGCTAGACCTGTAGGTGTAGGTATTTTGCTTCTACTGTAGGTATTTTGCTTCTACTAAACATCAAAAATAATAACTTAGATATATGACTGTGTACCAGGAGCAAAGTGTTAGCTTACTGGTCTAATAATAAAGTTGGTAAAAGAGAATCTGTTTTACATCCGGCTTCTTTTTTCAGCCTGTGCGAACGAACAAACTCCTTTCCAAGATGGACACCTGTTTTCTAACATAACATGATCCCTTTCATATTTGCCCTTTTTAGCTCACTCGGAAGGTTTAAACTTTTTCCTTGCCTCAGCCATGACCAGTAGTGGAGCAGAAGGAAAAATAGTAGAGCAGAAGCCTTAGCTCCATGACTTTATAAGACCCTGTGGCCATAAAGCAATATGTTCTTCCAGGTCACATGACCTGGCCAATGATGGTCCGTCATCTCCCAGCTTACATACGTAGTATTTCAAGAGCTCCGCTCGTGGCATTGATAGTGTCAAGCCTGTATATTGGCCTGAGAAATCATTTAAATTCCTCGTATGCATCAACTCTTTAGGTCACAAAGGTCGCGGTGTGCCTTTAACCAAAAGTGATTTATAAGCTAGTTACTTGTTCTAGTCCCTCATATAGAGTATCTTCCCATCAACTCTGAGCAGCTTGTCTCTCCCTGTTTAAGGAAATTATTCCAGCAGCATGATTCTCACACCACCGTGTTTTAAACTGTTGATGATTCAGTTTTCAGGGTGAAGTAACGCACAGGATTTATACACTTCCTCCTTCTCACTTCAGGCCTGGGTAGGTTTATCGTTCTGCCGAAATCATCTATTGTTAGATGATGAATTATAAAGTGATTGATGAGCTGCTAAAAGCTTTGAACTTTACTTTATAACCTAATCCTGCTCTAAATGTCACATTTTCCTTCCTGATCTTTCTGGGGGTTTATTGATAGAATCACTTCTGACACACTTCATAAAAACTTGAATGTAAACCAACTTAAATAAATAAAAGAACATTTATTTTTACTATGTTACCTCTGAAACCAGCTGGTTAGGTACATATTTCACCTATTAGTACAAAACTCTAATAGTTGTAATAAATGTTCATGGGGTTTGAATACTTTTGCAATAAATGTCTAAGTCATGATTTCTGCTAGATAATACAAACATAGGACAAGACAGTGCTTGGATGATTATACACTGTCTGTAGTTTTAGGTTGAATATAATCCATTGTTGCTTAATGCTTTAGGAGGAGAACAGATTTTTAACCTTTTTCAGGGCGATGGGAACCTGTGGGATGATTTTCCTTAAGGCCTGCTTGTCAGAGAGTTCCCCTTTTTCCCCTCCAGATACGATGGACCTTTAGGAGTTCAATGACTGTCAAAGCATTCATGTTTTCTTGCTATGCTTCAAGCTGTTTTTATATAGTTGGGTTCCACCATGCATAAGAATCAGCAATGCATTTAAGCTGACAGACTAACTGTGAGCTGTGCCATAAGGAGTTTGAACAGTCTGAGTGGTCTCAGTGGAATGGCCACAGTGGGTCCATATGCAGATCTGAAGAGGGCTCAACCTGGCCACTTGCTTTGCACTTCCATGCACTTTTTAGCAATGTCCACTCAAGAAGTGCAGATCGGCCACTTTTTCCCACCAAACTGAGCGCAGCAGTTGAAACGAGACATGAGAGAAAATGACACAGTCGCTGAGAGTCGTTATGGTCCTCGCCTCTGGCTGGGAGGAGGGAGGGATTTAGCTGACACCATGCGCTTTCTTCACCTTCCACAGCTGCGGTGTGAACCGCATTTCTACTCTCTGGTATTTCTGATGGGTGCTATACCTAAGAAATCACCGTGGAGGAGCTTACGTGACCTCAGTATTTGCAGACAGGCCTCATGGATGGCTACTGGATGAACAGAACAGAAAGAAGCTGGTTTTGAGCAACAGGATTGGTCAACAGTGGTCTAAACTTTCCAGATATTGGCACCTTATTTCCATCTTTCACATCAAATTAAAAAGTCTATTGTACATAGTAATAATAATTAATCATTTTCACATTAAGCCTTTCTGGCCTTTGTAAGAAAATAAGAAACAGAGGCAAAAGCTCAGACATAATTTAAATTTTTTTTTTTTTTTGCAACATTTTACAAAAAATATTTTTAGGTAGTGAGTGTAAGAAATCATATAAAATGAGCATCATCATCACAAGGCTTCTGAGGGATGAGAAAAAGATTTATGACTGGATTTTAAAAGGATAACAAACTGGCATATCTGCCAAGTACAAAAGTAACTCATAAATGGAACATAAGCTTTGATGCCTTGAGAGGCAATTTATTAAATACATGCACTGCAAAAATGATCTAAAAATAAGTCAACATTTCCTAAATTAAGTCTATTTAACCTTAATTTGAGTAAGTAAATAACATGATTTGCTAATGGAATGAGTATTTTAACTGTTAAAGTAAGATACGGTAATTAGATAATATGCACTTAAAATAATACAATGCAACTTATTTCTTATTTTGAATGTATATTTTCTTGTTCCATTGGCAAAGTGTCTCAATTACCTCTGCAACTGAAGAACAAAATCACTTATTTTAAGAACAAAATGACTCATTTAGATTTAGCAGTGTGCATGGGTAGATGTTATCTTATTGCATGAATGTGTCTGTTCTCCTCTTGCTTTGCATGCTGTACTCTGCTTCCCTGGGTGGTGAAAAGGATATTTAAGTTTAAAATAACAGCCAGTCCAAATGGAGACTATGAATGACAAGGTGTAAAATGTTGACTTTACAGCATTATGGTTCTTTTTTGGGCTTCAGTTCACCTTTTAGAAAGAAGCAGTGACCGAGGTGAGCTGCAGCACCTTTAAAGGAACAGAAACCAAATTAAGTTTAAATTCATTTCCCAGGCTTGTTTTCAGATGAAACAGATAAAAAAAGACTGATCTCTGGCGCTGAGAACCTTTGAGAAGGAGCAAGATACCAGATTGGAATGGCTTTTGCACTGATGTCCTCATTTTTACATTAAAAAAAATGATAAGAGTAAAATGGTGACAATGCACTTTTTATAAAGGAGGCATAGAATGAGCCTTGCCTTTGAAATATGATTACACTGCAGATGCAATGAGCAAAATTATCTGATTGGAGGAATAAAATAAAAAGATCTCAGCAAACTGAAAGTCTTTAACTTTTTTCATCTTTAATATCAGTCTATAAAACTCTTTCGACTAATTCCGATACTCCTCCCTTTAAGCTAAATCCAACCCTTTGTGTTTCTGTCTTTAACTATCAGGCTTTACTAAAGTCAGCATTGTGAGTTTAATATATGAACTGTAATCTAATTTTCAGCAAAAGTAAAACCAAGAACATTTTAGTCAAGTCCAGGAATTTATATAAAGTTACCTACATGAAGCATTGGTCTATTGTCAAATAAAAGTTGCACACATTCAGTACCACAGCACTGTTAAACCCTGAATGGGGCTGAAGCACAAAATCATAACTGATTACGGCGTCCTCTGTAAAGTGGGAGGAAACACAAAGCTGACAAGGAGGACTTGGAGTTTTTCATACACTCTGATATTAAAACAGAACTGCTTTCTGATTTTAATAATGTTTCTGTCATAACAGTGGAATTAGGACAAATGGCTGCCGTTTTGTGAATCCCGTCTCACAATATTGCTTCCCTCTGCGTTTGTGTTAATTTGCCTTATCAAGTCCACTTTCAATGTTGCACAGCAGAAGGAAAATCAAAGTAAAAGCCGAGTCTCTAAAAAAAAAAATAAAAGGATTTACTTGTTGGTCTTTAAAAGAAGAGAGAATTTATCCTTTATTTGCCACTTATGGTTTTTAAACAAAGGATTCTATTCTCTTTCCTTAATACATCCAGAGTGTTAGAAAAAAGTAATTTATTTGAATGTTCCCTTGATTGAGGAGACAGATGTCATATAAGCATGCAGGGAAGGGCTTAGAGACCATAGGGGGGGAAATTATTATAACTCAGAACTTCTATGCCTTTATTTTAAATAATAATACATTCTAATTAAGACAGTCATTCCCTTAAGCTGATAGCCTTTATTTATCCACTTATGTATGCTTTGCAGGAAGTTGAATTATTTCTTTTTCACTACAAGGACAATGTTCAGTTGATTTTATTTGATCACTTAACCTATTTTTTGTATATACTTCACAGAAATTAAACTGAAAAAAACAACTTGTATGACTAAGATCATTATATCATTTGTTTAAAACTTTCAGAGGGACTGAAAACAGATAAAATGCAGGATGGATATGATTATAGATAACACAATGCCTCCACATATATATCTTTAAATGACTGTAACTTTATACTCACACTCCATATTCTGTTGTACTATATATACTCTATTTCTGTAGTCATCATTTTGCAATCATATACATCTATACAACAATTATGTAGGTTTCCCGCTAATCACCAATTACTAATCTTTAAAAAGCCTCACATGCTGATTCCAATTTTAACCAATATCAATCAATTTTTTTTTTATAACTTACACCTTCAGTTGCTGTAAGGTTGACGATATCTTTAATATCTCAATCTAATCTTAGTAGAAAACATTAAACAACCCATAAAAAAAATTCTATTAGTTTCTATTTATTGATTGCATTTTTTTAATTATAATTCCTGCAACAACAAAAGAACAAAATTCACGCCAAACTACATACTAGACTTCAGCTTTCTCTCAACTTTCCTCTCTATATTCTCTTGTCTGTTTCTCTGATTAAAGCTTTTTTTGCCAGAGCTTTCTGTTTAGATGAGCAGCCATGTTTTGTTAGGTTTGCAGTTCTGTTATGTACTTCCTGATGTTGGATTCTTCTTTAAAACCTGGATATTGTTTTGTAATCCAGCAGTTATTTAGTATTACCCAAAACTCTCTCCTAGACTGATCTGGCTGCTGTTATTCTGTCTTCATTATTTGTTCTAATAAACAAGAGTTTATCATACCAGCATTAAAGATTAACAAAGAGAGAATCTATTTACTAAAAAGGAATGCTGACTGGATGCATCTAGTTGCTCTGGATTTAATTTAGAAGCATCTAAGTAACAGGGATTACAAAATTTGTTTCATACATTTCTGAGTTTTGAGAGTAAAAAGTAATTATTTATCCATTTCACAATTATCTGCTTCAATCGTGAGCATGTTTTTCTTTTTCTTTTTTTTGTTTAATTAAAGAGGCCTTGAGTTTTTCATTAATAAAAATTTGAAAGAGACGAGTGGGGCCTGAAGTACTGAGCCTGAAAAGACACAGAGACATCAGCAGACGCTTAAACTCTTACCTCCGGCGGAAGCATGAGGTAGTGGTGATTACACATGTAAACCCACGCGATAAGCTCCACAGCATCACTATCTGGCACACAAACAGAACCAGGCTGCATGCTAAAACGGCTTGCATACAAAGCATCAAAGCCAGCAGGCATTTGAAACATCAATAATGCTTGTAGCAATTCAGACCATGTTCAGAAAGGATAGATCGGTAGTCCAAAAATTTGAAGCATTCTGCAGGACTGAGGAGAAAGCAAAGGAAACATTTGAAATGAGGAACAATAATCAGACCACGCTGAAAGGAAAGTGCAGCAGTGGAAATATTTTGCGAAGAACTGCCCAGCTGCTCAATCGGCAAGCAATCTTCCCCAGAAATCTAGAGTCACTTCGCTCATGTTAAAGCTGGAATTAAAAGCCACAGGAGGCTTACTTCGGGACCCAATTGTAAAAAAAACAAAACAAAACAAAAACTAACATAACACACACGTGAAAGACCTTCTGTATTAACTAAATGGCTGCACACAGTGAATAATCTAAAAGCCATCCTCCAAATTTCCTCTTACCGTTACCAGGGTTACAGAAGCCCTCAGATTTTTACATGCGCTGCTTTAGTTCCCATTGTGTGCCACCATAGCTTTAAACTCCAACAATGTCTAACTGGAAATGGGTGAACAGTGGTGTAATTTGGCTGAGGATTGAAAAATGCCAGCTTCGTATTCATGTTCATGCCCTACTTTATGCACAGGGAAAATCTGTATTGCCTTCAGCGAAGAACCTGGATGAAAGGCAGACCAAAAATGAGGAGAGGAGACTGGAACTGTTGCTCTCCTGTTAACAGGTCTGCAGGCTTTCCCTGTACTGCAAGGTGAAGCTCAGGTCATCTGCACTTATTCATTTAACTGGGCATCACAATCACTATTAATTGCAAATGTGAGAGGACAAGAATTCTCCAGGGATTTCAGAGGCTGCAGTGCATCTCAGAGAGAGACCAGATTTCAGTTATTGCATCAGGACTCAGTGGTAACATCTGCCCAGTTACATGTGAAGGCTGAGCTCTGGGCTGGAGAAAAAGTAACAACGAAAACACTTTCCTAAATCATTAAGCTAGAAAAAAAAAAACAGTGTATTGTATGTATTTATACAACTGACAGATTGAGTTCTTTTCATTCAACCAATAAGTTTTGTGATTAAAAACAACAGCAGGACATCATATTTTTGTTTTTATGATGTTTGAAGTTCCAAATATTTGATACTATTTTTAATAATCGATGGGAAAGCCTTTTATATTTATTTTAAACATCAAGCATCATGCATTTTTACGATGGAGTAGTAGGGCAAGGCTAGATATTTTTTTTCTTCTTCTATTTCAAGAATAAAGTCGCAAAATTAACCGAATAGTCGTAAAATTACAAGAATATAGTCGTAATATTACGAGATAAAGCACAACGAGAATATTAATAAAATTACAAGAATAAAGTCATAATATTAGGAGAATAAAGTCCAAAAATTACGAGAAACCAGTTTTATTTTATGATAACTCTTACAAGAAGCACTTTCTTCCCTAAAATGAGGAATGTTTAGTATTATTTGAAGTTAAACTTTGGCTCTGATTTGACAAATAAGGAAATCATTTAGTACACCAGCATCAAACTGGGCAGTTTGTCAAAGTGGACTCAGGTTGTTGTCTGGTGGTGCTGGTCGGCCATCATATAGTCAGTGCTCGGTAATTTTTTCATTCCACTGGAATTTTTTGGAATCAGGTCCTGATCTTTAGCTCCCTCCACAGAGGACTTTGGCTGGGCCACTGCAAAATGACACATTTTATTTGACATATTAAATAATAGCAAACCAGGGTACAAAGCTGAAATAAAATATTTCAGACACGTCAAAAATACTTCCTCTCAAATGTTATTCATATGTTAAATTTTACCTGAATGTTTCACTGACCACTAGTTAACCTTAGCAGTCCAGTGAATTAGAAAGCTATAAAGCAGAATATTCCAATTTCAAAAATGGCCAAAATGACAAAAGCTAGAAATGCAACTTCTAATTCAAGAAAATCTACAGTTTTTTAATAGATGGTGTAGCTGAGCTGACGGGAGCTTTAAAGGTACATAGTCTTTTTAAATGCCTAATCCAAAAAGACAAAAATCCAGTTTATTTGAATAATAATAATAATATAAATCTATTTAATCCAAGTGTCTGTCCTGATAGTGTTTTTAAAGCCTTTTTTGAGCCTAAATAAAACTCAATCACCAGGAGCTGACATAAGAAGACACAGCACCATCTGCTGGTAGTACTGTGGAACTACCAAAAAGCCGGAAGGTGGCCTCTGACGTAGTTGCTACATACTAATAAGTCATGACTAGGGTTGCCAACCATCCCTTGAAAAATGGAATTGTTACGTATTTAGAAATAAAAGTACTGATCCCGTATTATTGTGAGAGTAAAGAAATTGTCAGTAAAAAGCCAATGGAAAATGAAAAATGTGTGCGGCACACTGAAATTAGGCCCGGCAGATTGCCACACCGAGCCTGGATCACTTACACGTCTTCGTTAATTTTAACTCCAGCTAAAGATATTTTGTTGAATTAGTTGTTCAGTTGTTCAGAGGACAAGCTACGCTAATGTCCCCCATTTCACATTTTCAACATAAGAGATGATTAGCTACAGAAATTGTGCCTCCATTCTCTTCATCAATCAGTGCAGAAAACAAAAGAGTTTCACATGAGCCAAAAGGCTCAAAGTACCAAAAAATGTGAGTATTTCCTTAAGCTTTCTGCGCTTTAAAAAGGTGGAATGCGGCTTCTGCTATGAACTAAATACTGTTGATTCTAAAGGAGTCTGTACATAGACTGACATGTAAAGGATCCCTCGCAGACAGTGGAATTTAGCTAGCGTGGAACACAGACATGGATCAAAGACTCTTGTAGTGGAAAGAGGAAGACGCCTTTATGCCCACACCGGCTGTGAGGGAGGGGGAGCTTTAAGGCGCCATAGGCTAGAACCCAAAAGAGCGGATTATGAAGAAACAGGAAGAAAGAGGATATAAGGGGAGGAGAGGGGTTAGCTTTCATTACAGAACTGGAACATGTTGAAGGCCTGGCTGCAGTGATGATTTCGTGTCAATCCATCACACATGACATGGGCCATTGCCTTTCGACGTGTGTACAGCTGCTCTCTGTGTGCATCTTTTAGTGAATGCCTTCATGACAGAAGGATGCAATGCTGCTCTGAATGTTCATATTATGTCAAAACAGCCGAAGACCCAGCGGGAGCAACTACACCACGGACCCTCTGAGAAGATGGCAAGGCGTTCGGTAGCAGAGGCGAACTGCACTCCCTGCTGTCAGTCACAAATGATTTCTGTAATATCCTTCTGAATCAGCGCTGCTTACGTTGGGGCCACTCAGAACAGACAGAAAACTAAACATTAACATCCAAGGTTTTCTTTGAATATTAGATTACTTGAGGCAATTACAAGATGGAGCCGTTGTTGCCAAGAACATTTTCGGGCAGACACAGCCTTAAGCTTTTCTCTGCAGAAAGCAGTTGGCACCACCGTAATGTGGGGCAGTTAACTTAATCTACAACATCCCGAAAACAAACTTTAATCATAGCAAGGCAATAAAAGACAAACCCATTGTACAGAGAGTTAATTCTTTAATGTTCCTGATCCATATGAGAGAAATCAATCTGAAATTGGCTTTGCTTGAACACTTGTTTTGCCTTCAAAAAAAGTTCAAATGTGGTTTCGAAAAACAAATCAAAGTGTTTCTTAATGGATCTCTGCACTTTTAATATTTTAGACAGAGGAACATCAGGAGGGTTGGTTAGAATAGAGCAGAGTAAATGTAGGAGCTTGATTAGCTGAATGTGCTACGACATCTTCAATTAATATAATCCCCCATAGTCCAAGGGTGGTGAGGCTTCACAACCTTTCTCCTCTTTTTAATCTCTTGACTTGGAAGAGATTAGAAAACATAAGAAACGTTTGAATAAAGCTGTGAAAAAAAAATCTTACTGGAGAAGCAAGAAAAAGTTTTGGGAAAAAAATATATATATACTGCTCTAATATATCTTTAATGTCCTTTTACACTTTCAAGGGTGACTTGGAGAGGAAATTAAAACAGAACATTCAATGAGCTATAAAATGAAAAACGGTGGGTTGATCCTTCTAAGGTTGGGGGTCAGGAGATCATATTTCTACAATAAAATAATAACCCCCATTATAAAACAGATGGAAACTGTTGGATGCATGTAACTCTGTATCCTTGTCCTGCTGCTGCCATTTGCTGACGATAGTTATTAGTATCTCTTCTTAGCACTGATGACCCTGAACATGGAGGCTGTTATCAGGGAGTTTATCGACTGATTTCTACAGATTAACGTCTGAAAAATAACAGACAAAAATAGATTTAAAAAAAATCAAAATATCAATTTGTGTTCAAAATTTGCAAGAATTAATTTATGGAACATATCTCTTTGCATAAGGTCTATTCTGAAAGGTAAACCTCTTAAAGTCATAAGAAAGTCATATTTAAATTTTAAATCATTCTGGTATCCCAAGCTATCTCTATAGTTTGCTGCTAAAGGTTTAGACCTCTGGAGGACATAGGGACCCCAATTTCATCAGTCTGCTTCATTCTATCTCTATTCTCCTACTCTGCAGAATCTGTTAGTTCAAACTCTAACGTTATGCTCTCTCTGCTTTTCTCATAGTAGCTTTTCCTCGTCTGTTCCTGTTTGGCTTTGACACCATCCTGGAGAGAAACATCAGCTGTGCTGCTGCCATCAACACCTTTGTTTATAAATCTTGGAGATCTGCCTGTTTTTCCAGTGTAGTCCTGTTTCTCTGACCTTGACTGGGTGGATGTGCTCTCTTCGTCCTCTGGCATGGGAGTTGGCTCGGAGCTCGTCTGCCTGGCTGTGTGTTTCCTGGATGGGCCGCCTTTTACAGCTGCTTTCTGTATCTCTGCTTCTGTCTCCTAGAACCCCAGTCGGCCTCGGCAGATGGCCGCTCACACTGAGCCTGGTTCTGCTGGAGGTTTCTTCCTGTTAAAGGGGAGTTTTTCCTCTCCACTGTCGCTACAAGCATGCTTAGTGTGAGTGATTGTATTTGAGTCAATGAGTCAATGCAATTACCTGGTTTTCCTTAGATATAAAACTTTGAATCAATTTGACTGTATGATCTGGTTGAACTGTAAAGTGCCTTGAGATGACTTGTGTTGTGAATTGGCGCTATATAAATAAACGGAATTGAAGTAAATTGAATTGGTATAAACATGTATATAAATGTACTCTTTATCAGACTATATTGTCCAAAAATGTAGTAAATGTCTTTTCATCATTTTATGCAGGCCAGTTAGTTATACATCAGCTTGTACACCTAAATTTGGCCAATCATATATCAACGGTCATCTGCCAATTAACTTTTTTTTTTGTCATAGCATCTTGATTCATATGTCGCAGCTAAAATACACAACGATTGAAATAAGAATAATTTCCTTTCCCATTCAGTTCAGTCCCAGTGTTCACAGGGATGGTTAGCAAGATGCTTCCAGGAAACCGGCCACAACTAAACTCGCTTGCGAACCTTCCGCCACAACAATCCCCCTTGATAAACAACCAATCACATTAACTTTATTCACTCATGTAAAGTCGGGCACCACTCGGGAGACTTCAGAAATTTAACGGTTCTCTATAACTTTAATAATGAATTCCCTCTGGATGGTGACATGTCTTTCCAGGGTTTAGAACAAGTAGATAAAAAAAAGTGTTTTGCTCCGGTAGTTTTAAATTTCCTTAATGATCTCTAATGACTTGATGCACCTGGATATGTCTTTCTGCCTGAGGTATGCCTACATGATATGGGGTCGGGGCTTGTTTTTTTTTTTTTTTTTAACAATTGCTCCTCTGGGATCATAAAAAGAAACGGAGTTGAAGTGAATTATTATATATAGTATTTTCTATTACTATTACCCTTGTTACTATGGAAATAATTTTGTTCAAATTTTATTGCAAGCAAAGAGCATGTTTTCTTAATAGAAATAAAAAAAACACCTTTTGTCACCAAGCAAGACAATCTCTGGTACAATCCTCTCAGTCTGGATTCCATAAAGGACACCTTTCCCTGGAGAAGTGAGTCTGCAACCTTTTTCTCCAATTCTAAACCTAAGATTCAAATTTCCGACTGAGCTTGAACTAACAGCAGTGTCTTCCCCTCACCTTTCAGTCCCTGTTGAGCAGTGCTCAGAGCAGCACTGGATTCATCACATTTTTCCAAAAAAAAAAAAAAAAAACAGTTTAAACTTTTCCCTGGTCTCTCTGTTTGGTCTTCTGCATTTTGGGGTCAGACTTTAAATAAAATCATGACAGTTTTCTATTTCTTGCAGATTTGTTATTTTCAAACATCTTTTTTCAAAAACATTCTTAGCAAATTTTAAATGTAGATTTTGTTTTTTAATCGGATTTCTGTTTTCCAAACTGTATTTTACATACAGCCTCACACTCTTAACATTTGGAGTCAGGCATTGCTCTGGGCCGATGAGCAAAAATGCTTTTCTATTGTTTTGATTAATTTGCACGTGAAGATAAACTGTTGAATAGCATGTCATGTGTTTACTGCTTAGAGTTGCTATTTTGGACACCTATGATAACCCCTATCTTGGCATCTGATGTTCAGGCTGGCTCATTGCTTTCTGCAGGTTTACAAAGCTTCCAAATGCCTCCTACAGGTTGTCCAACCCTGACAAACAGCTTCATAATTTGATGAGCATCCAGAAACCTCCCTGCTAAAGACTTTAATAAAATCATCCAAACCCTGTAGTCACACTGGTTCAGTGAAGCTGGAGTGTTTTAACTCTACATAACCAATAAATCAACTTTTCATTCCCTCCAGAGACCTCTACATCACTCTCTTGGAATGAACTGGGTCCCTGGGGAAGATGACATTGTCCTTTGAAAAAGGAAAAACTTAGGAATCACTCTCTGGGATTGGAGTCTGATCTCCTGACTCCCTCTGGGAATCCTTTCTTCCCGTCCCCACAGAGACCTGCCGCAGCTTGCTTCCTCTATGATGTTAGAGCAAGCAGCGACTCAGAGGAAGCACAGGCCAATTTGTCTGCAAATTAAAGATCACTCATTTATTCATAAATCCATGTCATTGACAATATTATCTACTGGTCATGTGTGGAGATACATACAAGAGGGCAAAACCTGGAGAGAGTTACAGCCAAACCCAGGCTTTCAGTTCGAAAGCGGCTTTAATAAAGCTGCTTTTGAAGCCTGGTTTGGAAAACCCATGTTATTCTAAACCTAGTTAACCTGCTAACAATTGACTTTTTTTTTCATTTGACCGAAAAGCCAGGCTGGCAAGCTAATTGGCCACTGTCCTCTGTTACTATATGTCTGATGATGACATTAAGCTGGGTGAGCGTTAATGATGTCGACGATGCAACGGAAATCAGGGAAGTAAATAATGGAGAGCAACATGGACAGAAGCCATGTTGGGGGTTTTTAAACAGGTTTTTCGGCCAGTGTGAAAGAGATACAACTATATTCTTAGCACAACCACAGTTTCTTTTTTTTTTTTCTACTTGCCACCAGAATACGTTCACCTTGGCTGGGACATCGGTTTCCAGATCGGAGTCAAATCGAGTGAGCATTGCTGTTCATGTATCCTTGTACAAATGCCGCACGAGTGCTGATGTACAAGGGTGTAAATTTGGATTCAGCCTGATGGATGTGTATGTGTAGGTATGTATTTATTTGTTTACATGTATGTATGT
The DNA here is from genome assembly GCA_030533445.1 of Cyprinodon diabolis. Classification (NCBI taxonomy): domain Eukaryota; kingdom Metazoa; phylum Chordata; class Actinopteri; order Cyprinodontiformes; family Cyprinodontidae; genus Cyprinodon; species Cyprinodon diabolis. The sequence goes on from CM060073.1 coordinate 10,035,128, forward strand.
AGATGTAGTACATATTTATAGATAGATAGATAGATAGATAGATAGATAGATAGATAGATAGATAGATAGATAGATAGATAGATAGATAGATAGATAGATAGATAGATAGATAGATAGATAGATAGATAGATAGATAGATAGATAGATAGATAGATAGATAGATAGATAGATAGATAGATAGATAGTAGGGTTGTCAAAAGTATCGATACTCAAAAAAGTATCGATACTGAAACGTTGTATCCACATACAATACTCATTTACAAAAGTATTGATCCAGTGCTACCACCAGTGGCACCTAAACAGTCATTCATCTAAAGTGCAGAATAGAGGAAAATGCACTTTCTGAACACTGTGTGATTGAAGAATTCTGTGCACTTTTCAGTTTCACACTTTTTTTGTAACAGGTGCAGCTGCTGAGAATTATTTTTGTTTCTTAACCGGTTTGGCAAGTGCCATTGTTATGTGTGCAAAGCATAGCCAAGTAAGGAACACTTAATTTTAATTTTGTAAGTTTTTTATCAAGCTTGCTTAATATTGTGCACAGCATACAACCTCAAAATATTGTTCTTATTGTTTATTGTATTTTATTTGTACTGAAAATATTTGTTTTGAATTTTGGAGTCTTTGTTTTTATTCTTGTGGTATCGAAAATGGTATTGAGTATCGAATATTTTCCTTAGTATCAGTATCAAGTTCGTATCTAGTATCATGACAACCCTACTAGACAGACAGACAGACAGACAGACAGACAGACAGACAGACAGACAGACAGACAGACAGACAGACAGACAGACAGACAGACAGACAGACAGACAGACAGATAGATAGATAGATAGATAGATAGATAGATAGATAGATAGATAGATAGATAGATAGATAGATAGATAGATAAATATTGGGGAAAAAAACATTTTAAAAGGAAGGTTACTCTACTTTAAGCTAATTTAAATGAACTTTGAGTCTTTCTATTTGGTGGAGGGTTCTGTTTCTACTTATGTTCAGGTGAATTTAGTTAGTTTGGAAATTGGTGTTTGGTTTGGTTGATGTTAACTAGACTTTTTGTGTGTATTTGGATTATTCATTTATTGTTGTTTGTCAGATTGTCTCTGAAATTGTCTGAAATAAATTCCTATTCATTCATTCAATCATTCATCCTTAGATCAAAATGGAATGAAATTAATGCTGTTTTTTAATATCACTACATCAGGAGATATAATAGAGGCCTGTTAATATAAGCCCGTTTATAGGCTTTTCCAATTAACTTGCAGTACATTTTAAAACTGAAAAAAATAGTAATAAGCCATCTAAACTCTAAAATCCGTATAAACACTAAATTTGTGTTAGAAAAATTCCAGTTATCTTCAATTCTAGGATGGATTTTCACACAACTTGAGACTGTTAATTCTCTTATTATCCTCTTTATCTAATGCAAAGGAAACAGTCTCAAACAAAGAGATTAAATCTCTCCATGTTTCTCCCTATAGTGCTTCATCCTTCTCTCTCTCCAATGGAGAAATGTAAAGCTCAGAGTGGAGCTGCAAAATAATCACCCTTCACCTACTCAGCATTAAGAACAAGCCTACAGCCCTCCCATGGAGAAGAAGAATGGAAGAACAGGCTGCAGGACAGATACTAAAACCGAGCTTGTCATTTTACACAAGCCTGGACATGCAAACCTGCATTACAAATAAATTCACATAATTTCATCCAATAAAGCTGCTTCCATGGTGATCTTTGGTTGTAAATACAGAAACCTTGGCAGAAGTAACAGGCACCAACATAGCCCCCACTTCCCACAGGGACGGGGACAGGGCCATGCTGGAACCAAGGTTCTGAAGTGGGGCAACTACCAGAATAAGAGGATTACAGTGTTTAAGGCATATAAGATGAAGAAGGGGACTTTGCACTGATACCATAGCAACAACTGAGGACAGGCATTTGAATTTATTCAGCACACTTTTTAAAGTAGAGAAGGACAAAGACAGTCGCTGCTTCTCTAGAACCAGCAGCAGTTAGATCTATTCTGTTAAGTCTGAATTATTCTGTAAATCATGTGACATTATTACCTAAGTTTTTCAGCCCCTAAAGAAGCTATATATCCAGAGCAGCTCTGACCTCTATGCTGCAAAGAGCTGCAGCAGAGATAATTATTTGGACAAAAATCACTATGCTGGACAGAACAGACTCTGATGCAAAACAACGAGCTTCATGTTTCAGGCATTTCTAACACAGACCATTCAAGGACATAAACTTTAATTGTGCATTAAAGTCTCAAAACTCAAACGGATTGTCTTCCAGTCAGCAGAGCCTCTCATAATGAAACGGTACACTTCATTATCACGGTCTGGTAATCTCTTGCCAAGAACATTTTGCAGTAGGAGGCAGGAAAAGCAGCATGCATCCACCAATCGCTCTGTCCCAGCTGGGCAAAGCTCTTGGCTTCCACAGTCCACAGAGGACCTCTGCAGCACAACCTCGCACATCAAAAACCCTCCCACACATAAAGCCTGGCATTGATGAATAAGCCTTCATCTCCTTCAACACATTCATGTTGTGACAGTGCGCCTCTTTACTCAGTGCCAGCTCTTAAGTAGGGGAGAAAAATATCTTCCTGTCTTTATTTGACAGCCTCTTCATGAGGCCGTCTCACATGACCCCTACATAAAATAGGAGCCATGATCCTGCTTGGCCACAACATGGAAATCAACAGAAATCATGTGAGCTGGATTTTAATATAAATCGGATCAAACTTTACTTTTCTTTCACAGATCTTGTTTTGTTTTCATCTTCAAAGGTCCAGTAACACTTGATTTCGATCAGGAGAGGCTGTCCTAAACAGCCTAAAAAGAAATATGAATATTGTGAAGAAGATTTATCACAGATCCTTCCTCCCAGCAGCTGTAAAACTTTATAACCATCACTGTTCCCAACAACCTTAATAAGTTGTTACAAAGACGCAGAGATGGGAAGTAACGAATACAAATACTTCGTTACTGTACTCAAGTAGATTTTTCTGATATTTTTACTTTGCTTTACTACTTATTTTTATGGTGACTTTTTACTTCCACTCCTTACATTTTTACACAAATATCTGTACTTTCTAATCTTTACATTTTTAAAAATTGGCTCGTTACTTTAGTTTTGAATCATTTCAATGGAGTTACCGTTATTATTTTTCACGTCATCAATACCAAATTCAATCTAATTGGATGGGAATCTACGTTGCATTTGACGCTAGCCTGACGTAGTCCTACTCAATTCTAGTCAGAATATGAGTCTGATACTGCTCCATAGAGCTGTGATTATGGGGCATTTTTCGAACGAACCAGGAAAAAAAATGCCTCTGCACTCAATTGGATAGACCTACAACCAATAAGAGCAACGGAGTGTGTGAGGTATGTTAAGCGACGCATAGTTGTTGTTAACAAAAAACAAAGCGTGCAGTTGCACGCCTAGAATAAGAAGATGAGCCTTGATCGCGTTTCTCTGTTCCTCTTTTAAAATTAATTTGCTGTCGATATCTTCTAGAACAGACTTAATAGCAGAATCTACACACCTCAACTCTCCAGCGGCAGCCATTGTTGTTGTCACCCAAGCACGGTTTGGTCACGTGGTTGATTACGTTACTGTTGATCATCTGTCCATCATCGTATAAAGCCCGCCCTTACAATTTGATTGGCCCGCCAGATATTGTGCGAGCATACTCGCGCTACTATTGATCAATGCCAGACCAAACTTCCCGACCTCAAACGTTGTGGGAGGGAGTAAGTTCGGAATGGCACCCAGGCTAATTTTACACACCACTATAAGATGAATCAACAGATTCGGCGGTATTCATTCACGGCAAATCATTGCAGCTTGGTGGCAGTGGCGTTAGCATAGTAGTATGGACGACGAGATGATTGAAAATGAATACAACGGAGATCTAGTCCTATTGGCAGCCATCCATTTAAAATGTAGGCAACGGCATGAAAAAAGTGGTTTCTACTTTTACTTTTATACTTTAAGTAAATTTACAAGCCTGTACTCTGTTACTTTTACTTGAGTAAACGATGCCAGTCCACTGCTTTCCTAGGGTATGGCTTAAATTTGGAGAGTTTTTTTTTTATGCTCTGTACTTGGGACAGTTTAATGACAATAAAACTTAGGGAGAAAAAATATTGGTCATTTATTCTCCAGGTGGACAGTTTTTATATTGCTAAAACAATTTACAGTGCATTTTTCTTTTTTTATTATCTTTTTGCTGCTTTAAACACTAGAATTTGCCCATTGTGGGACAATAAAGGGATTTTCTATTCTATTCTAAGTCCAATATTTCTGGACAACTATTTCAGAAAGTAAGGCAGATCTTTATTTCCATAATTTGACTGTATTTTATTCAAATTTGATGATAACAGCTTAAAGACAATAAAAAAAAATTAAGTTATTAAAAATATTGGGAACTCAGGGTTTCAGTCCTGTATCTTGAGCCTCTAAATGAGCTTTACCCACAAACCTATTGTACACCTGGGCCCCTTGGGGAGCAGAGACAGCATGAGAGGCATCTCACCTGGGTTAAAAAGAAAAATGCTTTCAGGTTAATGTAATATCAGCATTTTCATTTGGTAATCACAGTCCCAGAGTCCAGATGAAGAGTGGGGAGGAATGTATCCGTGTTTCTAGACGTGCATTTCCAAAGTTGCAGTAGGGATGATTTGGAAGGTTCCATGTCATCTGCTGGTTCTGATCTGCTTTCTAAAATCTACAGTCAATGCAGGAACGTTTGGAGCACTTCATGCAAGCAGAAGGGGGTACCAAAGGTACCAAAATCTGCTTCAAGGGACCGTTGGCTGCGCTGCATTGGACACAAAAATGAACCTACCATGTACCCTGCAAATAATCTAAGGATACATTTTAAAAGGAAGAAGACCCAACAATGCTAATGATCACGTTACTGCGTTCATTTTTGTACATATACATATTAAAATGACAAGAAATAGACATGAAATATTTTCCCTCTGTAATTGAATCGTTTAATCCATTTCACGTTTTGGTTAAACTTGTTTTGAGATATTTGAATTATTTTAAGCTATAATCCTACATGCATCCATCCATTTCCTACCTACCTAAACACCACAGGGTTGCAGGGGGGGGGGGGTGGGACTTTCAACCGGAGGCACACAGCTGACATCAAAAAGCAAATAATCTGCTGTTAACCTATCAGGAACACTTTTAAAGCTGGAGCACTTGGGAAGATCACATGCATAAAGACAGGAAAAGTTTATTCAGGAGGGCCACTGGTTGAGATTCAAACTCAGGAACAAATGGCTTTAAGTGGTGGTGGTTGAACCCTTTTAGTGGTCTTTAAATAGAAGAAGAGTGGACTGCTTCTGCTTCAAATCACATGTTTAGTTCATCAGTAAGTCAGAGCTTTACACACACTCAACATGGTCCTGTACAGAATATTAATTTAGGGCCTTTAATGGCATATTTATTAAACTTTTACCTAATATAGTAAGAATAGAATTACATATAATAGCTCAAACATGAACATTGCACGTTTCACAAACAAGTTACAGGGACAGCACCCTTCTTGTGTAATTTATTCCAGACATTGGACCTTTGTGCCTAACAGAAAGTATCTGTCTTTTTTTAAACTGGTGATGTGCTGCTATGAACTTAAAGCTTAATACACAAAGGGCCGGATTTATCAAAGGTTTGCGTGTATTAAAACGTGAGCTATTTGCACGCTAAAAAATGTACAAACTGATCTATCAACAGCGTGCTAAAAGGATTTGGTCTTTAAAACGTGCTAAATAGCGCCTCTTATCCATTTAGTACTTTTTCTGCAATGAATATTCAATATGGGGCGTTTACACGCAAAAGTGCGTCTTGTGGGAGGAGAACATGTAAATATATTAATTTAGCACTTGCAAAGTGATTTATCAAACCTGAAAGCAATTTTGCTAACGGTATCTGACTCTATATTTAACACGTTTCAAAAGAAGGTGCAAATGGTCTGTATGCGTAATTGCGCACACATGGCAGCGGTTATTGTCGCAAGAAGGAGACATCGAAATGAAGCGAGGAGACGCAGAGAACGCATTTTTTCACTCCGTGTGAATATTTTTGGAATGAACGAGGAAACGATCATCAAAACGTATCGTTTATCCAGCATTGCCATTTTGGAGCTGTTGGGGGAACTCCGAATGGATTTGGAGCCAGCCACAAGGAGGACCCACACAATACCAGATATCACAAAACTCCTTGCAACGTTGCACTTTTTTGCATCTGGGTCATTCCAGCGTACGGTTGCAGCGAGAGCTGGGATCTCCCAATCTAATTTTTCAGAAGTGCTGTCCGACGTTCTAAATGCCATGTGTCGCCGTATGAGAAAGGTCATTAGGTTTCCACACAACCGGCAGTCACTAAATGACACCAAACAAGGCTTTTTTGCAATCGCTGGATTTCCCGGAGTGATTGGAGCGATTGATTGCACCCATGTTCAACTTGTGCCCCCTGCAGAAAGTGAGCATGTGTATAGGAATCGCAAACACATGCATTCTTTGAATGTGCAGTGCGTTTGTGATGCCCAAGGCATCATTACCAACGTTGTGGCAAAATATCCCGGGTCAGTGCATGACTCTTTCATTTTAAGAAACAGCTACCTGTTTTCCAAGTTGCGTGATGGAGAGTTTGGAGATGGCTGGCTTGTAGGTGAGTCAAATATTTAGAAAAAGAAATAATTTCTTCATCAGTGTCGTATTCACCCAGATTTCTTTTTTAAGGTGACAGTGCATACCCCCTACATCCCTTCCTCCTGACACCCGTTCTCAACCCGACCACTGCTGGAGAAATTGGATACAATGAGGCCCATATTCGCACCCGGAACATTGTGGAGCGCACCTTTGGGATCTTGAAGAGCAGGTTCCGATGTTTGGACCGTACTGGTGGAGCACTGCTGTACAAGCCAGAAAAAGTTGCCCAGATTGTAGTGACCTGCTGCATGCTTCATAACATTGCCAAACAACACGGGCTGGAGCATGACGCCCTACCGGAGAATCCCGACCTCCCCCCTGCGCCTGTGGAGCAACATGCCAATACTGCGGGAATGCGTATGCGCAAAAATCTCATCCACAGTCACTTCTTGTGAGCCATTTGGTATGTGCATTTTTCTACAGGCCAATACAAAACACCTGTGTTTTTTTGTTTTTTTTTTGAGGGGGTGGGGGTGTCACTGTAACATTTAAATTTCTTAATGCACTAGTTTGTACAAACTACTAGTTTGAGCATCTAATTATGTTAAGTCCAGCAAAAGTTACACTTCCTTTAGATTAAGCAACATGGTAAAAGAAATATAGCCTTTTTTTCCCCCACAAAGTGAAGAATCAAACAGACAACTTAAGTGTTGCAAGTATTTATTTGTATCTCCTTTTACGCAGGTGGAACTTGCCCACAGTGCGCACTCCTTCCTCTGCGGTTCCTGGCTGCCTATTTGTTGCTGTGCCACTTTGTTGAGCCGTTTCTCCACCTGGATTGGGGGTAGTCATTGGCCGCATCCCTTCCCGTATCCCTCTTGCCACAGAATTGACAGCCATCGTCAGGGCAGACACTGCAGAGACCATCTGTCTGCAGTGGGTGGCTATGGTCTGAGTGTCGCGCCTTGCCGCCCGTCCCAACGTTGATGCCACACGCATCTCCCGTGCAATTGTCTGCAGGGCTGCAGACTGTTTTTTTTGTTCTTGCAGCAACTCCAAATCAATATGTTCCAGGCTCATACGAGGCCTCACGGGGGTGGCAGCTGCTACGGGGGGATTTGATGATGGCTGGACCTCTAATGCAGATTCTAAATGTAAAGCAAATGTTTAGTTACGTATTTGACTTGAAACAGCATTAAATTCACAGGTGGTGCATTCTTTTCAGTTCTGAATAAATCTTTTCAATAAACCTTTTCTGAGATTGTGCACCTACCGTGTCCTGCTGTTTGGTCAAGTGTGTCATACCCGGCAATCCCAGTGATTTGCTCCTCACAGAGCGTCAGCTGTACTTGTTCCTCAATGCTGGTCAGAGGCATCTCATCTACTGTGCCCCCTCCTGTTTTGTTCGCAGATGTTTTGTTATATGCCAGTTTTTCTTTGGTTCGCCTTCTAATATCCTGGTATCTTCTTTTTACTTCATCCACTGTTCGCAAGGTTTCACCAACGGCGTTTACTTTATGACAGATTTGTTCCCATATCGCGTTCCTCTGTGTGACAGTCACACCTCTTTGCTGTAGCTCACTTAAATGTTTGTTGGCTTCATCCACCAACACCTCCATTTCCATGGGGTCGAATTTTCTTTTGCGCTTTCTGCTGCCCGAACTCGCCATGCCGCAAACCACAAAACGCGCAAAACCATCATTTAAATAGGGCGTCTCCAACAGTTTTGCACCTGCCACCAGTTACGCAATCACTCTTGTTAAATCACCCGCAAACCATGGTTCAGCCCCTCGTGCAAAATTCCAGTTTGCGAGCGCAAATTACTACACGCAAAATTGGATCTTGATAAATCCGGCCCAAAGACTTGCAACTAAACGCAGCTGTCTGGGCTTTGATTTTCACCCATAATCCCTTTGCTGCATGTCTATGACCCCTGTCACTCCGTCCAGTTCCTTTCCTAACAACAGAGGTGGATATAGTATTACACAAACTGTACTTAGGTAAAAGTAAAAAGTAGCCATCTAGGAAATTACTCAAATAAGAATAAAGAAAATATTTGATAAAAAAAAAAGGCTACTGGATCATAAGGTCTGATTTGTGTCGTCAGGACAAAAGAAATCTACGATCCAAAGGAATCTTGCTCTAATTAATTAAATAATTATGTAATCTTTAGGGATGGTTTAGTCATGCAGACGTTTTGCGCACCTTCTGGCATATAAAAGACTAAAATGCATTTTAAAAAGTACAAATAAATAACATTATGATAAAAAAAACAACTTCCTGCAGAGGAAAAAAAAAAAAGTTTCCAGATCCAAGTGCCAAATCCTTCCAGGGAGAATTATGCATATGTTAGGACATGGTAAAAAAAAATTCTTCTGACAATCTCTGCTGTTTACTGTATATTTAAAGTAACTTGAGAAAAGCTCAAGTTACAGTGAACAAAGCAAACAAAGGTATTACTCGAGTAGCAATACTTCGCAATAATATTACTCATGTAAAAAGCAAAGGTAAAATTCAATCAAACTACTCTTAAAAGTACATTTTTTTCTAAATATAAGTACATGTAAAAGAGTAAATGTCACTAATTACTGCCCAATAAACGCTATTAATTAAAGGATACTAGCACCAAAAAATACAGGTTTCATTGGCTTGGTGTTGCCCTGTTTAATCCTTTTTTTTAATATTCAGTTTTAAAATGCAAATGAACCAAGGGTCTTTTTAAAGAAAACCAATTGTGCATGTCCTTTTGTAACAAGTGAAATCATCCAAATGAAATCATCCTTCTTTGTTATCCTTCACGCTTTGATTAAATCACCAGTGTCCCCAGCAGTCAAGCAGACCTTCAGCATGACATCCACCAACACCATAAAGGTCTTGGGTTCATCTTGTCTCCTTTAAACACCCTTATGTCCTCGCAGCCAAAAAACTACCTCTTTTTTTCTCAGCTGTTGATAAACTTTACCGCAGAAGGGATTTGGATAGTCCATGTAAGGAGCTTCCAATCAGTATCAGACACATTTTATGGCCATGTACCATTAAATAAGATAAACTAAGAATTACAGGACCAAAAAAATCATTGTGTTGTATGGTTCTTAAAAAAAAAAAAAAAAAAACACAGATTTTTAGATAGGATTTTTTTTTTATGGAAATTTTCTAAATTTTGCGACAATATCGTTTGATAAAGAGTACATTTATATGATGTTTAAGCCAGAATGATTTTACATTTAAATATGATTCCTTACGACTTTAAAGGTAATTTCTTCTCTGCCGACTTCTCAGCCCATAGTGGGATGGAATTACTGCGAAATTACTTCTATAGCAGAAACCAGTTTGCATTTGGCTTGTTTTTAGTTCCTAGATCATTTCTGAACATCCTTTTTTTTCTCCCATCAGACGACAACTGGAGACAGAAGACAGAACTTGGACACAGCTGGATGCTCCAGCCTGACAGCGATCTCAAACAGTTTTTACCAAATATTAGTGGGGCTTTATGGATATATCTCTGTATAAATACTTTCCAAAATTGAGTATTGGTAGACCAAATTCTTTTCTTCAATACACTTTAAAATGTAATGTTTTTGGTTATCATTCCTCCCTAGAACGAGTGTTTCAGATATAATTAGATCTGCCTACATCAGTAAATCTGACATAATCAGGGACATCGGAGGAGAGTTTTCCTAAAACAACCTGAACTGAAGATACGGTTTTGAATGTCATCCAGGTGTATTTTCATAAAGAGCAAAAGAGCCTAATCCCCTCTGAAGAATCAACCTGGGACTCTTCAGGTTTGGTGAAAATAGATCTGCTCTCTTGTGCTCATGTCATCCAGAACGATGAGTAAAAACAGGCATAAACAACGGTTGAATGTGCTGACAGGGAAGCCTGTTTACTTTCTTTATATGAAGACAAAAGCACTATTGCTGCTTCCTATTTTTATCATGTTTTCTATGCAACATTGTACCAAAGGCTTTCCTCTGACACACCTGCATAGCATATAAGTCTTACACCTCATTAAAAATAAAAAACAACAGATGGTTGTAACATTTCAAAATATTCTGTAAAACTGATCTAATTTCAGCCTAATTTCTCAGATGTTTGTGCAATGATTTTTTTTTCTTGGTTTTACCATCTGAAATGACTGAAGCTGTCTGTCACCGTTTCTCCCCTAAATTACACCTGCTGTGAACATTCAGGGAAAATGAACGGCACAGCAGGAGAGCAAACATCAACGAGGTGAAGAGAAAGACCTGAGTCTCTAATGAGGTTCTGAATCTGCACTTATTAAGTCCCACCTGTAAGGATTTATTTGCCGTTTATTTCAGTCAATTCTGGCCTGTGTGTATCTTTGTGGTACTGCAAAATACATAATTTAATTTTAAATATTCATTTCCTGCTCTTTGAGTTATAATATATGCTGATGAAGGTTCTCAGTCATCCAGGTCATAGTCATTCCGTAAAAATTCAAAAAATATCCACTGGACTTGATCTTGAAAACCAAGTCCAGTGGATATTTTTTGAATTTTTACGGAAAGAGTTATAATATAGTACTTTTAGCCTATTTACTAGACTTCTTTTCATCTCCACTCCTTCAGAAAGCAAATTGTATTATTACCTCAGACTGACTCACTGTTAGTCCTTCATAGAAAAGTGTTAAAAAAAAAAAGACAAAAAAATTGTTCTTTTGTGGGAAAGGGGTATGAATCGGGCGATGGAGGCAAACATGTCTAATGAGGAGTGCTGGGCTACTCGATACCCGGTTTGAACCGAACCTTCAGAAATGTTTGACTGAATTTTAATCATCAGCTCTTTGTGTTCCTCTAGCATCATTTCTGAATGTTATTTCAGGAATGTTTGTGGATTATTTTTCATTGAAATTTTATTTTTTATTTCTTTCTTAGCATTTTTAGAGTTGAGGCAAGGGCCTTCGAGAAACTGAATGTTAGCCTTTGTTATCCATTTTTTTTGTCAATTTTTTTTAGTTTATCCTTTCATCATGTTGCTTTTTTAACAACTTTTTTATTAATTACTAATAAGAGTATACACGTGCAACACATTTTGCACAATAAAGAGCAGGCAACCCGTGCTGCATACACACATACAAAACTAAATAAAATAAGTAATTAATTTAAATTAAATAAAATTAAAATTTCAAGGAGTACGTACATAAAACAATAACAATGATTACAATTACCAAATAATAGTACAGAAATAAAATGAATAAATAAAACCATTACACTCAATAGCGTTGCAAATAAATACAATCTACCGTTGCTAAAGAAAGTCCATTGAGGATGTCCATACTTCTTCAGATACTTGCGCTTTACCTCTGACTACATAGTTAAATTTTCTAATGAGACACACACTGGCATTTCTCTGATGCAAGATTTTACAAAGGGTATTGCAGTCTCTCTCCAAGCTACTGCAATCATCCTCCTCACCAGCAGGAGGCCAAAGTTAATCTTACACTTAGAGTTCACATAAAAGCAACCCGGGTACACTCCTAAAATACAGTTTTGCTATGCAAGGTACCTGAGTACCCTTGATTATATTCAGAGTGTGGACTACCCTTTTCCAAAAATCCACTAACTCAGGACATTCCAATACAGAATGGATGAAGCATTTTACTCACATATCTGGAACCTCAGGTGACCATTTATTGAGTTTCTCAGGGGTTATATATGTCCTCATTAACCTTGATTGTGAATTTCACCAGTACAACTGCTAATAAAACAGATCCTACACTGCGTTCTTAGACCTCTTGCAAAGGCTAAAGAGCTCAATCTTTGCCCCCGTCTGAAGTACAGTTAAAAAGCGTTTAGCTGATCAATTGTGAAACACAATTTCAAGTGTAAAGATGTTCATTTTGGATTAAGTGCTCCTTCCTGTTTGGCACATTTCCAGGTCAAGTAAAAGCAAAGATGTTTCACTGGGTCTTGCGCCTCTGATATTTTGCTTAAAAGCCAGGCTGTATCAAAACAACTGGTTTAAATTACTTCCACCCATGCTGCCAATGAGAGTAGTAAAATGTCCAGCTGGTCCTATATCTGAAGCATGATCATTCTAAAAATGCAGGTACTGTACTTTCTCTGCAACTTACGACACCAAAAGTAATAGGTTATATGCATATACTCCTCTAGAGCCTCTGGATATTGTTTCACATAGACTAAATCTTCATAAAGTGAAAGAACATCATGGACAACAGAGAGAATCCTCTTCAGAGGACTTTTAAACACAACAGACCATCTTTATTAAGAGAATTCTCCAGATCTGGTGCAGGACAGACCGATACAGAAGATTCTTCCTGACTACAGCTATTAACACCTACAACTATTGGTTAAAAACATAACTTATGAATTACTACAGAATTTAATTTACCTTTGGGACTAATAAAATATTTTTAATTGAATTTAATATATTTCAGTATGCATGTAATATAATAACATACCTTTAAAATGCTTCTAATTGTGTATATTACTAATCCACAACTAATTAACGACTTTCTAATAGATAAAAAATATATGAGGATGACATTTATATCTATTATAAGGAACCTCCTATCTTAAATTTAAAGGAATCCACAACTACTGAACATGTTGGCCTAAATATGACTAACCTAAAAACTGGTCATTTGTAATATGTAAAAATTAGCAATTATTTTTGCCTTTGTCATTATTATATATTATTATATTATGTTACTTTGTTAAATTATTCACCCATGGAGCCATTCTTTTCACCTGCACAATGTGTGCTGGGTTGATAATACGGTTAGGACCTACTGGACTGGAACCTAGAGAGTGAACCCTGCATTTCATTGGTGTAAATGATGCAAAGTTTTCATGTGGCAAATCCAAATCAAAGAGGAGGATAATAAATGTTTAAAGTGACAGTGAAACAATGTCACACCTCATTCTAATCTGCTTAATAAGTAATATATCTGCTTGTCTAGGGTCCATGGATGATCACTACTTTTCAAGGTCCATTGTGGGAAATTTCGATTCCCAAATTTGTATCCACTAGAAGTTTGGACACTAATCTAAAATGGCATAATCACTATATAGTGATCAGAGCACATGGGTCATCGGACACAGCTACAGGCTACTTAATTTACCCAGAGTTCATTGCAGTGTAAACAACATGTTAATGTCATTTACAATTTATATTTAGATTTATCATTATTATTAACTTATTATCTACAGTATTTCTACTATATTGTATTAACATAGAAAATAAATGTCTGTTATTAGAACTAATCATTGATCCCTTCAACATGTAAAAATTAAAGAATAAATACATTTCTTGCACCGTACCTGAGAAAAAAACTCTGAGATATGGCATTTCAATTAATGTTATATTGAACATCCATCCATCCATCTTCTGTCACGCTAATCCCGAGTGAGGTCTCAGGGGGTGCTGGTACCTATCTCCAGCTGTCTACGGGCGAGAGGCAGGGTACACCCTTGACAGGTCGCCAGTCCATCGCAGGGCAACACATGGGCACACAACCATTCACGCACACACTCACACCTAAGGAGAATTTAGAGAAACCAATTAACCTAACATTCATGTTTTTGGACTGTGGGAGGAAGCCGGAGTACCCGGAGAGAACCCATGCATGCTCAGGAACATGCAGAAAGACCCAGAGCCAGGAATAGAACCCAGAATCCTCTTGCTGTGGCAGTGCTACCGACTGCTCCGCTGAGCAGCCTTATATTGAACATATAAAACTTAATAGTTTCATATAAATTTGTAAATGCTATGGAGCCAAATTTAGGACAAAGAGTGATTCAGCTTAACTGCTCTGATCATTAGGGATGTCCTGAGCTGATAATTATATTCGATATTGGTCTGATATAAGCAAAAAAAAAAAAAACATAGGATTTTATCGGCTGGCATCTTAAATCTCAAATATTTTCATGCTGATAGAAAAACTCTGCTTTAGTTACAAAATTATGTAAATCATTGATTAATATAACATAAGTCAGTTGTTTTCAGACCTGTTGTTGTTGACTTTTGTTACCTGTAATATTACTTGATCAAATCTTTTCCAACATTGTACAGTATGAGAAATAAAAGCCGTGTTAAAAATCTTATCGAGTCATCATCAGTATTGTGCAGTTCTCAAAGCTGCATATCTATTGTATCACAAAGGAAAAAGTTGTATAGGGACACCCCTACTGATCATAAATATCTTTGTTTCTGTGGAGTAGAGATTTCAACGTGTTTTTCCCCAGTCCAAATCCAGCTTTAGGTCTTTAATGACTAAATCCTGAGCCCTGAATGCAAAGTCAGTAGAGGTGGCCTCTTACATAGCTGAAATCCAAAGGACACAGCAAACTTTTGACAGGTTGTGAGTTTGATTCCAACTTCCCCCACCATGTATAATAATGCATACAGTGTGAGCATCTCTAAGTATTGTTGGATGAACGAGAGTCTTAATAGAAGCATTTTATGTGGTCAGACCCGAAAATTGCGACACAAGTTCAGCTCATCTATTTTACCACTTTGGTTTTTACATGTACCGTTAAAGATCTCAATATCTTTAAACAGAAGCCACCTGCTCTTCACCCGATAGCAGAGATTTCAAAATCAAAAGCAGATTTAACGACAATTAGAACCTGTAGAGCAAAAAAAATCTTCAAAATTGTGTCAAATAAGTAAAGAGCAATCAGCAAAAAAAATACCTAAAATTTTATTTTCTCTTAATGGGATTTGGAGACATGGACCTTAGGAAAACGGAGAGTGGAGCATCTCTGGCTATGCAACAGAGAATTATTAAAAAATAAAGTCTTCCCCAGTAAATTAGCTCTGTTTCTGTTCTTTGAAGCAATTGATGATTAAAGCAGACAAGTTGTATGTATCAGCCAGACGCTTTATGCTGCACTCCAGCAGGAAACCATTTGATGATGTGCCAACTTCATTTCACACTTTGAAGCTTCAGTGCAGAAATCAAACAGGAACAAAGTAACTATTTATCCAAAAGAAAGAAAGGTAGCAGCCACTTAAAGAAACTGAAGAGTTCAGATTTCTAATGAAAATAATCCAAAAGTTAGAAAACCGAAAGACACAAAGAGAGCAGATGCTAGAAAATGAAAGAAGCCTAAAACTGTTTATGGAAGAGGAAAAGCTTAGTGAAACATCTGTGATAGAGTTGCTCTGGTATTCCTCCATGTGCTATACAGCTGTTATAAAGCTGACCAAAGGAGGACAGAGTGATGGAATAGAATTGGTGCAAAACAAAAAGTCTGCAGGCACTGATGAAAGATAACCTGCACATCTTACGCCATCTTATTTCTATTCAATGCAAGTTCTTTTGACAAAGCTAAAAATTGGGTGTTAAAAATTCTGAGTCATCCTATTTACTGTAAATAGAGTATTTACAACTATATTGGGTGTATATCTGCTCAAGTGTTGGAGTTAACAATCAGTGTAAAGTTTGACAGCCACTCAGTGTCACTCTATTCGATGTTTTACCCGCCAATCTCTGAGGTCTTCTGGATCTAAATACGTAAAATTAACTAAGAAAAGTTGACACTTGGTATAGAGTTAATTTTACAGTAATTTGAATTAGCACCGAATTTTCAATTCAATTCAGTTTATTTATAAAGCGCCAATTCACAACACATGTCATCTCAAAGCACTATACAGTTCAACCAGATCATACAGTCAAATTGATTCAAAGTTTTCTACCTAAGGAAAATCAGTTGATTGCATTGACTCATTGACTCGAAGGCAATCCCTCACACTAAGCATGCTTGTACCGACAGTGGAGAGGAAAAACTCCCTTTTAACAGGAAGAAACCTCCAGCAGAACCAGGCTCAGTGTGAGAGGCCATCTGCCGAGGCCGACTGGGGTTCAAGGAGACAGAAGCAGAAATACAAAAGGCAACTGTAAAAGGCGGCCCTGTCCAGGAAACACACAGCCAGGCAGACGAGCTCCGAGCCAACTCCCATGTCAGAGGTTGAAGAGAGCACAATCAGCCAGTCACGGTCAGAGAAACAGAACTACACCAAATGTTTTCTGAAACAAAGTTCTATTCAATTCTGTAGGTGTTAAAGTAACATTTTGTTTTTTTACTGTGCGTGCAATCTGCACAAATAGTACACAATGAACGTGCCTTTGCTGGAACATTCCCTAAAGCAAAGTGTCTCTGAGTAATAAATCCATCGGAAACATAATCGTCTTTAAAAGGAAGAGTGAAATATTTAGTCATGTGAGAAGGAGTGTTGCTTTTTCCTGTTCTTCATACTGTGCTTCAGCAGGGCACCCTGAGCTGAGCCGTGCTCCTACGTTTACAGTGCCCAGGGCAGCTCCAGCGATTACAATTAAGCGGCTCTTATCCCTGGACATAATCAAGGCACACCAGAGCGTAGAGGGAGGGGCTAATCCTTCAGTGACACAGAGACCCAAAGCCTGGGAGCAGAGCTGGGAGGTACTGCATACTACAGCAAATATGGAGAGCTAACGGGACAAGTAGACACACAGACACACAAGTGGATGTTTACAAGCTTCAAAGCTAGCAGCAAGCTGATAAATAAAAATTTATGATCCAGTCAAGGACAATATAAAAAATAAAACACATCTCTGCATCTTACTGTGAGTGTGTGTGTGTGCAGAATTAACTGAGATGTAAGCTTTTGTTTTAATCTAGGAAGAGAGAGAGCAGCTAGGAAGGTTGGCAGACTTTGGATATATTCAGGACAGGAATTCAATCAGTGGAATCTGTTAATACAGAGCCCTGACACTGCAGAGGTGTGGGGAGTGGATTATCAGCGAGTCAGCATAAAATAAAGCTACGGCCGCTTGTTGCTCTAATACCAACGCAGACGGAGATCCCAACAACCAGGCATTGGAAGGATGCTGAGGAAATCTGATTTAAAACCAATATCTAAACAAGCATCACTGTGTGTGATGGAGGGAGGCTGTCTGCTCTGACCCTGCAATTTAAGGACACAACCACTCAATGAGGAAAAAAAGTAATCCTCTGAGAATATGACTCACAATAACAGCAACAGTAGAGCCTAATAGTGGTGCCACTGGTAATAACAAAAATGTGTTGGAATTGAGGCGGAGTTTTTATAGTCCTTGGGTAAATATTTATCACGTATGGTTTGCATCCCAACTTCCAGCGTATGGAAATGTGAAAAAAAAAAATATTATTTTGATTCAGTGTGACCACATCCTTTCCTTAGTTAATTGTCACCTCTAATATGAGATAAATAAATATTTTCAATTCAGTTTTTTAAAGCATCAGGACCTGCATTGTTAGTTTTTGCAAAGTCGTATTAATATCTTATAATTCTAATTTCTTGTTAACGCCACATTGTGTTACGTTTCATTAAAAGAATGTAAAGATTAAGTTCCCACTGGTGGCCTCCATGTGTCAGTGAATCAGCATCTTCCTGATCAACTGGCAGCAGCAGATGATGCTGCACTGCAAAAACAATCGAGAAATAAGTAGAATTTTCTTAAATTAATTTTAATTGGGGAGTGTTGGCCTACTGGTTAAGCCGGGCATACACTGTGCAATCTTTTCAATCATTGCATGCAGCTACAGCTCACATTTTCGGCGAAATCGCAGGGTTTTGTCATACAGTGTGAGTTCACAGCTTATGATGCATCTTCTCATATTGTGCAGCACAACGCTCTGATGCGATCTACCTGCTCACACTGTACGTCTAAAAACCACATCAGCTCCGCAGTAAGACTGCTACTCGGACTCGTCTATCCGGAAGCCAAACCAGTAGAAGAGGAATATGAAGCTCACTAGAGTGAAATGCGCTGCCTTGGCAATTTGTGCAATTTTGTGCCCTGAAAGCCCCAAGAAGAAAAGGCGTCAACCTTTTTCAACAAAGACATGGCTGAGCAAACCTGGCTACTACGGTCTGTCAATTTTACAGAAATAACTTAATTTCACTTGTACCCCCGCCATGCTTCTGTGTTTACATCTGAGAAGAAGAAGAAGAAGAAGAAGAAGAAGAAGAAGAAGAAGAAGAAGAAGAAGAAGAAGAAGAAGAAGAAGAACAAGAACAAGAACAAGAAGAAGAAGAAGAAGAAGAAGAAGAAGAAGAAGAATCCTTGTTTGTCCACTGAGCAATTTGCCCACGACAGTATGTTTGATTTTCTTCCGATCTCACGACTCCTGATGGAGGTGGTCGTGAGAGGCTGATCGCCCCTTGTTACCCCCCGTACACTAGAAGACGCACAACGCACGATTACGCTGAAATGCTCGTCTGACACACCATGGCAGCCCACTGCTCCCCAAGGGGATGGGTTAAATGCAGAGGTACATTTCTCCAATGTGAGATCATTAAAGTTCAACTTTTTAAAAAAAGAAACTCTATTCACCCTTAATTTGAGTAGCTAAATAAGATGATTTGCCATTGGAATGGGTATTTTTTTCCTCTTAAAATAAAATAATTATATGATATGCACTTGAAATAAGACAATGCAATTGCTTTTTCTTATTTCAAATGTAAATTATCTTACTCCTTTGACAAAGTGTTTCTATCACCTCATCAATTTAAGAAGAAAATGCACTTATTTTAATAAAAATGACTTATATTGATTTCAATATTTTGCAGAGTGAGAAGCATCTTTTACCACTTAAAAAACATTTTTGTTTATCTCTCCCTTTCAATCAGTAAAACAAGGTTAGTTTTTAGAGTTACACTTTCGGAAGAACTGAATATTTATAGAGCGCAGTTATTTTCATGCCTGTACATCTGCAGAGGGAGGCAGAGTCGTTTAAAATGGGTCACATGGGAACTTTTTCACAGATCCAAGAGCCTCACTGTTGTTTTCAGTTTGCACAGAAAAGAAAAGAGGATCGCTGATAAGTTGTTTTACTGCACACAAGGATCTCTGTTATTATATATTTAAACACAGAAAAGTTCCCTAAAAACCCCAACTGTTGAAACCAGTGATAGCAGGTTTCATCTATGCTCCTTTAGCATTTTAAATGAAAGATAGATCAAAACCGTGACCAGCTGATATTTTGGGGCAATATAAGTGTGTTTTTTCTTGTACCAGTAGAATAGAGCTTTATTGATCTCACAGCAGCTGCTTTATGTGCACCCAAAATGAAAACATACCAACTTCTAATTAAACCAGTAAAACATTAGTTCAATAGCTTGATTTTACAGGGTCAGGAGAGAATTTAATGAACACGGTTTTGTGATCACTTTGTGTTGGCTATCTAGAAAGAAACAGGAGTTATGGGCTTTGTACGATGGCTGATGCCGAGCAGGTGCCAAGTCAACAGAGTAGAATCAGGGTCGGTGGCTGAGGGGCTGCAGAGTGGAAAGAGCGCAGAGTTTGGAGGTGAATGTTAATCACTTCAGGAGCAGAAGGCAGAGCCCTGCAGGTGCTTCCTCCACAAAGAGACATTGACTCTGGGCTGCGCTGGATTTACCCCAACCGCTCTCTATTACACACCGTTTTAGTCAGCTCACAGCCACCGGAACACACTTCTAATGCACAATCCATCACAGCCAAGGGACTTCTGAAACACAATCACTTCAGCTTCCACATTCTCAAGCCTGCAGACGTTCCTGTTAGACAAAGTTTGATTTTTTTTGTTTAATAAATGCTATATGTGAATCAGATTGCACCTTATTTCAATATATATTTCCTACACTGTTCAAAGCAACTACATTGCACTGTAGTTGCCCCTTAATTATTATTTACAGTTGGATATAAAGAACAACACTGACAATATGACTAAACTGATATAATCATAGGCTTATAAAAGAAATGTTGTTTTCAGTTCTTTTTTCAGTAAACTACATTTAGGAGCCACATTGTTGGCCATCCATGTCCAAACCCAAGAGATAACTTCTTATACTCCTGAAGAATCCCTATATAGATATATGGCAGTATAACTCTCTGAATAGAATCTTCAAAAAAGTTCTCCTTTAATTGGTAAGTCAAATACCAAAATCAGGGCTTTCAATTATTTTGAGTTCAATAATAATTTTGATCAAATGTATGATGTTCTGATGCATAACGGGGATGTAAAGTTCCTTCTATTTTAGTCGGATTAAAAAATGACAACTTCTAGTGAATAACCTCCCTTTTACAAAAAGAAAACACAAGTGGTTAAAATTTGGAAGTCAAGCTACAATGAAACTGAGAATTGGTGTGGGCAACTGAAAGCCGGACAGGTGCGTCTTTATTTGGCAATTCAGAAAAAGAGGAACGATGAAAGAAAAAAATCTGATGTGATGAACAGAATGAACAGGACTTATTCACAGGGTAGTGTCCAGAGCCTCGAGGCGCTACCAGGAAAAGTGAAGGAGGCCATAGGAGGGCAACAACCCATTAGGAGGACCTGCCTTTTTGCACCCTGCAAAATGACCTGCAGCAGGCCACAGATGTGCATGCGTCTGCACAAAGGGTTAGAAACTGACTCCATGAGGATAGTATGAGGGCCCGACATCCACAGATCGGGGTTGGGCTCACAACCCAACACTGTACAGCAGTGGTCTCCAACCCTGGTCCTCAAGATCTACTGCCCTACAGATTTTAGATGCATCCCTGCTTCAACACAGCTGAATCAAATGAATGGCTTGAAAAGGTAATCAATCATTTGATTCAGCTGTGTTGAAGCAGGGATGCATCTAAAATCTGTAGGACAGTAGATCTTGAGGAGGTTTGGAGACCACTGCTGTACAGGATGCTTGACATGTGTCAGAGAACAACAGGACTGGTAAATTAGCGCTGGCGCCCCGTGCTGCTCGCAGATTAAAGCAGGTTTACACTGGGCATATGTGACAGAGTCTGGAGACACCTTGGAGAGCGATCTACTGCCTGCAACATCTTCAGCATGAACAGTTTGGTAGTGGGTCAGTAATGGTCTGGGGTGGCATTTCAAGGGCTGCACAGCCCTCCATGTGCTTGCAAGAGGCAGCATGGCTGCCATTATGTACCAAGATGAGATCCTCAGACCAATGGTGAGACCATATGCTG
The DNA here is from genome assembly GCA_030533445.1 of Cyprinodon diabolis. Lineage (NCBI taxonomy): Eukaryota > Metazoa > Chordata > Actinopteri > Cyprinodontiformes > Cyprinodontidae > Cyprinodon > Cyprinodon diabolis. The sequence continues at coordinate 10,056,773 of CM060073.1, forward strand.
GTGCAGTAGGCCCTGGGTTCCTCCTAATGCAGAACGATGCTAGATCTCATGTGGCAGAACTGTGTCAGCAGTTCCTTCAAGATGAATGCATTGAAGCTATGGACTTGCCCACCAGTTCCACAGACCTGAATCTGTTTGAGCACAACTGGGACATTATAGCCCTATTTACACGACCCTCTGAAAACAGTATCGAGCTTTGCTCCTTAAGGCTGTTTACACACCACTCTAGCACAGTTCTTCGCCTCCTAGTGATGATCTACAGTTCTACTGCTCTCTAGAGGTAAACAAGCAAACCAACATGGCGGCACCGGAATCGGCACCTGAATCAGGCGAAGAAGGCAGCTTTTGGTGAATTAACTTGACAGAGTCGGTTTATGAGAAGTAGATACAACAAACAATAGTCGAATCAGGGCTTACAGACACAGGAAGCAACGACAGGAGTTGATGTTCATCACACTACTAAGAAGAATCATCACTGAAAAATCATTGGCACAGTAGGGAAGCTAGTGTTTTTATGAATGTCTAAAATTTCATGATTACGGAGGCTGACATAAGGAGATGACGCGGTCTGCTTGTGCGCTCTTTGTTATCAGAGAACTGCACCAGAACTGAACAGCGCCGAGCCCTACTAATGAACTAGTACCATGTTAGCATGGTTTGGTTGTGTTTGGTGCGGCCCGGTTCAGGTCTGCATGCCATTTACACTTAACAGTTATCTCGATTGCCGTGCTCGGACCAATCACTGCACGGTCATGTTGCAAATTGGCTTCTCTAAATTCTCCTATGTGCGTGAGTGGTTGTTTGTCCTGTTAGTCTCTGTGTTGCCCTGCGATAGATTGGTGACCTGTCCAGGGTGTAATCCGTCTCTCGCCCATAGACAGCTGGAGATAGGCACCAGCACCACTCGCGACCCCGCTTAGGGTAAGCGTGTAAAAAAAATGGATGGACTTTGTGTGATTTTGTTGTTAGCTCATTCAACTTTGTACAAATCAAGGGGAATATTTCATTGATTTAGATCTAGGATGTGTTATTTATTTGTTAGTTATTTTGTTCAGCTGTGTGTTTCTTCAGCACACAAGATACAAGCACACAAATGCTTGTATCTATTTTAACATCAGTATTCATGTCTACTCCTCCTCTTTACTGGAGCTTTGCTCGCTTTTAAACACTCATAGATTCTGGTCATGTCCAGAAACTGCTCTGCAAATATTTTATGCACTGAATGAGTCGCCCCCTGACTGCAAATAATCCAAAAAATGTATCTGATTAAAATGTAAATGTGCCAACGTAGACTTTAATTTCAGTAGACCAATTAACAAATAAGAGATCAATAATTTTTAAGGCATGAGTCTATACATATTGGGTAAAAGCCAATAGCCAGAGGAAATTAGATATTGGTAGAAAAAAAGAATACTGCTTAAATACAACCAAAGGCCCTGGTTTACAAAACAAATCTTTACCAATAGCCAAAATAATTAAACATTGGGTTGCTGATGGTGTAAAAAATAAGCCATAGGGTCCTGAGTTGTTCTGAATCGTGCTCTTAAAGCTGCAAAGTCTATCACAATAATGATATCACAAATCAGCAGTGCAATACCTCTAGGCTATAATGTTACAGGTTTCAAAACTGCATCCTTAATTATTATCGGGTTCCACACCTGACAGCAGATAATGATGCCAAACATCACTGGGTTAAAAACATAAAGATGAATGAAAAAGATAGAAGTTAGGAAATATGTTTCATTGCAACTAATATGGGTATGGAAATTATTACCAAAAATACTGGTCAGCATGATTTATGCAGTTTGTTATATCAGAAAGTACCATTTCAGTCATCTGGATGTATTTCCCAGCTTACTGAAATTGTATATATATATATATATATATATATATATATATATATATATATATATATACAATTATTATTGAATAATAAATAACTATTACATTATTCTAATACATTTATGGAAAGATCATTTCAGATAAACAATCTCTCTCTCTGTCTCTCTCTCTCTCTATATATATATATATATATATACATATATATATATACATATATATATCTATATATATATACATACATATATATATATATATATATATATATATATATATACATATATATATATATATATATATATATATATATATATATATATATATATATATATATATATATATATATATATATATATATATATATATATATATATATATACATATATATATATATACATATATACATATACATACATACATACATACATACATACATACATACTAGGAATGAATCATACTTTCATTTATTAATGAAATTAATTAGTAGTTTCTTCTGGAGATGTTCCTGTGTGCATCAGTTGATTAATTGAAGTTATTAGATTATATCACTTATAGGCTACATTTGTGGGAAGAAATGTCCAGATACAAATGAACGCATCACACCATCAGCAAATACTGAATGTAAACCCAGGTTTCAGAGTAGATGCTACTACATCTTCCTATAGCTTCCATGTAGCTGAGCAGCACAGATCAAACTTCAATGGGAACCTCTTAGCTGCTGCTTGTTTTGAAGCCTTCCCTTCCACCCGCTGTTTACTACGACTTAAAAACGCTAACTCCACCCGTCCAACTGAACCCGCCTTTTCTCCTGATAAGGTAATTACAGGAGGAAAACCGGAAGCCTCTCCATGGTAACTCCGTCACTAAGGGGCGGGGCTAAACAATGGACTAGTAGAGGGATAACTGACAGCTCGCTGCGGCGGCTTCTTCTTCCAACTCACTGCATCTATTAGCGAAATACCTCCAGAAAACTCAAACACACAGCTATATATATATATATATATATATATATATATATATATATATATATATATATATATATATATATGTGTGTGTGTGCATATTTATATGTATATTTATATATAAACAGGTTTTCGTGAGTCTATTTTGCGCAGTTATCGTCACCATTTAAGTGTCCTTTGAAGTAGAGCATGTAAACAAAGCTCAAAGCCAGCAGCTTCCTGTCCCCTCTTCCTAAAACTAATTCCTCCGCAGTTCCTTTCAGGTGTCCTCTCGCTACCTGAGCACCCTGCTACATGCTGGCTATTAATTATCATCAGCATTTGTCACACCACCTCCCAGCAAAGATAAAAGCATTACAAGCAGCAGAGAGAATAGAGGCTGTATTGCAGCTGTACCTCAGCTTCTCCTGCTCATCGTTGTCCTCGAAGGCGAAGTGACTCTGGTCCTGTCTGAGGAGCGGAACAGACCCACACAAACACCCAGATTTTATTCATGCAACTTGGCTGCTGTAGAAAATACTCTCTTCTTCTTTTCTCTCACAACATCCAGAATCTCCGTTTTTTCCTGCCAGCTCTGTGTAGATCTTCAGTCCAGTGCCATATATTAAAAAAACTAAAGTAACTCAGCTGGTTAAAAAGTTGATTTTTTTATTATTATAATATGTAAATTATTAAAAGCGACGTTGGGTTGAATGAGAAGCAGAGCAGGCTTTATCCTCCTATCAACAGAAGTGCTGGATGCTGTCGGTCAGGGCGCGTGTCTCCGCCCCACAGCCGCTCGTGCGGTATTGGAGGAAATTTCTTACCACAAATGGATGCGTGATATCATCTAATAACTTCAATTAATCAACTGATGCACACAGAAAAACTATACAAAAAGATTTGTTTAAATAAAGCTACTAAATTCCATATAAACAACACATGTTATTTAATATAGGAGTCATTCATTTCTTTGATGTATATGTTTGTGTATATATGTATGTATGTATATGTATGTCTATGTCTATATCTATAAGTCTATATCTATCTATCTATCTATCTATCTATCTATCTATCTATCTATCTATCTATCTATCTATCTATCCTATAATATATTATTATTATTATGGAATAAATAGATAAATATTACATTATTATTATAGCAAATTAATGAAAAGATAATATCAGATAAACAATCTTATATATATACACTATATTGCCAAAAGTATTTGCTCACCCATCCAAATTATTGGAATCAGGTGTTCCAATCACTTCCATGGCCACAGGTGTATAAATTCAAGCACCTAGGCATGCAGACTGTTTTTACAAACATTTGTGAAAGAATGGGTCGCTCTCAGGAGCTCAGTGAATTCCAGCGTGGAACTGTGATAGGATGCCACCTGTGCAACAAATCCAGTCGTGAAATTTCCTCGCTCCTAAATATTCCACAGTCAACTGTCAGCTGTATTATAAGAAAATGGAAGTGTTTGGGAACGACAGCAACTCAGCCACGAAGTGGTAGGCCACGTAAACTGACGGAGCGGGGTCAGCGGATGCTGAAGCGCATAGTGCGAAGAGGTCGCCAACTTTCTGCAGAGTCAATCACTACAGACCTCCAAACTTCATGTGGCCTTCAGATTAGCTCAAGAACAGTGCGCAGAGAGCTTCATGGAATGGGTTTCCATGGTCGAGCAGCTGCATCCAAGCCATACATAACCAAGTGCAATGCAAAGCGTCGGATGCGGTGGTGTAAAGCACGCCGCCACTGGACTCTAGAGCAGTGGAGACGCGTTCTCTGGAGTGACGAATCGCGCTTCTCCATCTGGCAATCTGATGGACGGGTCTGGGTTTGGCGGTTGCCAGGAGAACGGTACTTGTCTGACTGCATTGTGCCAAGTGTAAAGTTTGGTGGAGGGGGGATTATGGTGTGGGGTTGTTTTTCAGGAGCTGGGCTTGGCCCCTTAGTTCCAGTGAAAGGAACTCTGAATGCTTCAGCATACCAAGACATTTTGGACAATTCCATGCTCCCAACTTTGTGGGAACAGTTTGGAGCTGGCCCCTTCCTCTTCCAACATGACTGTGCACCAGTGCACAAAGCAAGGTCCATAAAGACATGGATGACAGAGTCTGGTGTGGATGAACTTGACTGGCCTGCACAGAGTCCTGACCTCAACCCGATAGAACACCTTTGGGATGAATTAGAGCGGAGACTGAGAGCCAGGCCTTCTCGTCCAACATCAGTGTGCGACCTCACAAATGCGCTTCTGGAAGAATGGTCAAAAATTCCCATAAACACACTCCTAAACCTTGTGGACAGCCTTCCCAGAAGAGTTGAAGCTGTTCTAGCTGCAAAGGGTGGACCGACGTCATATTGAACCCTATGGATTAGGAACGGGATGTCACTTAAGCTCATATGTGAGTCAAGGCAGGTGAGCAAATACTTTTGGCAATATAGTGTATATATATATATATATATTTAAAAAAAAAATGTTTTCTCACCCCTCGTGGGGTGGTATGTGTCATCCTCAAGCTCGGGTCCTCCTGGGAGTTTGAGGGTTCTGCGCAGTATCTTAGCTGTTCCTAGGACTGCGCTCTTCTGGACAGAGACCTCTGATGTTTTACCTGGAATCTGCTGTAGCCAGATTATATATATATATATATATATATATATATATATATATATATATATATATATATATATATATATATATATATATACATATGTACGTAATCCGGGCTACGGAACAAAAATGATAGTAAACACAATAGAAAAAAGTATAAGAGTATACTAAAGGTGATAATAATATGGAAGTTTTGATGTTACTTTAATTTAAATAAATTGCAGAGGTATATTATGAAACTGTTCAAAGTGATAAATGAATTACACACTGAGAATTTCTCATTTCGAGTAGGATCTAAGCAAAAAATCTTTTCAGTTATTTTGAACTTCACACACCGAGCAGATTCTGTTAGATTGTTAATCTTTGAGAAGATTGGACTCATAATAAAACCAACAATCTGCAAATCCTGTGAGACAATTGCACTTACTTCTTGAAATCATGTTTATCTTTAAATCAAGATTTTAAAAAAACTTGGATTCAAAATGAATAGAAAATGAGATGATCTGCCAAAGGAAGTTGCATTTTTGCCCTTAAAATAAGATCATTACACTATCCATTTCAACCTATTTATGGATTTTCTTTCTATCTTGAAATGTAAATCATCTTATTCCATTGGTAAGTAATGCACCTACCTCCTGAAATCAAGGGCAAAAACACTTCTTTTAGGAAAGATTGTCTTAGATTTGTTTGTAGTGTATGCTTTTAGAGCAGGGGCCAGGACCAGTTCCCCGGAGCCCTGGCCCATTTAGGCCCCTTTTATAACCACCATAAAATAAAAACATTAAATTAAACGCTTGGTATATTTTCCTGTAGAGAAAAGTTAAGGGCCTTCCTTCCACCTCTTGCTGCTTTTATTTTTTACACTCTCATTTTTTTTAATCATCAGCTGTGTATTAAGATTTTTTTATTAAATAAATAATGAGTTAGCATAATCTTTTTAAATTTTTAATTGATTGTTTTTTTTGTTTTGTTTTTTTTTTTTTTTTGCTCACCTATAGCTGTTTTTATTTATTTTTATATCTGTATTTTTCACAGTAAAATTCTTACTTCTGTGTTTTTAAGTAGACAATTTTCAGATCTGTCCAGGGACAAAAATAGCCTTTTGCCTAATTCTGGTGCATTTGCAGGAATGCTTAAAAGATAAATAAATAAATAAATAAATCTAAACCTCTGGTTTTGGTTTTAGCGGCTGACATGACACTCACAATATGGCGGACCTTCTGGCGTACGGTTTTTAATCGGTAAACTGGATCTCTTCCGTAACCACCAGCCGGCGTCTAATTTAGGTTTTGGAGAGGAGATCAAAACTTGCTTTTTCGCCTTTCTCCAGAGTGGACTTTTTAAAATAATTGATTTACTGTTGATCATTAAATAAAAGAAAGCAAAAAATAAAACACAGAGATTATAAATTTGTTCTGCATGGAATTAATAGTGTTAAGCGAACTAAATGTTTTTAGTTTATACAAGACACAACACACTGAGGTAAATTTCTACTTTTTTTCGAATTCGTATTTTTTTGTGTCAATATTAGTCACAGTTGATGCTCGAAAAACATTCTTCACTGAACATTGCTGTGCTCTGGAGGATAAACCCCTCCCTCACCGGCGTGTAACTTGCCTCGTTGAAGCGTAAATGGTGCAGAGCTCTGAATCATTTCCAATCTCTTAAACATGGGCTCGTTTTTGTTCTCGAGAGAGAACAGAAAGGCGATGTTAATCCGACAAATACCCCTTGCTAAGGGTTTAACACAGACTCCACCGAAAAAAACAAATCGAGGCGACAGTTTGGAAGCGCCTCCTTTTAGATGTCAACAAGGAATGTGCATGGATACTGAATGGTAGCTCTTAGCAGCAGTTGGTGCTTAAGACGATCGGAAAATAGCTTGTAGAAGAAATAACCTGGATCTGTCCTTTAGTGCCACGGTGGTCAGGTAGGCAGCTGAACTCCTCTGGGTGTGTCTCCCTTTAAATTGTTAGCAAGCTAACGTTAGCTAGTTATTAAACGGCGACTAAACCTGGTTATATCTAGCAAGTTATGTTGAAAGCAGCCTTTTATTACCGCCTAATGGCGATATTATGCTAGTTAATTCTAAAGGGCAACTCAGGCAAATTATATCCACTAGTTTAACTCAGTTCGACCTTCTTTATATATCCTGAACAATAAAGTTTATACATAATGAAGCATCAATCCTTTTAGCTAGGCAGGTACAGTACCTTGCTTAATCATTTATTACTCTAACTCACTTTTAGCTTTTCAAAAAAACACAAGGGGTATGTTTTTAGGGCATGGAAAGAAGTAAGTATCTTAAAAAAAAAAAAAAAAAGCTAAAAAAGTTTAATTTAATTTTTCCATTAGCCCCTTTACTCAGATACCCTTAAATAAACTGAGTGGACCTGCCTTAGATCTCTATATCTGAGCATAAGGAGGGTTGTTAAACTACAGCAGAGAGCATTTAGCATCCTTAAGACCATCAATCAACACAAACAGGTCAGAGCTAAAGCTATAGCAGATATGGGTATTTAAGGAATATCTAAAGCATTAAATATCCTACAGACCACATTTTGATCCCTCATTTTAAAATGACAAGAATACTCCCAACATGTTTATCTCACCTCTTTAATTCACTTTCCTTTATTGAGAACAACACCCTGTTAACATTGTGCTATTTTTGACAACTTTTTTATCCTCTTCTTTTTTACTTCAGATATACCCTTTAACCCAAGACAGATGTGGATTGATTGATACGTCTGTCGTCAAGTCTCACAATATCCATGTGTATAATCTTCCTGAAGTTTGATCCTCGGCCTGCATCCAAAAATGCCTACAGGTAAGGCAAGAAGTAAAATAAAATCCCCAATGGTTTAATGTAAAAATGGCCGAATAGAAATGTGCTGTTAACCAGAGGAGGCTGGGCCTCCTTCTTAGTTACCCTGGAATGACTAAACCAATTCATTATGTGCCCACAAATCATGCTTAACTTTTAATACGCTTTTAAGATGCTTCAAAGTAAGGCTTTATGTCTTAATGCGCTTTGGTGCGACTGTCTGATCAATGCAGGATATATCAGCCAGCCAACTATAGAAGGTGAGTAACTGAAGGGTTTGTTTATTGTCCTGTAACTTTTCAAAGTAGGAAATCCAACCGGTTACCTTTTTTTTCCCCACATGAAGTCGATTTCAGCTCTAAAATATCCTCCCTGGTCTTTCTGCAGATGGAAAAGCATGTTGGATCTGAGAATGGCCAGAATGAAGCAGACAGTAGATGTTATAGATTTCAGGGGAAATGAGCAGAATTTCAGTCGAGGGTCATGTGTCAGAAATCATCATTCTCACTTTTGAAGTCGTAGGGAAACCGTATTTAAATGTCAAATCATTCTGGCTTAAACGTGTATATAAGTGTACTCTTTATCAGACGATATTTTCCCAAAATTTAGCAAATTTCTATTTAAAAAAAAAAATTCTGTCTTAAAATCTGTGGGTTTTATGCAGGCCAGTTAGCCTGAACACCTAAATTCAGCCAATCACATATCAATGGTCATCTGTCAATCAAATTTTTTCTTGATTCATTTGTTGCAGCTAATATACGCAACGGTTGAAATAAGAAATAAGAATCATGTCCTTTCCCATTGAGTTCCGTCCCAGTGTTCACGGGGATGGACGTCTGTGTCTTCAGCAGGCGTAGAGCTGCCAGAACTGGCAGCGTTGCGAGGCAAGGCCTCAAACATGTTCGGCTGTAAGCCTTCTACACCAAACCAAGCTTCTGCCGCCCTGGCGTCCTCTTCCACAACATCTTGTATGATGGAGGAGACTCATCCACAAGCTCCGACACAAAACTCTCCTCCTCTTGCATGTTTCCGCTGTCCATAGCGTTCCTTGACAGTGTCGTTTCTAAGTCACCAATTTAGTGCTACTTGTTCCCAATGGAATTTCCCATTGGGGAAACTACTAGCACTACGTTGCTAACTGGTTAGCAAGATGCTTCCGACAATCCGGCCACAACAAAACTTTCTTTCGAACCTTCTGCCACAACAATCCTGCCCCCTTGATAAACGACCAATCACATTCACTTTATTAACTCGTGTAAAGTCGGGCACCACTCGGTAGAATTCGGAAATGCAACGGTTGGAACAGCCGCTTTCCTACGACTTTAAAGTTGCAACCTAGATACAACAGAGAAGGAGACATAGATAGACACATTTATACAGAACAGCAGATGAAGAAACTGCATTCATATTCTGTTTGTTATAACTCTACGGGTTTCTGGACGTAGTCAGAAATGTGTTACGTTCTTTAAGCAGAACTTAACACAGAGATCAGACATCACTGCTGGGATAGCTTAACCTTGGCAAACAGGCCAGCAGCACAACTCCAGGACAAGAAAGTAGAAAAAGATGGAAAGAATTGAAAGTAATGCCTCAGCTAGCTTGCTCTTGGTTGGAGAAAAGATGTCTGGATGGTGGGCAAAGACAGGAAATATATCTTCTAGTGATGGTGAGATGAAGCCTCATGAGGCATTGAACCGTTTGGCCAAATTGCTTCAACGATCACCACAGTTCATGAGGCTTCATGTGAACATGTCACCACTTACTGGTGGACAGCAGAACTACAGTTTGTAATAAAATCTGTGATTTTTTTTTGCAATTGTTTTTCTTTTTTCCCCTTTTAAGTTCCCTTGAAATTGTTAATGGTTGGTGTGTATAATAACATTTTTATAAGTTTTTTTTTTAAGTGTAAAATTTCTTAGAACAATCATTTAAGGTGCACAGTTTTTCTGCCATTTTAGTGAAATAAACTCAAGCAGACAGTGAAAGTGTTAGTGCAAATTGGGCAATGATGAACAAAATGAAAGGTGTTAGTCATTTTTATTTAAACATGATAGTTTTTCCATGTTTTTTGGTTTTAATCAGGTTGGAAGTTGTGTTCAACCAATCTTTTTACTAAACCGACCTAATTTTCCCAATCTATATTTTTACTCAGGCAAAACAATGCAAATTAGTCTCATCAGCCAAAATAATTAAGTTTAATCGCAACTTTCAAAAGAGAGAGACCTCTAGCGTTAGAGTCTGTCCCTTACAGAGGACGCCACTCATGTAGATGGTCTGATCTGGGAGAAAATACTTCTTAACACTGACCTATTAACACTGGCTTTGTCTGGTGGTTTGCTCAGATTTTGATCATTACATTGTTTTTTCCAACCAAATTAGCTTTAAGCAACTAGATTGGTTGGAAAAAAATCCAATTTATTCTTAGAATCTATCCAAACTTTATCCAGCTGACAGCAACTCTCCTCCAATCTCCCACATCTTGACTGAACACTGAGGCTGTTTAGATGCCTGTCAAAATTCTTGTGCTTCCCGAACCAGTTACCGAACCGGTCACGTGGTATCACGGTAGCGAGGCCTCGGACGTCATCAATTTTGGCCCCTCCTCTAAATGAATCACGCCTCGACACGCGCTTCGGGGAAACGCCCCCTCCATTACTCGACACACGCCTCGAAGCCTCGGCTCATCTCATAACATCACTAATATCTTCCTTAAAAACGGTTTTCTTTTTTTAAGATAAGAGATATTTTAATCCCATTTTTTTCCTAGCCTCTCTGTTGAGTCTGTCAGAAACACAATAGCTGGAGCACGGCTGCTTAAACAGGAAAAGGTAAATAGAAGCCGACATGCTGGAGGACGCTGTTCCTTCCAGAAATAATGAGAAAGGAAGTTGCTGCCAGCAGTATATCTGTGCCAGGGGTGAGACTCAACAGAGATGGAGCCAACAGGCATTGTGACACAAAACAAGCAGAAGGTCCCAGAGTGAGAATCAGCACAATCCCTGAAGGCAGGCAAAAAAAAAAAAAAATAGCAAATGACCTGATAGCTTGGTAATCCGAACAGTAACTGGTCGTATACTATAGTCTGGGCTGATCCAGCATTGACCTAATTCTGAAGTTAAGGCACTTTATTTTATTTATCAGTTGGTGTTTTTTTTGTCTTTATTCATTCATGATTAAAGGAGCTGTTCACATGTTTAAAGGAGGCATTTAAAATACAGCCTGGAAGAGATTTTAGTTTCCTGTTTTACGCTACAGCCAGAAGCATTGTATGTAGAGATGCAACGTAATGAAAATCTGGGCTGATACTGATATTGATATTTCCATTATCATTGGAATTATTGATTCCATTTTGAAGGTGGACTTTCTCACTTCAAAATAGATTCAAACTACTTTTTACCCACTGATCACAGCAAATATAGCCGCCATTGTTACAGGCAAAGAAAGGATAGGGTAGCTCCGCCCAACGCGCATCAGACCCACTTTTCCACCGCGCAGCCGGAGCAGCAAAGATGCCTTAGAACTACACTTGTAAAAGCATGTAAAAGAATTGGAGTGAAACTTTAGATTTTATGTTTTTTATATATATTTTTTTCTCAAATCTGTCTTTTTTTTACTTTTGTTCAAAACGAAGTAGCTTCAATTTTATTTATTCAAATGTTTGTTTTTTTTTGTTGTTGTTTTTCCAAATCACATTCTCCTCACATCTGGGCCCTCTAAAAAAAACAACAACGATCCTTTTATTTGGTCGATGTCCGCGTCAAGAGAGAGCATTTATGTTTGGCTTAAAGAAGAGAATGTGATCTCTAAAACACAATTTCAAAAGATTCTGATCAGTAAAACTCGTTCTTAAAAAAAAGGAAATCTGAAACTATAACATCCGTTTAAAAAAAAACTTTTCTTAAAAAAATAAATAAAAATATAATGAGAAAAATAAAATCAGAGAAAACAGCAAAGCTGCTTTCAAAGTATGTTCTTTAAAGAAGTTTTTCAATGTTTAAATGGAATGCATTTTCTTCATATTTCCATTTTCTGAAAAGGTATTGCATGAAACTAAATTCAATCCATTCCTGAAACATTATCTAGTAACAGATCAATTCCAGGTGTTTTCTTCACTCCTATTCTTCCTAGCACCCGGTTATGCAGTCATGTGCTCGGTGAATCCAGATTGGTACCATGCGAGGGCATCACCTGTGAAAATAGTCAAGTTATGCCTTTACTGGTTACTTAATGCGGGTTTCCACGGGTCATTAAAAATCATTTAGTCATTAAATAATAATTTTTTTAAATGAAGGCCCGAATTGGCGTTAAAATTCATTAAATGGGATTATTGTGGCATTTAAAATGCTTTATATAAAAAAAAGTTTCTAAAACAATTTCGTCAGATATATTATATGATATAATATATCTGACGAAATTGTTTTTAGAAACTTTTAATTATAATTTCTTTTAAATTTTAATTTATATCGTGATATATTTGCGCGGAACTGCTTCCGATTGATCGTAAAGCCGTATGTTTGGAAAAGAAGCTTGAGGCAAAGAAAAAGCTAGAAAATGGTGAAAATGCTAATTTCAACAAAAGTGGCTGGAAATCGAGGAGTTTTAGCCTGTCGACAGTAAAGATTAAGAAGGAATTTGCCGTGTATATATGAGAGTCATGGGTACTTGTTAAGAGCATTAAAAGAGCATTAAATTAGAGTTCCTGTATAAACCCTATTAATACTCCACAGAAACCATGATTGATGAGGGTTTTACCAAGCAGGTAGTGGATAGAGTTGCTTTAAGTTCTCCCTGCTGCCTTCTGGGAAGAGACCCGGAAGCATCCGATACAGGTCCAGCAGATTCCAGAACAGATTCTTCCCCACTACCATTAGGCTGCTGAATGCTGTATGAAATGGGGTTAAAAAAAAAGCGCTGAACGTTGGAACCTGTAAATCATATAGCAGTCTTATGTTTACATTTGAGCACTGCTGCACTTTAAAAACGGAAATGTTTTGAGAGCTGTACTGAACGAAATTTCTTTTTATATACACTCTGTGTACAACATGACAATGAAGTCTGCCTTAGTCTAAAGTCTAAAATGAATTAGAGGTGTAAGCCAGGACTTCCTGTCCAACATCAGTGTCTGACCTCACAAGTCCTTTCTCTAGGAGAAAGTCACAAGAAAGTTCTCTCAACACAAAACTAGAGGGATCTGCAGCTATTTATAGCTGCACGGACTGGGTCGACCCAAAATGAAACGGTTTGGATTGAGAGAAGAACGAGGCTCTAGTTCTTAAACGTGTGACGACAGAGGAGCAAACTCTTTTAGGAGTGCAATGTATATTCTTGGCTTTTATTTGTTTGGGATTTGATCATGTGTTTTCAATTAAAGTTTCAGATGAGATAATTATAAAATTCTAATTATTAAAATATAATATAGCGCAACTAAAGAAAGTAAAATAAGTGGCTCCTTTCAGTAGGAGGGCTACAAGCAGTCAGTGTGGGCTATGGTGCGGTACGGAGACCTTGCTTAGCGTATTCCCCTCAGAGGGAGATGGTGAACGCTCTGCCTGGATAAAGTCCCCCCCCCCGTCCCTGCCTGAGGAGAGGACGGCAGAGGTGTGCTGTGACTACTAGCTGGGACCTGGGGAAAGGTGAAATGCATGTCCTCACATATTTATGTTTTGTCTATATATAGGAGATTATTTGCAGGAAGGACTTTTTGTTTTTGCAAATTGGGGAAAAATAAAGAATAATCAGCATTTTTAAAAACTAATTTGCAGGTTTATTAGGTTCAACTATTAAACCGTCACAGTACAAATGAGTAAAAATGTTTCTGCAGGAGTTAAATGGTTTCATAATCAGCTTAAATGACTCCGTTATTACCCACACGCTGTTATTTCTTTATCTGGAAATCCCATTTCTGCTCTGTATTGTTTTCCCCCTGATTTGGCAAGTTTTCTCCACAAAACTTATTCCCCAAACAGCCAAGCAGCACTCGGAGGTGATTGTGACTTTCTCCACGACACAGTAGAGTTATGCTGCATGTTCCGAATCTAAGGAAAATATAAATAGATGTTAAACCAGCCAGAAAAAAAAGAAAACAGTAGCTTCCTCTCATACAGCTTTTGTAATAGCCCTGTTTAAACAGCTCTCCTTTCTTTTGAGGTGCATTTTGAACTGATGATATAATTAGGATGCTTTTCAGTTTGGTGGTTTTAGGCACAAATACTTCAATTGTTTCCCATTTATGGAAATGGGCCTGATGAATGAGCAAACTCTACGTCAAACCTTAGTTATTTATTCAACAAAAACTACGCCTAAAAGCAAGAAACATTAAATATTCTTTCACTCCCTGTAAGTTAGGAAGAACCAGTCTTACCCTGGTAGATTATGTAATCTGTGGTCCTTTATTGTGTTGTCTTTTTTCAACAATATTTCTTTTTTCTCAATAAATACATAATAGGGTTTCATCATAGTAACTCTCTATGCTTGAATCTTATCCATTCTTGGCTGCTTTTTAAACAAACTACATTTAAAAGTACTACAATACTGATTGACAGTCTGATAGGGATGCGAGTCATCGATTAATGACTTAATCTAAAGTTGGTTCATCTTACTTATTTGATCAAATACTCAAATAAGTGGCTGTTTTTCCTAAATAAAAAAGAAAGTTTTCCTTGATTTCAAGCTGATCTTTCAATAACACAAAGAGCTGAACATTTTTTTTTCCAATATACTGAATTAAAAATATAATATGGGGCTGCTTAGTGAGGCAGTGGGTAGCACAAGAAGGTAATGGGTTCAAATCCCGGCCCGGGGTCTTTCTGCATGGAGTTTGCATGTTCTCCCTGAGCAGGCGTAGGTTCTCTCTGGGTACTCCGGCTTCCTCCCACAGTCCAAAAACATGACTGTTAGGTTAATTGGCCTCTATAAAGTCCCCTTAGGTGTGAGTGTGTGTGTGAACGGTTATTTCTCCGGTTTGTCTCTGTGTTGCCCTGCGATATACTGGCGACCTGTCCAGGGTGTACCCCGCCTCTCACCCGTAGACAGCTGGAGATAGGCACCGGCACCCCTCGCGACCCCACTTGGGATTATGCGTGTCTGAAAATGGATGGATGGATGGATGGAAAAATATATTGCATCATTATATTATGAGAATTTATTGCATGATCTGTATTCAATGCTGACTGGATTAACAGAAACATGTTTTCTTATACTTTATTAATCATATTTATAAAATATAAAAAACTGAAATCTATCATATTGCAGAGTTTTAAAAAAAAGTTGAAACACTTCTGATTTCCAATAAACAGAGACATGCTGGTGAAGATTCTCCTCATTCAGCTTATAGTCATTCCAAAAAAAGAAAATTAAAAACAATCCACTGGAATTTTTTCCCAAGATTGAAGACGTTTCTCTTCCCATCAAGGAAGCTTTTTCCATTCAAAATGTCAGGAATAGCGTTGAGGTTTTACACAGTAGCCTATCAAAACCTTGTTTTTGTTTAAAACATGCAAATTGAAACGGACGAAGGGGTCCACCCCTGTGCAATGGGGCTCGTTTGGCTTCTTTTGTTTGCATAAAATGCCCCATAAGTTTCTGAAACGTGGGTCGTTATAGGGAATTGTTGGCCTGGCTGAATAGGCGAGGACTTCTGCCTTTGAGTCAATGGGTTGATGCAATCAACTGGTTTTCCTCAGATAGAAAACTTTGAATCAATTTGACTCTATGATCTGGTGCACTGGAAAGTGCCTTGAGATGACATGTGTTGTGAATTGGCGCTATAGAAATAAACTGAATTGAATTGGATTTTTGAATAAATATCTTCCAAAGATATTTTCTGTAAACAGAAGGCTTTTACTAAACCTTCACCCTACTAGCACCTCCCAGTTCTTCGTTTTGAAATGCATCCAGATCTCCAGGGCGATGTTCAGCGTGCTCAGATGACTCATTTGTAATAATGCCTTTCTGAGTTTAAAGTAAAGAAAATAAATTCTGGGCTATCAGGAAAACTCAATGCATCTGCAGTATAAATAAGTTCACCAGAGTCGCTCTCTTCTTGTAAAAACTGCGAGGGATGTCTCACAAAACCTCTGTTTGCTGAACAGAAAAGAATAAACCTTAGCTGAATTCCAGCTTTGTTTTGATCTTCCTCTGTTTCCCATCGCGCTGCAACTGGATACAGCTGGCTGCCTGACACTGTGAATAGAGATGCTTCCATGGGATCTACCCCTTAGGAACCAGGAGCAGATGCTCTACCCTGTGTAGCTTCATTAGTGTTTGCTTTGTTTCCAGTAGCAGTGGTGGCTCACATGGTGTGGTTGCGAGAGGCTGTCATTAGCCTTTGATGCACCCCTATTACCATAGTTTGGTCTTTTTTTTCAGCTACTATCCTTTAGGATTTATCAGCAGACCTCAGGTTAGCTCAGGCATAACATTCAGCTTGTATTTAGTTTCTGAAATATGGAGTAAGATGACCGTCTATAAAGATATATGCACAGAATATTTGAATTTTTTAAATGTAAGTCAATAAGTAGCAATGGATTTAAGGTTTGTATTTTATCCTTTTTATTTTTTCCAGCTCGTACAAACATAGATATGACATCAGATGTTTCATCTGCGAGAATAAAAGCCTATTAGGTTTGAATAAGTTAAAACTTTAAAACAATACAAATACCAATTTACATATACAAATCTACAACCCTCAATAAGGCTGTTACACTCCTTAGCAGGTGGTTAATAGGGCTGTGTTATCAATATTGATTAAAGATAGGTTCAGGTTTTCCCCCGATGTATACCAGCTATGCTGTAATTTAAGCCGATATGCTCAAGTTTCATGACAGTACCGGCCACAAAAATGTTTTTTTTAAAACATGTATCTCCTTTTTTTGCATACAGGTGTGAGAGAAGCGCTTTAAAAAGTGAATCCTGTGCTATTCAGATTTTTTTCATTGACTTGGACTTATCCTCAGTGTTTGCAGGTGAACATGTCAGCAAACGGTGAGCAACCTTTAAATCTATCACTACTGCGAGGGATAGATTGCTTATTCTTAGCCAAAAATAGACAGAGGTGTCAAGTAACAAAGTACAAATACTTCTTTACCTTACTTATTTAGCAATTCTGTCTATCTATACTTTATTGGAGTCATTTTTTGGGACAACTTTTTACTTCTACTCCTTGGATTTTTTTTTCTTTTGCAGCTATCTCTACTTTCTACTCCTTACATTTTAAAAATAAAGTCATTAGTTTTGTTTCATTTAAGCTCATGTTCGTTTTTGCCTGTTAGTTAAGAAAAAAAATGAAAAACCATCAAAATAATTTGTTTTATTCTGACAAATATGGCCTGAACCGTAAACCCATCCATTTCAGGGAAAACTCCTACATCTTAGACCACTGTCGGACCAAATTGTTTTTCACCACATACCAAAACTGATATTTTCCTGATGATGCAGAGTTAGATTTGACACTGTTACCATTAGTTATAAAATGAAGAAAATAAAGTCTTAAGGAAATTATCATCCAGAATTGTAGAAAAATGTTCCTGTCATAGGAATAGTAAAGCAGTAAAGCATCTTCATTAACATTTTCCTGCATTATTTTTAGTTGTATACCTTAAGTAGTCATAAAAATGGTACTTTTACACTTTTACTTGAGTAAAAAAACTGAAGTTGAAACAATAGGATTTCTACTTCTACTTTAGTATGAAAAATTAATATGTTTAACACCTCTGAAAATAGAAAAACACATCAGTACAGAAAAAAGAAAAAGTAAAAAAAAAAAAAAACAGACCGAGACTGAAACTTTAACCGACAGATTAATGGGGAAATCTCGTCTGAGAGCGGAATAAACAGCCGATTAATACTCATGAAATCAGGCGCATTTTACGGCATATTTAATACAGTTTGATGACTACACTTATGAAGTTTGACAATGCATATTTTACCCAAAAATGTAATTAAATTACAGGGGAGGATTTTGTGCTTTTATTCCCCAAGAAAGTTAGAAAGTAGATGGGATTACCTGTTAGAATTGACTAAAAGCTCTAACTTAATTGCTTTAGTTACATGTATTTGAAATAATACATGAATGCATGAAAGAATCTCCACGCTGTTTACATTTGGTCACTGCTGCACTTTATGGAATGGAAATTTTCATTTACTGTCTACAAAACCAAATTTAGATTAGTACAGCTTTTCAGACACTCTGTGTGTACAAAACAACAATAAAAGTTGCCTAAGCCTAACTCTCTATCAAAGCCTAAGTCTTAAATTGTAAAACAAATCACTTTTCCTGTGATTTTCACTTAAAATAATAATTTCTGAATATGGGATTTATTTATTTCTTTTTATTTATTTATTTTTTTTCCAACTTTTATTGTCATTACACTGTCACAAGTGCAGAGCAACGAAATGAACCCTTTACATTTAACCCATCCCTGTGGGGAGCTGTGGGCTGCCACTGTGCGGCACCCGGGGAGCAGTGTGGCGTTTAAGGGTCTTTTGCTCAGGGACAAAGAGTGGCCGTCTGATTTATTCTGCAATGTTCTCATATTTCTCTTAAAAAGCTTTTTAGCAGATTTAACAGTAATGCTGGTTAAAGTACATCCACTGTGGGGGGCATGCTAGTAGTGCGTAAAGGCTGGAGCTGCATAGTCAATCGTTTCTGACATAAACATAATGGCCTCATTACTCACTGCGTGTGTTTGAATGATAACAAAGGTCAAAGTTCAGCGCTGTGCTTAACCTGCTTGCACACTCTGCCAATCCCATTCAACAAGATTTATTGCAAACCCGTTCACACGTCCGTTCAGACTGTTCACATCACCATTCATCCATTTATATCTGTGCTGCAGTCATGGTGTGTTTGTAAAGTCCAACAGAAAATAAAAGGACTCATCAGTAGTGGTTATTTACTCCACAAGATCTTTAAAGAATCAATAGAAACATTTATTTTGGCATACATTTTAGATCCCTTTCCTATCTAAATGTGGTGTTTCTCTGTTACAATCATATATCTGTGTCTAATACGTGTTTGACATATAAATTTAGCCCAACAAATTAGAAAACTGAAGTTTAATTAATAATTCCTTTGTCTTAACAATGAATCTTAAAAATTATTTTATTTCACCTCAAGTTCAGTCAAAATTGTTTTTAAATAGATAATGGGCTGAGAAAGTGGGGATGTGTGCTTTATTTTTGCAGGCAATCTGGGTGAAAGGAAAACATGTCATGATGTGATATTTTGCAACCAGTTGCAATCTCATATTCTCCCCCTTAGAGACTGAACTCTTCCCTCTAACCCCATTAAACTTTGCGGGGGTCGCCTCAGGCGTGCTCTTTGTGCGACAGTGACCAACACAATCATAAGGGCTGACTTGTGACAGATGCTGGTGGAGGAATGGGATGCCTTCCAAAGCCAGTGGTCAGCATGGTGAGGCGGTGCAAAGCTCATGTGGCGGTTTCCTAACGAACACTAAAGAACCCGCTGTTTGTTAAGGGATTAAATTATTCAACTGCTAATGTCTTTGATTCATCCAATCCAGAAAGCAACAGCTACCACAGGTCAACGGCAGAATGAGATACATTTTCTCATACATGTGACACAATTTTAAGGGAAATCAACAGTTTTTTTTCTTTTTGGTTTTCAACTAAATAAGATGAATTTTCATATTATGGAAAATTTTAGTTTGACTTGATATATAAACTTAATTAAGTTTGACCAAATATGTTAAAATAACTCCTCTGGCTTCTCTATTCCTCTCCTCAGGCTGATTTTGGCTGCAAACAGAGATGAGTTCTACAACAGACCGTCCAAAGCTGCAGACTTCTGGGGGACCAACAATGAAATCCTCAGTGGTAAGTCGGTGCAGTCCAGTCGGTGCAGTCCAGTCGGTGCCGTCCAGTCGGTGCATTACAGTCGGTGATTATAGTCGGTGCATTACAGTCGGTGCATTACAGTCTGTGCTATCCAGTCGGTGCTATCCAGTCGGTGCTGTCCAGTCGGTGCTGTCCAGTCGGTGCTGTCCAGTCGGTGCATTACAGTCGGTGCTATCCAGTCGGTGCAGTCCAGTCGGTGCCGTCCAGTCGGTGCATTACAGTCGGTGCAGTGCAGTCGGTGCATTGCAGTTGCTCCAGTGCAGTCGGTGCATTACCGTCGGTACAGTCGGTTCAGTACAGTCGTTGCAGTGCAGTCGGTGCATTACCGTCGGTACAGTCGGTTCAGTACAGTCGTTGCAGTGCAGTCGGTGCATTACCGTCGGTACAGTCGGTTCAGTACAGTCGGTGCAGTGCAGTCGGTGCATTACAGTTGCTCCAGTGCAGTCAGTGCATTACAGTTGCTCCAGTGCAGTTGGTGCAGTCCAGTCTGTGCATTAAAGTCGGTGCAGGTCAGTCGGTGCAGTACAGCTGAATCTTGCAGGATTTTGATCGCCATGTTGTAGCCTTTTATCACTGACCACCTTTACATTCCTTACTAATTGGCTTCCAATAATCAAGGCAGAGTTTGTCCTTAACTTTTCTCTGTAGTTTTCTTCCAATCGCCACCCACATTAACTTAAACTGTATTCAATTTACACGCCCCTGGTGGACTTTTCAGACAAACAGAGAAAATCAATCATTTTCAGCTTCTTTTTTTTTTTTATTGTATTTTATTTCTATTTTCCTCCTGCATAAGAAGGAAACACAGACATAACCTCGTTGTTCATCAGTCTCCTCTCGCCACTTTGATAGAGGGGTCAGGACTCCACCAGCGGCTCCGTAATTGATGCCTGTTTTTATGCGATGTGACAGGAATAAATGGCCCTGTCTTATCTGTAGGGTTGGCGCAAGGGTGGGGGGACACCCAGGAGGAGACAGACCATGAAGGGAAATAAGTAATAGCTCCCAGGAGGATCTGTACAGCTATTTACCCCCCAGAGGACTGGGACCATTTAGCTCTCAGTGGAGAGGAGCTGTCTTAATTGATCAACAGGAAGGCTGCAGACAGACTCACCTTTAATAGGACAAGTGGAGAAGAGGAATCCAGAGAGATAGAAGCTGATTGATTGGTGGGCTGACTGTGTTTCATTCAAGGGGACATATTTCCTCAATATACTTGTGTTATTACTTGTCTAGTTTTTATTAATTGGTCTGTACTACACATACAAACATACAGTATTTAAGGCCAAATTAAGATGATTTTCAAACTTTGCTTTAAGCTAAACAAGCTTCACTTGTTTGAAGTTTTTAATTTTTTAGAAATGAAACCAAAAATGTATGATTTGATTTTAATAAAAAAGTGTCTACTAAAGCAGGGATGCAAAAATTGCAGGTTTCTGACCAATTCCAATACCAACTTTTTTCACAGGTTTATATTCGGACTGAAACAATTAATTGGATTAATCTTGATTGATCAATTATCGAAATAATTGTCAATGAATTTAGTAATTGATTAATAGTTAACTGGAGTGTAGAGACTCTAAAACGTGTCTTAAGCTGACGGCGTTACCCATTTAGAGCAGCAATTATAACAAAAATGTAAAACAAGATATAAAAACATTTTGCGTTTAAGAAAAAAGGATTTTTCGTCTGTCGATATGCTCTATCCCGAACTCAGACATAGAAAGCTTTAAGTTTCATCTGGTTTAATTTAGCAAAAAATTAACCTTTTGCTGTCTGAATATTAATCAGTTAATCGAGAAAAATATTCAACAGATTAATCGGTTTCTAAAACAATCGTTAGTTGAAGCCCTAGTTTATTTAGTCAAAAATGGGATTAAACTCCAGTGAATGGACGGCCACTGGCTGCACCAATGTTTAGACTTAGACAACTTTATTGTTATTTTGTATACACAGTGTATACAAAAGGAAATTTATAGAAATCTAATTTTCTGATTTTTCTTACACTTTTAGTTTGTGTTTTTCCGTGTTGATCAGATCTTAATGATGGACAGTATGTGAAATAAAATTATTATAAAATCCTCATTAGGACACTGCAGATTAAATATTCTACTAATCCCTCCCACCAGGTCTGGACCTAGAGTATGGGAAAGAAGGAGGATCGTGGCTGGGAATCAGCAAGCGGGGAAAGCTGGCGGCCATCACAAACTACATGGAAGGACATCCGAACCCTAATGCACAAGGAAGAGGTTAGCCTGCCTTAGCAGAGTCACTACATCTACTGAGTTCATATCAGCTGGTGTTCCGCAAAGCTCCTCTTAACCAGCATGTGTCATTTAGAGGCTCTACGGACATCATCAGATGTCAGATGGAATTCTTTGGGCCCTGAAACCAATCCGATACACTTAAGATTGAACTTTAGCGTATACCAACTTCCAGTCTAACACTAGAATAAAATACTGATGCATATATGTTTGGAGCTCACTAGCATGTGGTATTAAAGAAAACATTTAGTCAGTTTTATGTCCCTATTGTGTGACCATGTTTAGGTTACACACCAGTGATGTTCAGGTAGGTGTAATATCCCTTAGCTTACAGCAGTCGGTATAATGTCCCATCATTAGTTTCTGCATCTGCCGGATCAGGTTATACCGGCTAAGACAGCTACTTCTGCATCAGTTGAAACATCTTCTATACTAAATGCAAAGATTTTAAGGCTTCCGTGAGCCTCCTTCCTATTGGTTATATTTTATTGTCGAGCAGTTATGTGATGCGCTAAGCAAATGTTAGCATGATTACTCTAAAAATATTAAATATCAAAATTGAATGACCAGTATTTCAGGTGCTGTTTCTCAGACTGTTTGGGAGCTGCAATTAAAGTACTGTGTTTCAGTTATTTACAGTGAAAGAAATGCTAATATATACAGTAGAATGTATACATTATAATTCAAATATAATTTTTTTCTAATTATTATGATGAGAAAGTGAAAAAGCTTTCCTTCACTGCAAAAACGATCTAGAAATAAGTCGTTTCTTAAATTAAGTGTATTTACCCTTCATTTGAGTAGGTAAATAAGATGATTTGCCGATGGAATCAGTATTTTTACTT
Source organism: Cyprinodon diabolis (assembly GCA_030533445.1). Lineage (NCBI taxonomy): Eukaryota > Metazoa > Chordata > Actinopteri > Cyprinodontiformes > Cyprinodontidae > Cyprinodon > Cyprinodon diabolis. Next base: position 10,079,966 of record CM060073.1, read on the forward strand.
TTGAAATAAGACAATTAGCTAATGCACTTGAAATATAAAATCTTATTTTAAATGTAAATTGTCTTATTCCATTGGAAAAGTGTCTACCTTACCTCCTCAATTCCAGGACAAATGTACTTATTATATGAAAAAATGAATTATTTCGATTTTCTTTGGTGTTCCTTTCTTCATTTTCACTGCTTTTTTTTAAAAACCATCAAAAGCTCCATATTAATCCAAAAAATGTGTAAGCTGTAAGGAAAACCAGCTGATCACATCTACTCATTAACTCAAATGCAATCCCTCACACTAAGCATGGTTGTAGTGACAGTGGAGAGGAAAAACTCCCTTTTAACAGGAAGAAACCTCCAGCAGAACCAGGCTCAGTGTGAGCGGCCATCTGCTGAGGCCGACTGGGGTTCAAGGAAACAGGAGCAGAGATACAAAAAGCAGCTGTAAAAGGCGGCCCCGTCCAGGAAACACACAGCCAGGCAGACGAGCTCACGGCCAGCTCCCATGTCAGAGGATGAAGAGAGCACATCCAGTTAGTCACAGTCAGAGAAACAGGACTACACTGGAAAACAGGCCTATCTCCAACATCTACAAACAAAGGTGTTTATGGCAGCAGCACAGCTGATCTTTCCAGAATGGTGTCAGTTGTGCAAAAGTACAAGAAATAATTTCCAGCAGTCCATGGATTTATTGTCACATAGATCTACAGATGTTTATGAAGAGGCTGGTACTGGTCTGGTGAACGTTACGTCATTCATTGGTGTCTTTTATCCCTGTGGTTCCTTAATCCTGGACCTTATGTATTGCTTCTCTGTATGTTTCAGTTTTCCCCTCACTACCACAACCCTGACTTGTATAACAGTTCAATTAACAGATTTCTGAAACACTTGATGGCTGCAGAGGCGGTCATAGAACCATTTGAATCAGGTGTGCTGCAACAGAGAGACATCTAAAGCTTGCAGTGCAGGAGGACTTGAGGAGCAGGTTTAAGAACTATTATTTCATACCATAGTCTTTTCCAATCATTAAATTCTTCTTGTATGCTTCCACATGTACAGTGGGGCAAAAAAGTATTTAGTTAGCCACCAATAGTGCAAGTTCTCCCACTCAAAAAGATGAGAGAGGCCGGTAATTTTCATCATAGATATACCTCAACTATGAGAGACAAAATGAGAAAAAAAAAATTCAGAAAATCACATTGTCTGATTTTTAAAGAATTTATTTGCAAAATATGGTGGAAAATAAGTATTTGGTCAGTTACAAACAAGCAAGATTTCTGGCTCTCACAGACCTGTAACTTCTTCTGTAAGAGGCTCCTCTGTCCTCCACTCGTTACCTTCATTAATGGCACCTGTTTGAACCCGTTATCAGTATAAAAGACACCTGTCCACAACCTCAAAAAGTCACACTCCAAACTCCACCATGGCCAAAACTAGAGAGCTGTCAAAGGACACCCGAAACAAAATTATAGACCTGCACCAGGCTGGGAAGTCTGAATCTGCAATAGGTAAACAGCTTGGTGTGAAGAAATCAACTGTGGGATCAATTATTAGAAACTGGAAAACATACAAGACCACTGATAATCTTCCTCGATCTGGGGCTCCACGCAAGATCTCACCCCGTGGGGTCAAAATGATCACAAGAACAGTGAGTAAAAATCCCAGAACCACACGGGGGGACCTAGTGAATGACCTTTAGAGAGCTGGGACCAAAGTAACAAAGGCTACCATCAGTAACACACTACGCTGCCAGGGACTCAAATCCTGCAGTGCCAGACGTGTCCCCCTGCTTAAGCCAGTACATGTCAAGGCCCGTCCCAAGTTTGCTAGAGAGCATTTGGATGATCCAGACGATGACTGGGAGAATATCATATGGTCAGATGAAACCAAAATAGAACTTTTTGGTAAAAACTCTACTCGTCGTGTTTGGAGGAGAGAGAATGCTGAGTTGCATCCAAAGAACACCATACCTACAGTGAAGCATGGGGGTGGAAACATCATGCTTTGGGGCTGTTTTTCTGCTAAGGGACCAGGACGACTGATCCGTGTGAAGGAAAGAATGAATGGGGCCATGTATCGTCAAATTTTGAGTGAAAACCTCCTTCCATCAGCAAGGGCAATGAAGATGAAACGTGGCTGGGTCTTTCAGAATGACAATGATCCCAAACACACCGCCCGGGTAACGAAGGAGTGGCTTCGTAAGAAGCATTTCAAGGTCCTGGAGTGGCCTAGCCAGTCTCCAGATCTCAACCCCATAGAAAATCTTTGGAGGGAGTTGAAAGTCCGTGTTGCCCAGCGACAGCCCCAGAACATCACTGCTCTAGAGGAGATCTGCGTGGAGGAATGGGCCAAAATACCAGCAACAGTGTGTGAAAACCTTGTGAAGACTTACAGAAAACGTTTGATCTCTGTCATTGCCAACAAAGGGTATATAACAAAGTATTGAGATGAACTTTTGTTATTGACCAAATACTTATTTTCCACCATATTTTGCAAATAAATTCTTTAAAAATCAGACAATGTGATTTTCTGGATTTTTTTTTCTCATTTTGTCTCTCATAGTTGAGGTATATCTATGATGAAAATTACCGGCCTCTCTCATCTTTTTGAGTGGGAGAACTTGCATTATTGGTGGCTGACTAAATACTTTTTTGCCCCACTGTATGTATGCCCTCAAATAAATCCAAAATCCTCAAACCTTTACAGGGAATTTTATAATTAAACCTTTCAGATCAATTGAAATGAGCATGGCCTGCATACTACAAAAATTTATCTAACTTATCTGTTAATTAAATTTTTTGGCAGTGTAATACAGTTTTTTCACTGATGACTTTTTTTTAATTAAGTCTATGGCTGAAATTAAATATACAGTGTAAACCAACTACAGAGACCTAGAGCTGAGATTTTTCTCATACCTAGCTAGACATTATTACTGAATGCATTTACTGTCATTTTTTTGGCTGTGGTAGTGTGGAATGAAATTATTATTCCCTTTGCTTTTACTTTTCAGGGTTTCTCGTATCTAACTACCTTATGGATAAGGATGTGGACAGCTACTCCTACCTGAAGAAGGTGTCTGCAGAAGGCCACATGTACAACGGCTTCAACCTCATTACAGCTGAGTTCAAGTGAGGGAAAAGTTTCCTTCCTCTCCTCTGATACAGGCCAGCCGGGTCTATGTTTAAGGATGTTTATAGCTGCAAAAGGATGAATTATCTTTCTCTATGCATCGTTATTAGAGATCAACCATTACAGGTTATTTTGACATCAGTCTAACTAACCCCAGACATGTGCTGCAGATGTTTTGGGGATGATTCTTGACACAATGATTAAAAAATGCTAAATTAGTCACAATTTAGTAAAAAAAAAAAATTGAATGATACATTTAATGAAAAATTAACAAAGGTTGGCCAACGCATGTGCTTTGAATTGGATGCAGGTATCATACCATATTGATACCGAAAACAAATCTAGTATCAACCACAAATATAGGCCTGTTGATGTATTCAGCGCTCTCTAATTGCCACAGGATGGAATATATCTCCATGGTCATAAAAATATTAGGACTCCTTTTTTTCTTCTGTCGATATTGACTGATCCTTTTGGCCCGATTCATTCATGCATTTGATCCATTAGTGCGTTCAGCAGCCACACATTGTGATCATGCAATCTTTTGATTTGTTGATTTGTCTTTTTGTTCAAATTAAGGCTTGAGTTACATTTATTGTTCTCAGTTTTATTATGTAAATTCAAATAATTAAAAGTTTGTTCAGTGAACCCTAAGCTAGCACAGCAGGAAGTCCCTGTAGTCAACTGGGATGGAAAAGAGTATCACTACCTGCCAGGGAAAGGCTGGGCGCTGGGTTCAAATGCACCACAATAGCTTCCTGAAGCGTAAGAAAGGAAAGAGAGGCAGGATTCAGTGATGAGTTTGGTGTCAGGAGGTGTGCTTCCTGCTAACATGGCCTCTAGCTGGATATGAACTGATATAGTTTTTTTTTTTGCAGCTTGTTAATTCATTTCATTTTAATTCTTTTATGAACACATCTCCAGTTCCACCCAGCGGATCTGTGGACGGCTACTCATTTTCTTTACACCTTATGTAATAGAACCTGTGCAGAAATTACTCGTACTGAGAAATTTTAGAGAAAGAAAAACAAAGAACTGCTGCTTATCCTTAGGTTTAGCTGCTCCCTCTTGTTTTTCCTGTTCTTTTATGTTTAAAAAAAAAAAGATCTGTTCTGACCCTGACAGCTGCTTTTCCTGCAGAAAGAGAAAGAAACTTTCATCTTTTAAATAAGCACCAACATTAGCGAATCATTTCTTTCCTGCTGCAGAGCCCTGCAGCGCTGGAGAAATAGGATGTTTATTCCCCTAATCAATAAGGTGTCCGGTGGAAATTAGCATTTACAGGATTTCTTAGTATTTTTCTGGATCTGCTTGATTTAAAATGCAGCAACAGTTTGAGTTCTTTTGAAATGGAACTTTCTGGGCATTTTGGTTTAAAGGCTTTCTACCTAATATGGAAAGATATCGATTTATTGTTTGGATAAAGTTTGTATTTCCTCTTAAAATCACTTTAAATCACAATTTCTATCCATGTTGGATTATATCTGTGACAAAATTCAAGAAGCTAAAGCCATAAATATTTCTAATGGCAGTCTTCGATATTTTAATCCTACATATTGTTCACTATTTTTTCTGACTGATAACTTTCTATTTTTATTCCCATTTTAACCGATAATTGCTGCAGAGTAGAAATGATATCTTCCTCCGATATTTAGGTGCTGAGAAATGATTCCCTTTATCTTCTTCCAGGTTGAGAGCAGCTGGTTTAGACTTATAATGTTAGAGATTAGCTGAACTTATTGCCTAAAAGCATTTCTTTTACTTGCTGGCAGAAACTTGCTTTAGCTGAAATAGAAACATCTTTGTGCTGCAAATAAAACACATTCCAGAGTTTAAGGATTGGATGAACTCTATGAATTTTAGAGGAAGCTCTTCAATTATTGTTTTAGGATCCTTTTCTTCTTTTAAAGAGCTTTATAGCATTGAAAATTCCTTTTTGAAAGCACAAAGCACTGCCTCTTCATGAAAACTATCCGTTGATTGCTGCATATTTCTACATTCTCTTATAGATTTTTTAAATGAAACAAAATTAACACAGTAAATTCACTTTGATTTCAAAGAAGAGAATTTAAAAGATCATACAATAAAAAGTCTTTGAAGTCATTGTTTCATGCAGGAAACTCAATGTTGGGCATTAATCTATCTACTCAACTTTTCTCAAAAAGATTTTTTATCCACTGTATGATTCCGTATTAATATTGATGAAGCACCATATGATACTAGCAGAAGCTATGAAGCTTTGCAGAAATGCGACAGGCAAGCATCACATTTCATAGAGATGTGACCTCGTGGTTTTATGGTGCATTAAAAGGTCCTGAGAACGACATCTGATGGCTTTAGAAACAAAAAAAGAGAAGAATTGGTGAATTATAGCAGTGGACCAAGTAAATGTGGAGCTTTTGCAGAAGTCTTCTATCTGTTGTTAGCATTTTATGTAATATGCAAACATAGATTAGGCTGTAACTAGGAAGTGAAAGTGCATCTTTTTTATTTTTATAGAAAAAAACCTGAAGATTTGCATGCATGGGACTCTAACTGCAGTATTTGCTGTAAGCCTCTTGGTCAGACGTGTATGAGAAAGTCAGATTGGATGGATAGCATCTTTGGTCATATTTTTAAAGTTTAGTAACATTTTTTAAGTTGTTTTTTTTTTTCAGGCTGGACTTCAATCATGTCAGTCTAACTAAGAATAACATTTAATCTAATCTATGTTCAGGGTTAATGTTCTGTAGCCATCAATTTACTCATCAACTGGGCTAGATTCCCCGACCCTCAGCATTATAATACCAACACCCTGGCTTTTACAGCTCGTCTATATTTGTAGATGTAGTCGATGAGCCTTCAGAGCGCGTTTTGACCTTGCCTAAAAGCCTGACCATCATTGTCTGTGCCGAAAGCCCATCCACGCCTCTCCAGGCAACTGCACCACAGCTGGCGATTGGCAAATTGCTCTACAGCCTCAACATAGAGGGCTCTTCATTAGAGCAGCCCCAGGCCAGAATACCGATTATCTCGCTGCCTGAGGTCTCAGAAAAAGGGACTTTTTTTTTCTCACTCGTCCCTCTTCGCTCTCTCTCTGCTCCCAGTAGCCCTGATCCCCTGCTGCTCCCTCATCTCTGCTCAAATCAACCCAAAGCCCTGCTGATGAGGCCCTCGATATTCCAGCCACTTATACATAGCAGAAATGGCCTCTCTCCCCATAAATCCTTCAGCTGCTTCCTCCTCTGTCAATTTGACTCACAGCACAGACATGAGGGTCTTTAGTTGAGGTCAAAATATAGAGAACAGAGCTACAATCTCCTCCTTTTTGCATGTTTGCTGTTGATTTTAAGTAGTTTTTTTTTCTTTTATGTCCCTTCAGGTTTATTGAATGGCTAATGCCGATGCCTGGTCGCATCAGTGTGTGCTATCGCTCGTGTCAACCCCCGTCTACCGCTGCTGTGTTCACCGTCACCATAGGAACACAGACAGTGTTGTTTATTTATGATGTTTAGCTGGCTCTGGGTACAAGAAACAATATTAAGGACGGGAGATTGCTGTTGTCAGAAGGATTTTGTAATTTCAGTTGGCGGCTATGAGATTTGCTCTGTCTGTCTGCTGTTTTCTTCTCTGACACATTTCTCTGCCTTTAGAACATGCTCTGCTCAGAAGTGTTCGATTCGCTTTTGTCAGGCTATGCTGCTGTATTTACCTCGGTGCAATGTGATTTTGCTAATATTGAAGCTCATGGCTGGATGCTGGTCATTTTTTTTCTTTTTCAAATTCTGTTTTTTTATAGTTTTGCAGGTTTTCTATCAAACTTTTTTTTAAGTTAAAAAGTAACAGGAGTTGTTGCACCTGTTATATGTCAAGCTGTACATGAAAACCATTTGTTCCTGTTGACGAATTAAAGTAATCACCTGTAGATTTCTGTGAGGAGACTGTTTCTATGCAGTTTTCATCACAGCAACAAATGGCTACTCGTGACCAGAACTGTAATCTGAGCAGCTAAAGCTGCACCACCACTCTGATGAATGCATCTAATGAAATCCAGCAGTTCTGAGCAGATTAATGAATTATTAAAATAATCATTAACTAATTTAGTTATCAATTAATCGTTAACTGGAGTATAGAGACTTTAAAACATGCCTTTAGCTGACAGGTCAACCCACTCAGAGCAGTAATTATATATAAAAATGGTAAAACAAATAAACAAACATTTTGTATTTAAGAAAAAAAAAGTTTCCATCCATCAAAATGCTCCATACTTAACGCCTTAAGTGGAAAAAAATGTTTTCACCTGGTTTATTCATCACAAATCTTTACTGAACCTTTGGCTATCCAATAATCATTTCATCGAAATAAATTTTGACAGATTAAGTTTGCAAAATTGATTAAGCTAATTAATTAATCATTAGTTGCAGCCCTACATCTAGGGCTAAAACATCCATCCATCCATCCATTTTCCATGACGCTTCATCCCTGCTCAGGTCACGAGGGGTGCTGGTGCCTATCTCCAGCTGTCAATGGGCGAGAGGCGGGGTACACCCTGGACAGGTCGCTAGTCTGTTGGAAGGCAACACAGAAACAAACAAACATTCACGCACACATTCGCATCTAAGGAGAATTCAGAGAATACAATTAACCTAACAGTCATGTTTTTAAACTGTGGGAGGAAGCCGGAGTACCCGGAGAGAACCCACGTATGCTCAGAGAGAACATGCAAACTCCATGCAGAAAGAATGGAACCAATAACCGTCTTGTTGCAAGGTAACAGTGCTACCTACTGCTCCACTGAGCAGCCCAGGGCTGAAACAATTAATCGCATTATTGTTATTAACAATTATTGATATAACCATCAATTAAAATGGCCTTTGAATCAAATGTACACACACACTCGTGGAACAGTGCTGGCATTAGATGTTGAAGCAGTGTTGCACCGTGTTTCAGACTGACTGACTGATGCCACAGCTACGGCTGCCATGAAACCCACATCAAAAAGTTATCTGGCCTTCTAGTTCAAAGGGATCTGGTCAAAAATTATGATTCTCCCCGCTGTACTAAATCTGTGACAGGTGCCCTTGATGTAGGGAAGATTTTTCTAAATGAATTCATTCGCTACGACAAACCAGTCCAAAAGATGCTCCACTGTGGCTAAATGCTGTTGTGCCTCTTTGAAACCTGCCATTAGTTCACCCCCAATATTTAACATCCTACCGTACTCTTATCCTCTACTTCTTCATTGTCATACAGGCATATTAATTCCAGTTTTCTAACTTGTAGGGTTACATCATGTTGGGTTTTATCATCACCGTCCTATCAGCAGACACCTACTCCATTATCTCCACCTAGACATTAAATAGTCTACTTGTCTAATTTTCTGTTATGCTGTGTCCCATCTAGAGCCAAACAAGACATGGTGTGTTACTATGGCAACAAAGGCAGCTCTGAACCCATCCGTCTGAATCCAGGTCTGTTTTTTTATTTTTTTTATTACGGTTGCTGTAGAAACCATTCATTTCCAATCCACCTCTGCTCCTGGCCTCTGGCCCGTTCATGTTTGCCTTGACATTTCTGTTGGTGTCGCTCTCACGTTGTGTTATTTGCTGAAGCACATGACAAAAGGACACCAGAGGACTATTGGTTGACACGGTGTGGATTTTTTTTGTGTTGTGCTTGTTTCTCCTTAGCAGGGATCTATGGCTTAAGTAATTCGCTCCTGGATACCCCGTGGAAGAAGCTGCTGAAAGGCAAGCAGCACTTCACCAGCATCGTCGGCGACCAGTCCCTGTCCTGCGACGGCCTCGTCCAAGAGCTGCTCAATGTGCTTAATAACGAGGAGCTGTGGGTGACCAACACCCAACAAACGCACAGCATCAAAAACACTGAAAAAAGTTTAAAACGTTGTTTTTTAAAGGAAAAGTCCAGTCAGCAGGAAATGATCAAAGGATAATTATCTGTACTTAAAACTAATATGTTTGCGGTGATTAAATGAATTTAGCGTTAATCAGTAAAAAAAATAAAACTAATTGACGTCACGGTGTGGTAAGCCTAGCGCCATTCTCCCCGCTTTACAATCAAAATCAATAGGAACTACTAAACACATCTGCAATCAACAACAATTATTGAAGATTTCCAGAGGACTTCAACATTGAAATGTGCGAGAGCCAGTGGTGTCAAAAGTACACTTATTTGTTACTTAAGTAGAAGTATAGATACTGCAGTTTAAAAACACTCTGGTAAAAGTCGAAGTATCAACTTGACCTCTTTACTCAAGTAAAAGTGGAAAAGTGGAAATGTGCTCCAAAAACTACTTAAAGTATAAAATTATAAAGTAACCTTAAAAAAAAACAGCCATACCACTATATGAATTGAAAGATCAATTTTTCAACTATTTTGAAAAATTCTTTGAGATAGGGCCAAGGATGAGGGAGGTCTTGTTGGTCTCCGATGATCTTTTTCTGAATCCTACATTATAGCATGGCATAGACAATTCTTGTTTGCAGTTTGAAGAACACCTGCTTGCTTCTGATGCTTTCCTTTAGCTAACCAATGAGTGTTTGCATTATATTACTCATCCAATGACACTAGTTTTCACTAGATGTGGATGGCGCCAATGATCTGCATTGGATGGCGCACATGACTTGAAATAAATATTTATAAACATCAAACCGAAGCCAAGAGTAACAAGTAAAGTTTGTTTTAAAAATGTAAGGAATAGAAAGTACAGATACTTTTGTGAAATTGTAATGAATAGAAGTAAGAAGTAGGAAGAAAAAGAAGTAATGGAGTAAAATATACAGTGGGGCAAAAAAGTATTTAGTCAGCCACCAATAGTGCAAGTTCTCCCACTCAAAAAGATGAGAGAGGCCAGTAATTTTCTTCATAGATATACCTCAACTATGAGAGACAAAATGAGAAAAAAAAATCCAGAAAATCACATTGTCTGATTTTTAAAGAATTTATTTGCAAAATATGGTGGAAAATAAGTATTTGGTCAGTTACAAACAAGCAAGATTTCTGGCTCTCACAGACCTGTAACTTCTTCTGTAAGAGGCTCCTCTGTCCTCCACTCGTTACCTTCATTAATGGCACCTGTTTGAACCCGTTATCAGTATAAAAGACACCTGTCCACAACCTCAAACAGTCACACTCTAAAATCCACCATGGCCAAAACCAGAGAGCTGTCAAAGGACACCTGAAACAAAATTATAGACCTGCACCAGGCTGGGAAGTCTGAATCTGCAATAGGTAAACAGCTTGGTGTGAAGAAATCAACTGTGGGATTAATTATTAGAAAATGGAAAACATACAAGAACACTGATAATCTTCCTCGATCTGGGGCTCCACGCAAGATCTCACCCCGTGGGGTCAAAATGATCACAAGAACGGTGAGTAAAAATCCCAGAACCACACGGGGGGACCTAGTGAATGACCTGCAGAGAGCTGGGACCAAAGTAACAAAGGCTACCATCAGTAACACACTACGCCGCCAGGGACTCAAATCCTGCAGTGCCACACGTGTCCCCCTGCTTAAGCCAGTACATGTCAAGGCCCGTCTCAAGTTTGCTAGAAAGCATTTGGATGATCCAGACGATGACTGGGAGAATATCATATGGTCAGATGAAACCAAAATAGAACTTTTTGGTAAAAACTCTACTCGTCGTGTTTGGAGGAGAGAGAATGCTGAGTTGCATCCAAAGAACACCATACCTACAGTGAAGCATGGGGGTGGAAACATCATGCTTTGGGGCTGTTTTTCTGCTAAGGGACCAGGACGACTGATCCGTGTGAAGGAAAGAATAAATGGGGCCATGTATCGTCAAATTCTGAGTGAAAACCTCCTTCAATCAGCAAGGGCATTGAAGATGAAACGTGGCTGGGTCTTTCAGCATGGCAATGATCCCAAACACACCGCCCGGGTAACGAAGGAGTGGCTTCGTAAGAAGCATTTCAAGGTCCTCGAGTGGCCTAGCCAGTCTCCAGATCTCAACCCCATAGAAAATCTTTGTAGGGAGTTGAAAATCCGTGTTGCCCAGCGACAGCCCCAGAACATCACTGCTCTAGAGGAGATCTGCATGGATGAATGGGCCAAAATACCAGCAACAGTGTGTGAAAACCTTGTGAAGACTTACAGAAAACATTTGATCTCTGTCATTGCCAACAAAGGGTATATAACAAAGTATTGAGATGAACTTTTTGTTATTGACCAAATACTTATTTTCCACCACATTTTGCAAATAAATTCTTTAAAAATCAGACAATGTGATTTTCTGGCTTTTATTTTCTCATTTTGTCTCTCATAGTTGAGGTATATCTATGATGAAAATTACCGGCCTCTCTCATCTTTTTAAGTGGGAGAACTTGCACTATTGGTGGCTGACTAAATACTTTTTGCCCCACTGTAGATACCTAAAAAGTGTTAAACTGACAATGCCCATGTGCATGGCAGTTGGATGTGGTAATACATTGGGTAAAAGTGAAAAAAAATACTTATTTCATCTTTCCGATTCCTGATCCTCCACGGACGGGTTCGTCGTGCCAACTTGAAGAGGGAGGATTTGACATCGAACTTCTGGCCAGTGAAAAAACACGTAATATGTAGCCAACATTTCAAAGACGAATGTTTTCAAGATGATTTGGATAATAGCGCATTGTGAAAAAGACCAGATACAGCACTGGGACTTGCTCAACAACCGATACCGCACCGTGACGTCAAGAACCGGTAGTTGGCAGTAGTATCATTTGACAAACATGGATGCCTCCAGTAAAGCACATTCAAATGAAAATTACTCTTAATTAAAAACACTTATCATTTATTGAACAGAAGGTAATAAATACTTTCAGAAATTTGAATTGTGAATATAACTGGACTTTTCCTTTAATTGTCAAACGTTTGAAGCACTATGTTTTTTGGGGTTTTTTGTAGTATGTAGAAAAATTATCAAGTGGAGGTAAAAAAAAAAAAATCCTTGCCTAAGAGTTTTTTTTTTTTTTTTCATTTTGCTTCATAGAAACACACCTGATCCAATTCAAGAGAAGCAGGGTGACGGTTACAGCCAGTCCATGATCCAGGCTCTGTCGGCCGTATGTGTCCGCTCTCCTCATTATGGCACAAGGTCAGTGTCTCCTATCTTTGACAAATCTCTCTATTTTTCTCCTGCTTTTTTTCCAACCCTGCTATGATTGGACTGACACAGGACATTTTGGTCCCTGCAGTGAGTCTCTGGAGCAGGAGTGTCCAGACTATAACCCATTTATAGGGGATGTTTTGCGGTCCATGCATTCAGTTCAGGAACATTACAAAACTGACTGATCTATTAATTTCTAGTCAGCATTTCTTCCCCATATGCTGTAATTTTCCTTGATGTTGCTTATAACTCTTGATTAAAAACTTCAGAAATCCTGTTACTTTCTTTTAAACAGGCAAAGGTGTATATTTATATTTCAGATCAACAGGTACTAGAGGGTTCTTTCTCACATTATAATATTCCACGTTGTTTTTTTTTTTACTGTCATTACACTGTCACAAGCACAGAACAACAAAATGAACTCTCTGCATCTTAACCCATCCACTTGGGGAGCAGTGGGCTGCCATTCTGCAGCGCCCGGGGAGCAGTGTGGGGTTAAGGGTCTTGCTCCCAGAGTGGCAGTCTTTGGGAGTGGGGCTTGAACTCAAAACCACTAGGCCACACTCAGCTGTCGTTACTAATCAACATTAAAAAATGTAAAATTGAAAAAATATATATAATTTAAAATAATTTTAATACGGTTTTTATTTGAAATTTCTTCACACAAAGCAAAAAGGATTGAAAAAGTGGTTTTAGGTCAGAAGCCAGAGTGTCCGGCTGAAGTATTCATACACCTTGGAATTCAGTGACAGAAAAAAAGTGATGTATAAATGTGAGTGGGAGGTAAACTATTCGGTTTTTTAAAGTGTGTTTTTATTATTTTTTTAAAGAACATTGCAACATTCAATTTTCAATTTGCTTCAATTGCAGAAGTTGTTATAAAGACAATATTTCATAAGAACTGGAGCAGCTCAGTAAGCACGGTAACGGTTCATGGAACCATTGCTTGTTGTTAGGATTATTTTAGTGATGATTTGACATTAAATCTAAAAATCTAAGACAATAAATAAATAATGCAGTTCCTTGAGTTTGTTAACCCAAAATCAAGCTGTTTTGTAAAGGTTTGCTTCGGGATAAACAATGTAAAAAAGGAACATAGCACCCGTGTCAGGGAGAGTGTTTAGGAAAAGTTTAAAGCAGGGTTGGATCATAAAACAATATGCTAAACTTTATTGGTCTCTCTTTACTAATCTGACACTCATGGAGGAGCTGGAAAAACAAATCTATAAGAAGTCCTGTTGGCACTTAGAAAACAGTGGAAATCTATCCTGCTTTTTTAACGTTTTACTGTATATAGTCCAATTTTATTTTCTTTACTTTCACCTCCACTTTGTACAGAAGAGGATTAGGGCCACTGAAAAAAAAAAAGTTAACTGATTTTTAAATTTTATTTCAGTTTAACATGGGAATAAAGTCAGAATTCTGAGAAAAAAGTCAGAATTCTGAGATTAAAGTCAGAATCCTGACTTTTTTCCCATACTAAACTGAAATAAAATTTAAAAATCAGTTAACTTTTTTTTTTCAGTGGCCCTAATTCTCTTCCGTAACTTTGTGCTCCTGACATGAAAACGTATAGAAATAAATGTAGTTGTGTTTTTATTCTATTAATAAACAATTTCTGTACGGTTTGATCCCTGCCTGATCATTATTGGGTGACGGTGTTTGTCTTTCTTCTCCTTTTCAGGACCAACACAATAATCCTGATAGATGCAGAGGGGAACGTCACCTTCACAGAGCGCACAATGATCGACTTTGACACAAGCAAATGGAGCACCAATTCCTTTCGGTTCAACCTCCAGGCATGAAGACGAGTTAGAGGAGACCAACTCTGTGCCTTTCTGCAACGGCTTTTCCTTCGTCAGCCAATCGGCTGCAGCTGCTCTTCCCAGAAAGACTGGCCTGTAGCTGCCAACATGACCTACCTGTAATCAATTTAATTTAAAATGCTTCTTTAAAAACAGCTGTAATAATCTAGAGAGAAAATGCCAAAGGACAATAACATTTTTATGAATAAAATTGTTTTATCTACATGTCACAGAATACACTTGTTTGGATGCGGGAATGCCTTACCTGCTGTTTTCTGGTTATCATAAAATCTTCATGAAAACATTGAATCTGTTTGGAGTCAGATTTTCTAACCTTAAATAAAACAACAATTCTTTCAGTTTTAGGACTAAAGGTTAAAAGTGTTGTTTATTCATTCATTTATTAGATTAGATTAGATTACATTAGTGTATTCAAGCCATTTTATGGAATCCAAAAACAAAAGATTTTGAATGCAAGTTGTTTCAGGTAATAATCGTTTGCTGTCGTCTGTTGTTTATGGGTGAATTTCCAACTATTTGACAAGTTAAACGCTTCATCCAAACACTCAAGCTACCGAATGGTTGAAAATGTTTTCGTTCAAATTAGTTTCACTAATTGTGGAGTCATTTCTAAATTCCAAATGATAAAATGTGATTTTTAAGAAGTTGGTATCTGGCATCAAAGGACCCATTTTAGTTTATTTCTTCAGCATAAAAAGTGTTTTACAGGCTATCAAAGCAACAGGGATAATTCCACTCAAACTGAACCCATCAGAGTTGATCGCCACGGTTTTTGGGAAAGCTTTGAAACTAATTTATTTTCTCTACGCTGATTTGAAATTTAGATTAAGGTGACTGTCACTTTAACTAAGGTCTTTTTTTATTTTTTTAATTGAAAACAATTTTGGTTCGGGAGCAATGATGATAAAACATAACATCTCAGAATTATCAGCAAAAATTTGTGGCAGAAGTTTGAATTTATGAGTTTCCTCTGATTCACATGTAAACTAACATTTTTATAGTAACTGAACTTTATTGATCTCACACTGGAGAAATTCACCCCTGCATTTAACCCATCCCCTTTGGGAGCAGTGGGCTGCCATTGTGTGGCGCCTGGTGAACAGTGTGGGGTTAAGGTTGTTGCTCAGAGACTCAGACTGCAGGCTGTGGGGGTTGAACCGGGTACTTGCAACCTTCTCAGAGCAAAAGCTCACTGCTCTAACTACAAGGCCAACAATCCCGCATCATTTGACCAGATGTTTTAGTCGGCATTCTGACATGACTGGCTTACTATCCTGTCATAATCATCTTGGTTTTATGTAGTTGAGTTGTTTTTATCTCACCACAGGCAGGGCCTTAGTAGAACACATTTCATAAATCCCCAATATGGCTGACACATTGGGGCTTTGGGGATGTAATTTACTCAAGATAATGGTCCCTTAAAACCTGCTTATATGTGATCCATTGGACATTCAACTGGGTTAAGGTTTTTTTTTTTTCTTTACAGTGTCCTATGTGGCAATACGGAAATAAGAATAATTGTCTTGATGCCAAAAAGAGTCCAACAGAGTGGAGCAGCATGGCTATCACCATAGTGTTCCGCTTTATGTATGCATGCAAATAACTTTATTATGATTATGCAGGGAGTATTGCAAATTATAAGGACATTGCAATGTCAGTAGTACATGGAAGGAAAAACAGGAAAAAGGAGAAAAGATGAAGGAAATGCATAGTCTTTTCTACTACCTGCGGTACTGTTGCGTTGCAGTGTTGTCGAAAAGAGTGCTATCTACAAAATTATTGAATGCCTACTTAATTCTAAAGGTTGATTACACAATTGTTCCAATGAGACATTTATTTAATCAATAACTGGTTTAATAGTTGATAGGTTCATATTAAGTAAAAATATATTACTTTTATAGTTCTTTTTTAATGAAGTTTAGTGTCAGTAAAGCAGTTTAAACCTGTTTAATATACCCTACCATTTCTGACATTAAATGTTGTCAAAGATCCTACCAGATGCATGTTGATAGCTATAAAAAGCTTGTGTTCAAAGATGCTAAGGAATCTTTTTCCACATGAAGTCAGGGTTTAACTGTATGTTCCAGCCTTTGGGTGGATTAAGAGAAAGTCCACAGTATATTCAAACTTATGCACCCAATATTTGCTTTTACAAATAGCTGAAGGTGTGATATCCATCATCTTGCCTCCCTGGAGACAGAACTTTTTTAATGCATCATTATAAACCCAAAGTAATAAGACAGTTTACTTTATATTTATGTATTAAGTATTGTTTATCTTTTTTCTGTTATCCAAGCTCTTTAAGTGAAAAATAACACTTTTCACGTATGCAATTAACAAATATACCTAATTTTAAAACAGCATATCAACAGCGACATCTGCTGGTCAAATTAACAAACTAATAGTTATTTTTGGCACGATGAAGTACGTTATAGAAATTTTGTTTTGTGTGTGGTGGATTTTCAATAAAAAAATAAATAAAGCTTAAATATTTTTTCGTTGGCTCTGGTGTTTTAAACTGTTCGCATCAGTTTTGGAGGATACTCTATTCAATAGAGTTTATTGAATGGATGAATCTTACGTCACTCAGCATGGGGAACGCAGCCATTGGTCCGTTGACCAATCAATCACCATGGAAAACGCCGGTTCTTGAGGGCGGGATTTGTGAAAGCTCCCTCTGTGCCGTGGTTTCCTTTCAAGATGGCGTTGCTGCCGCGGGAGCAGTGTGGCTGCTGCTGGGAAATAAAATCATTTTAAAGGCTGGTGGAATCCTAAGAAGAGAAACGTTTGTCACACTTATTAGTGAGTAGATCACCAAGCTTTTTAATCGTTCGCAAACTGTCTTTTCAAACGTCAGTGTTAGCCGCTTAGCATTGACGCTAGCATTACAGTGTAGGCCTTACGAGCAGCTACAGCAGGGGTCTGCAACCTTTCATATCCAAAGAGCCGTTTTGCCCAGAGCCGCAAAATATACCGTGACTTTTTCTAGAAACCCTTCTTTTTTTTAATCTTGTATAGGAAATTAGTTGTTGCCATCTCAAAAATCAATTTATATATTTTTCATGTTAAAACGTATAATTTTCAAGCTAATTCATAGAAAAATGTCTCTTAAAACATATTTCTGTTTCTTTTAATCTCATTCTTTTCCATCTTATAAAAAACGCTAATGCTATTGATACCGGTAAATAATATAGTAAATTATTTAGCTCTTTATATACATTTTAGCCACTATTAAGAGCCGCTGGAGAGGGTCCAAAGAGCCATATGTGGCTCTGGAGCCGCAGGTTGCAGATCCCTGAGCTACAGACTGAAAGGATGCTCACTTAATAATTTTAAACTACAGAGAGTTTTATTAAAAAAAAAAATTCAATTATTATCAAACTACGGAAGAGGATTAGGGCCACGGGAAAAAAGTTAACAGATTTTTAAATATTATTTCAGTTTAATATGGGAAACAAATCGGAATTCTGACTTTAATCTCAGAATTCTTACTTTAATCCCATTATTCTGACATCAATCTCACAATTCTGACATCAATCTCACAATTCTGACATCAATCTCACAATTCTGACATCAATCTCACAATTCTGACTTAAATCTCACAATTCTGACTTTATTCTCTGAATGTTGGATCTTAATTTAGATGAGCACCATGTAGGAAGAGATGTGGGAGCTCTCAGCTTCACTGACAAAGATGTGTTTTTTGGGAGGGCCAGCAACACATTGGAGGAAAATTATGGAATTAGGAGACCTTTTACGTGCCCAAGGGGTCCCTGGTGATGCTATTTCATTAATAGAGGAGCAGAAGGTGATTAAAACAAGAGAGCTAGTTTTGTCTCTAAAACAGAGATGGCTACGGCTTGATGCTAACATGTTTGTTAGCTGTCAGAATTCTGAGATTAAAGTCAGACTTATTTTTTTCAGTGGCCCAAATCCTCTTCCATATCAAACCGACAAATCATGCTTTAGCAGATTACGCGTATAATAGAATGAATGTCTAAATGCATTTAAACCTGACATATACTCTGTGGTCATTTTCCCCTTTTATCTCCTAGATGTCCGCATTGGAGCATGGTCAGCGCCGCTGTTCCAAAATAAGCTGAATGCATTGTGATTTCCAATAATTGAGACAGTGATTCTGACAGCTGTCTGCATTAATGAAAAGAGCAATGTAGTCAGTTTAGCATATTCTCATCTGGTACGCGGTCTAAACAGGGATGATCTTCTGCTTTTTGGGAATCTGCAAAGATTATATGAATTGTCAGTTTTCTATAAGGTTTAGGTATATTTTTTTGCAAGCAACATGGATATAGATGAAGTTCTCCCCCCTCTCCCTCTGGAGCCACCTGATGATTTTGATCTAGACCAGAGCAGAGCACCTCCACCACCTCCCCTGCAAACGTCCAGTGACGCAGAGGTAATGGACGTTAGCTCTGGTGGTGATGGACTCACGCACACCCCAGGGGATGGGGAAGCAACACAGGAGCTTATCAGCAAGGGCTCCCTTATTTTCTCTACACACCCCACCAATGAAGCAAGTCCCAACCCAACGTGCCCCAGAACAGCCCGCCATGCTCCTCAGGTCACCAAGTTCCTGCCAGACCTGAAGCAGCTTAGAGATGTTAAGATCAGGGTGAGCTTCACTGAGAGCAGCAGCAGCACTAGCAGTAACAGTAGCAAAGAGAGGAAGGTGTTATATACAGGTGAGGGCCAAGAGACAGGAAGTGATGATTGTTTAACTCATCTCAATGGTGAAATGCAAGACATGGAAAGTTTGTTAGAGGTTCCTGAGAGTAGCAGCGGAGCTGGGAACGCAGCAGGCAGCAAGTCGGAGGAGAGTGCTGTAGACCTGGAAAATAAGGTAGAGTTTGCCGTTTTGGATGAGTTGGAGGACTACTACGACATCCTGGTGGGTGATGGGGAGCAGGGCGGCTTTAAATCCGACGCCATAGTTCAGCGGGAGCTGATGGACGACGAGGCTGCTGTCTACGGGTATGAGGTACGTCTGAGCTCATGTTTTGCATCTCGCCTGCTCATTTTGAGATTGTGTTGTCAGGTTTGTGCAGAGTCCAACCTTCATTCCCGTGTTTCAATTTTACTTTGACCTTTTAAAATGGCTGTATATAATAAAAAAAAAGATAAAAGTTCTTTTCACAATGGCAAACAGAGCCTTACAAAAATGATTGGCTCCTGTACCACCTTTCTAAAATGTTTTATATTGAGATTTAATTTGCTTGAGAGACACAAACTGCAGCAAAAAGGAAGTTAAAGGACTGGATCAGATAGTTTGGAGCTGATTTCAGCTACATTCGCACTGCAGGCCTTAATAATCAAATCTAGGGCTGCAACAACGAATCAAAAAAATCGATAAAAATCGACTTTTAAAAGCGTTGGCAACGAATTTCATCATCGATTAGTTGTGTCGCGCGATTAATGCGTCATCCGCCACTGCCGTCATCACTGCCACTTGACTGAAACGGGGGAAGAAGAAAAAAATACGGCAGAGCGAGCCAGCGCCGCAGGTGCGCAGTGTTGCCAACTCAGCGACTTTGTCGCTATATTTAGCGACTTTTCAGACCCCTCCAGCGACTATATTTTTTAGAAAGCGACTAGCGACAAATCTGGCGACGTTTTACGGTGTTACTGGCGGCTTTTGGAGACTCTTACGTGAAAGCATGTATCGTTCCTACTCTTGTCCTGCAGCAGCTGCTGCTGCCGTGGTGCGCCTCCCCCATCCCAACCCCGTTGTCCCGCAGGAATCCCTCTCAGCGCTGCAGTCAGAGCCGCAGGATGTTTCAGCGTCCAGACTGCAAATGAAGCGCGCATGTGCCGGGATTGACGGCGCAAATTGATCACAATAATTAAAATAGCCTTTATAAATAAATTTACTTGCAAATTATGAGGGCAAGGCTTTTGAAGTTTAAATCTTCTGGCAAAGATAAAGTAAAGAAGATCCTGCAATTTATGGAAGTAAAGCAGAATAAAATCCAGCAAGATCAGTAATATGTCAATTAATTATATGCCACATTCCCATGTAAATATCTGTCTTTGGAGGATGCGTTTTTTAGCACCCCTAGTTCTCTCATTTTTATTCCAAATACAATTTATAATTTGAACCACAGGGCTATTTTTATCTCTATGGTTCAGTATTTTCTCAAGTAGCAACTTTAACTGCTATACTTTCCTGTCTTAAAAGGCAGAACTCTTCTAGTCTAAAAAAAAACTCATTTGATGAAATGGGGGGGACCTATTGTTTGAGCCCCTTAGGGGCTTTTTAAAACAAAAATGCCTGTCTTTTTTGCGCTTTATGAAACAAAGTACCCTATATTTTTTGGATGTACAGCTACATTTCTCATGTAAGTTTGCGTAGTTTTAACACAAACATTTATTTTTCATATTGCACCAGTACAGTTAATGAGCAACCACACTTGTGTGCTTGTTTGTTCTGTCTAAAATGTTTATTTTGGAATAAAGAGGTTAATATAAAAAATATTTTTTGTCCGATTCATCGATTAATCGAAAACATAATCGGCCGATTCATCGATTTTTAAAATAATCGTTAGTTGCAGCCCTAATCAAATCCATTTTTTTTTTTTTTTTTGAAATCCGAATTTTATTTCGTGGCTGTTCACATTTCCAAATATATGCAACTTGTATGTGATCTCCTGTGTGAACTGCATTCATACAACGCAAGTTTCCCGCATGCGCAGTAGAGGACGCAATGACGGAAGTATGGATGGTAGTGCTAGAGCGCATCTAGAGATCTTTCCCAACCATAAAAACACAATCTTTTCAAGATGGTTAAACATAAATACTGTTCTTCGCATCATCGTCCGCCATGGTTGTTGTTTTTCTTGCCGCTTCTTCATTGCAAGACCCAGAATAGTGACCTTTTGTCAGGTATCAATGGCGTTCAGGTCAGATGAATGTGACCTGGCCGTTCAGACACAGGTTGCATTTGAGAAGATCAGATTCCTATCGGATTCAGGACCACATAGCCATGTGGCCTGGGTCTCATTGGAAAAAATCGTGTCTGTGCTGTTCAGAGTGCCAGGAAAAGATCAGATACAGGTTGCATATGTGACAAAAAATCGGATTTGGCTCACTTACGGCTGCGGTCTGAACGTAGCCTTAGTCTTTAAAATCCCTGCTTCACTGGATTTGACACGTTGTCAATCCACTTTTTTTTAAAAACAACGGACTCGGGCTTGCAGGTGGTGCAGTAATTGGCGCCCATGACCCATGTAAGGAGGCCTTAGTCCTTGACGTGGCCAACCCGGGTTTGAATCCGACCTGTGGTCCTTTCCCATGTGGCTCTCCCCTTCTCTCATACGCCCTTTCCTGTCAGCCTACAATCATAAAAACGAGCCACTAGTTAGGGCTGCAACAACGAATCGATAAAATCGATAAAAATCGACTTTTAAAAGCGTTGGCAACGAATTTCATCATCGATTAGTTGTGTCGCGCGATTAATGCGTCATCCGCCGCCGTCATCATCACATCCACTTGACTGAAACGGGGGAAGAAAAAAAAATACGGCAGCGCTGCAGGTGCAGTGTTGCCAACTCAGCGAGTTTGTCGCTATATTTAGCGACTTTTCAGACCCCTCCAGCGACTATTTTTCAAAAAAGCGACTAGCGACAAATATGGCGACTTTTTATGGTGTCACTGTCGGCTTTTGGAGACTCTTACGTGAAAGCATGTATCGTTCCTCCAGCGGCAACTGCTGCCGTGGGGCGCCTCCCCCAACCCCGTCCAGACTCCAAATGAAGCGTGCATGCGCCTGGATTGACGGCGCAAATTGATCACAATAATTAAAATAGCCTGCGCTTTGTAAAGTGAAAAAAAGTCGTAACATGCAACTTTTGTAAAACAAATGAACATGTCACGGAAGCACCACTGTTATGATGCAGCACCTGAAAAGGAAACACGTTGGAGCCTTCGATGGCAGTGAAGAGAGCTGATCAGCAGGGTGAGCGACCATGTTTGTTTCGTTTTAAAGTGGGGAAACGTAACGTTAGTTTTTTTAATCGAAAACATAATCGGCCGATTCATCGATTTTTAAAATAATAGTTGCAGCCCTACCACTAGTGCTGTAAAAACTAAAAAAAAAAAAAGGTAACTTGACTAAAAATAAAGGACTCCAGAGGCATAAGAAGGCAGATGCCAATGGTTTTATTAACTCCTTTGCAAAACAGCTTAAGGTTAGTTAAATTTGGTGAAAAGCATCTCTTTAAATTCAATTTCCTAATGTCCTGTGGATTCTCTGTCGGATTTAGGTGTGGAGTTTTGGAGAAACAAAAAATCTCAAAATGGTAGACCATGTGTGCTTCAGTAATGTTTCCTTTATGTTATATTTTCCTTCCTCATTTGGAACGGATGAATATCCCTTTATATCGGCTGGTGGTTTGATCTGTTTGGTTGTGTCTCTGTACGTGAGCTGTTGCTGTTGGCCCAGCCTAACCACTTACTGTTCCAGGAGGGCTTCGACAACGACGTGGATGCTCTTCTGGAGGAGGGCATGCCAGTCCCCAAAAAGATGCGCCTAGCAGACGACAAATACGCTGCCGGCGACAGCGATCACCAGTCCGACGGAGACGGTGAAGGGGGCGTTCAGCCGATGGTGACCAAAATAAAGACTGTCCTGAAGAGTGAGTGGTGGGATGCTAATTGTTTGGTGCCGTCTATTTCTTATTGGTTAACTGTGGCTTATGGATGTGGCTTATCATAGTAAAGATCTGTGAAAAGGTTGGATTTATGTGTAGGAAGATTGATTTAGTGCTTATATGGTCATCATTTATATTTTGCGCTGATATTATTGGATTACTGATAATTATTCCCTATTGATTTAATCCAAAACAGCTTTTTGTTTACATGGTAGTTTTATTCCACCTTACTAAATCTTTTTAAATCTTCTTTTAGTTGTTGTTGTTTTGTTTTTTTTACGATGTTGCTGCATTAACATCGGGGTAAATTTTAAGGTATTTTAAGCTTTGCTGATGATGCATATAAATGTGTGTCTGTAGGGATGTCCTGCTAAGTTTTGACCCCCGTATTGCAGTTTTGCGTGTTGACCATTAGTGATATTAATGTGATACATCAGCATGACTCTCACTTTTATGAAAAGAGAATGTTTCATATTTTACAGAGCTGGGCTCATTAACCCTGGTCCTCTATGGTTTAGGCTTTCTCACACCTGACCTAAATAAATGGGTGATTAGCCGCCCCTGAAATTCAATTCCTTTCAGTTTATCTATGTAGCACAAATTCACAACACATGTCATCTCAAGGCACTTTATAGTTCACCAGATCTTAGAGTCAAATTGATTCAAAGTTTTCTATCTAAGGAAAACCAGTTTATTGCATCGACTCATTGACTCGAAGGCATCCCTCACACTTAGCATGCTTGTAAGCTGCTGTATATCCACTGGGCCAGGGTTTCCGCGGGTCTTTAAAAATCATTAAAGTATAATTTTTTTAATTAAGGTCTGAATTTCATAACTATGATATTAATATCACAATGTTGTTTTTTTTAATCATTGCTAATTACATTATCAAGGCAGCACTTGAATGGAATCTTCTAGATGGGTTTTTTAAAACGAAAGTCTAGCCTGGCATTAACATTCATTAAATGAGATTATTTTGGCATTTAAAATGCTTTATTTAGAAAAAAAATGTTTATAAAAACTATTAAATGAGATGTGTGTGTATATATATATATATATATATATATATATATATATATATATATATATATATATATATATATATATATATATATATATATATATATATATATATATATATATATATAGCAATATATTTGCTCAAAACTGCTTCCGGTTGATCGTAAAGCCGTATGTCCGGAAAAGAAGCTCGAGGCGGAGAAAAGGCTATAGAATGGGGAAAATGCAAATTTCAACCAAACTGGCTGGAAATTGAGGAATTGCAGCCTGTCGACGGTAATGATGAAGGAATTTGCCGTGTATATATGAGAGTCATGGGTACTTGTTGATCACATTAAAATCATTTCTAAGAGCATTAAAAAAACATTAAATTAGAGTTGCTCATTCCTGTATACACTCTTTTAAAAATTCACTGAAATTTGACCAACCAAGGAGATATTTGTATTAAACAAATCAACATTATGGCTGAAAAATGTATGCAGTTTACTTTTGGTCATAGAAAGTTTAATATTAATTTATAATCACTTTTATAATCAGTTTTTGCCGCCATCATCTGCTATTGCCGTCTGAGCAAATAAATAATCTGCTTTGACCTGCAGTGAATCATGGGAAACAGGGATGTTTGTAGGTAGCAATATAGCTTTGCTAAACTAAAACGTATGTCCCGGTTGGTCAAGATTTCACTGAATTAGGGCTGAAACAACTAATCAGATTAATCAATTATTGTAATCATCGGCAACTCATTTAGTTAAACATTTTGCATTTAAGATAAAGATCTTTTTCATCTGTCAATATGCTTTATCCAGAACTCCTCAAGTAGAAAAGTTTTAGTTTTACCCGTTTTAAATTCGTAAAAAGTCCTCTTTAAGGAACCTTTTCATATCCGATTATTAATCCATTAGTCAGAAAAATTATCGACAGATGAATCCTTTTGAGAAACACACTGAATCTAAAAAAAAGCTCCTAGGTTTCCTGAAACCTATGGCCTGAGAATGTCCTAACCTGCGTACGGTGTGTACTCTGCTGCCCTTGATGACGGCTGATAATTGAAAGCTATAATTTAATAAAGCAGTGCTGGAGCAGAGGCGCATCTAAAACATGGAAGGCAGTGGATCCTGGGGACCAGGGTTGAACACCCATTTCTTGTGTTTTCAATGAGCTGCTTTTTAATAAGTGATGGATTATTTTCTATCAGTTTTACTCATTTTAAATGTCTTCAGCACAGGATCTGCTCCTTGCCGCCTGTAATGCAGGAACAGAGATGCTCTAACCGAGATGCCTCCCTTTCCTTTTCCTCTGGCAGATCGAGGCCGTCCACCAACGGAGCCTCTTCCGGATGGCTGGATCATGACATTCCATAATTCAGGCATTCCAGTCTACCTGCACAGAGAGACCAGAGTGGTCACCTGGTCCAGACCATACTTCCTTGGAACGGGCAGCATCAGGGTGAGAAGCAACGAGGGTCACTTTGGAGCCACAGTGATAATTAGAACGGCTTGTATGTATTTATTTATGGACAGTAGGTTCGTGGCGATTAGTGGCTACTGCAGCAGGGATTAAAGTATTCCGATTCATAGAGATTGCCCGTGGGTAAAAAAAAATAACCCGAAAATAAATGGACTGTAAATAAATTAAAAAGACAATCGAAATCCCTCTTGTGTTAGTCAGCCAATGGTAGAAAAAGGGACGCTCTGAAAGTAACAGTATTGAGCCTGATTTATTCTCAGAAACAAGGTCGTCTGCGTGTGTCACGGACACTCTAGTGCGCCTCTCCAAAATTGTAGGTGACCGCAGACAGGAGGCGTCTGATTCGTTAAATCTAGATCCGCTCTACACTATACGCATTTCCTTTTTAGTACCTTACCGGCTTGTTTTGTTTGTATGACCGCCATTGTGGAAAACGACTCGTGAAGATGGACCAGCTAGAACAATGAGGTGCACGAGAACGCTGGGATCCTCTTTCCACCCGGATTCCTGCTCTTTTTTGCCCTCATGTCCCAAGTTTGTCGCACAAACTTGCCCCCACTCCCTCACAGCCTCGGCCGTATCTAGACCCACAGCTAGTTTGTGATTGTCTCTCTGGCGTTGTAGCGTGGAATAACATAGCACAGACCACACTTCAATATTGGGCATAAATCAAAAATATCTGCGACAAGCTCAATGCGACACACTGCTGCAGAAGTGCAGAAGCCAAACAGAAGAAGGGGGCGGGTGCTGTTCATGCGGTCACGCACACTGCATGTTTGGCGGGATCTACGGCAACAGCTCATGTACCGATGTCAGTAACCGACTGTGTATGGAGTGAAAGATAAGGGTTTGTGCTTTCTAGATATAGATTCCGTTCGGTTCGACTGTCTCGGTTCGGTTCGCGTGTGTTTCGTTCGGTTCATGCGCTGCTCCTTTTTCTCATAGGCGAAGCGTTTACACTCCCGAGCAGGTGGTGGCGGTACTGCGACCAAAGCCAACCCCCAGTAGTTAACAAGAAGAAGAAGAAGCGAAGCAGCTTAGCCGGGTGTAGCAGGGGAAAAAAAAACAGTTGTTGAGGAGAATTGTGTCGGAATGGCGAGTGGGAAAGAACAGGAGTTGGAAGACGCGCCAGCAGCACTTTATAGGTCTGCTGTATGGAAGCGCTTTGCATTTAGAGTGACCTATGATGACGGTGGAAAGAAAGTTGTGCAACACGTTTTGTTTATGCTAACAGCAACATGACCAACATGTCATGCTAACCCCAAAATTCCTCATACTCCGTCAGCAACCCCCACTGCGCTCCAGACCGGCTGCTCAAAGCAAAGCCTACAGCCCCCACTGTGGCTTCGTCCGCTCCCCTCTCTCTGCCTTGGAGATGGTAGAGAGTATTCGCGAGATGATTAAATTCAAAGCAGTAAAACATACGGAAATGATCCAGGGTTTCCACGGATCATTTAAAATAATTACAATCCATTATTCTTTGGGGGATTTTTTCATTAATTCCATAATTTTTTATGGGATTTCGGTGTAACAATCAACATGTATCGAACCGAACCGAAAACCGTGACCAGAAACCGTGAATCGAACCGAACCGTGGATTTTGTGAACCGTTCCACCCCTATTCTCTATGCATCGTTATTAGAGATCAACCATTACAGATTATTAAAATAAATATATATATATATATATATATATATATATATATATATATATATATATATATGGGCTGCAACAACGAATCGATAAAATCGACTTTTAAACGCGTTGGCAACGAATTTCATCATCGATTAGTTGTGTCGCGCGATTAATTCATCAGCCGTCGTCATCATCACTGCCACTTGACTGAAACGGGGGAAGGAAAAAAAAATACGACAGAGCGAGCCAGCGCTGCAGGTGCAGTGTTTCCAACTCAGCGACTTTGTCGCTATATTTAGCGACTTTTCAGACCCCTCCAGCGACTATTTTTCAAAAAAGCGACTAGCGACAACTCTGCCGACCTTTTACGGTGTCACTGGCGGCTTTTGGAGACTCTTACGTGAAAGCATGTATCGTTCCTACTCTTGTCCTCCAGCTCCAGCTGCTGCCTTCGGGCGCCTCCCCCATCCCAACCCCGTTCTCCCGCAGGAGTCCCTCTCAGTGCTGCAGTCAGAGCCGCAGGATGTTTCAGCGTCCAGACTGCAAATGAAGCGCGCATGCGCCGGGATTGACGGCGCAAATTGATCACAATAATTAAAATAGCCTGCGCTTTGTAAAGTGAAAAAAAGTCGTAACATGCAACTTTTGTAAAACAAATGAACATGGCACGGAAGCACGCCTGTTATGATGCAGCTCCTGAAAAGGAAACACGTTGGAGCCTTCAATGGCAGTGAAGAGAGCTGATCAGCAGGGTGAGCAACCATGTTTGTTTCGTTTTAAAGTGGGGAAACGTAACGTTAGTTTCTGAGGTAGCTCATCTGATGCTTTCCTTGCCTTGTTAGTAGGTTACAGACAGTGATAAGGTTGGCTACTTATTTTACTTTTAATTTCATTTGAATTAGCTTAAGCAGCGTTTATATTTCTTTATAAATAAATTAACTTGCAAATTGTGAGGGCAAGGCTTTTAAAGTTTAAATCTTCTGGCAAAGATAAAGTAAAGAAGATTCTGCAATTTATGGAAGTAAAGCAGAATAAAATCCAGCAAGATCAGTAATATGTCAATTAATTATATGCCACGTTCCCATGTAAATGTCTGTCTTTGGAGGATGTGTTTTTTAGCACCCCTAGTTCTCTCATTTTTATTCGAAATACAATTTATAATTTATTATATTATTTTCTGAAGTAGCAACTTTAACTGCTATACTTTCCTGTCTTAAAAGGCAGAATTCTTCTAGTAAAAAAAAACCCTCATTTGATGAAATGGGGGGGCCTATTGTTTGAGCCCCTTAGGGGCTTTTAAAAACAAAAATGGCTGTGTTTTTTTGCGCTTTATGACACAAAGTACCCTATATTTTGTGGATGTACAGCTACATTTCTCATGTAAGTTTGCGTAGTTTTAACACAAACATTTATTTTTCATAGTGCACCAGTACAGTTAATGAGCAACCTGTACTTGTGTGCTTGTTTGTTCTGTCTAAAATGTTTATTTTGGAATAAAGAGGTTAATATAAAAAATATTTTTTGTCCGATTCATCGATTAATCGAAAAAATAATCGGCCGATTCATCGATTTTTAAAATAATCGTTAGTTGCAGCCCTAATAAATATATATATATATATATATATATATATATATATATATATATATATATATATATATATATATATATATATATATATATATATATATATATATATATATATATATATATATATATACACTATATTGCCAAAAGTATTTGCTCACCTGCCTTGACTCACATATGAGCTTAAGTGACATCCCGTTCCTAATCCATAGGGTTCAATATGACGTCGGTCCACCCTTTGCAGCTAGAACAGCTTCAACTCTTCTGGGAAGGCTGTCCACAAGGTTTAGGAGTGTGTTTATGGGAATTTTTGACCATTCTTCCAGAAGCGCATTTGTGAGGTCGCACACTGATGTTGGACGAGAAGGCCTGGCTCTCAGTCTCCGCTCTAATTCATCCCAAAGGTGTTCTATCGGGTTGAGGTCAGGACTCTGTGCAGGCCAGTCAAGTTCATCCACACCAGACTCTGTCATCCATGTCTTTATGGACCTTGCTTTGTGCACTGGTGCACAGTCATGTTGGAAGAGGAAGGGGCCAGCTCCAAACTGTTCCCACAAAGTTGGGAGCATGGAATTGTCCAAAATGTCTTGGTATGCTGAAGCATTCAGAGTTCCTTTCACTGGAACTAAGGGGCCAAGCCCAGCTCCTGAAAAACAACCCCACACCATAATCCCCCCTCCACCAAACTTTACACTTGGCACAATGCAGTCAGACAAGTACCGTTCTCCTGGCAACCGCCAAACCCAGACCCGTCCATCAGATTGCCAGATGGAGAAGCGCGATTCGTCACTCCAGAGAACGCGTCTCCACTGCTCTAGAGTCCAGTGGCGGCGTGCTTTACACCACCGCATCCGACGCTTTGCATTGCACTTGGTTATGTATGGCTTGGATGCAGCTGCTCGACCATGGAAACCCATTCCATGAAGCTCTCTGCGCACTGTTCTTGAGCTAATCTGAAGGCCACATGAAGTTTGGAGGTCTGTAGTGATTGACTCTGCAGAAAGTTGGCGACCTCTTCGCACTATGCGCTTCAGCATCCGCTGACCCCGCTCCGTCAGTTTACGTGGCCTACCACTTCGTGGCTGAGTTGCTGTCGTTCCCAAACACTTCCATTTTCTTATAATACAGCTGACAGTTGACTGTGGAATATTTAGGAGCGAGGAAATTTCACGACTGGATTTGTTGCACAGGTGGCATCCTATCACAGTTCCACGCTGGAATTCACTGAGCTCCTGAGAGCGACCCATTCTTTCACAAATGTTTGTAAAAACAGTCTGCATGCCTAGGTGCTTGAATTTATACACCTGTGGCCATGGAAGTGATTGGAACACCTGATTCCAATAATTTGGATGGGTGAGCAAATACTTTTGGCAATATAGTGTATATATATATATATATATATATACACACACACACAGTGGGGCAAAAAAGTATTTAGTCAGCCACCAATAGTGCAAGTTCTCCCACTCAAAAAGATAAGAGAGGCCGGTAATTTTCATCATAGATATACCTCAACTATGAGAGACAAAATGAGAAAAAAAATCCAGAAAATCACATTGTCTGATTTTTAAAGAATTTATTTGCAAAATATGGTGGAAAATAAGTATTTGGTCAGTTACAAACAAGCAAGATTTCTGGCTCTCACAGACCTGTAACGTCTTCTGTAAGAGACTCCTCTTACCTCCACTCGTTACCTTCATTAATGGCACCTGTTTGAACCCGTTATCAGTATAAAAGACACCTGTCCACAACCTCAAACAGTCACACTCTAAACTCCACCATGGCCAAAACTAGAGATCTGTCAAAGGACACCTGAAACAAAATTATACCATCAGTAACACACTACGCCGCCAGGGACTCAAATCCTGCAGTGCCAGACGTGTCCCCCTGCTTAAGCCAGTACATGTCAAGGCCCGTCTCAAGTTTGCTAGAGAGCATTTGGATGATCCAGACGATGACTGGGAGAATATCATATGGTCAGATGAAACCAAAATAGAACTTTTTGGTAAAAACTCTACTCGTCGTGTTTGGAGGAGAGAGAATGCTGAGTTGCATCCAAAGAACACCATACCTACAGTGAAGCATGGGGGTGGAAACATCATGCTTTGGGGCTGTTTTTCTGCTAAGGGACCAGGACGACTGATCCGTGTGAAGGAAAGAATGAATTGGGCCATGTATCGTCAAATTTTGAGTGAAAACCTCCTTCCATCAGCAAGGGCATTGAAGATGAAATGTGGCTGGGTCTTTCAGCATGACAATGATCCCAAACACACCGCCCGGGTAACGAAGGAGTGGCTTCGTAAGAAGCATTTCAAGGTCCTGGAGTGGCCTAGCCAGTCTCCAGATCTCAACCCCATAGAAAATCTTTGGAGGGAGTTGAAAGTCCGTGTTGCCCAGCGACAGCCCCAGAACATCACTGCTCTAGAGGAGATCTGCATGGAGGAATGGGCCAAAATACCAGCAACAGTGTGTGAAAACCTTGTGAAGACTTACAGAAAACGTTTGATCTCTGTCATTGCCAACAAAGGGTATATAACAAAGCATTGAGATGAACTTTTGTTATTGACCAAATACTTATTTTCCACCATATTTTGCAAATAAATTCTTTAAAAATCAGACAATGTGATTTTCTGGATTTTTTTTTTTTTCTCATTTTGTTTCTCATAGTTGAGGTATATCTATGATGAAAATTACCGGCCTCTCTCATCTTTTTAAGTGGGAAAACTTGCACTATTGGTGGCTGACTAAATACTTTTTTGCCCCACTGTGTGTGTGTGTGTGTGTGTGTGTGTGTGTATGTATGTATGTATGTATGTATGTATATATATATATATATATATATATATATATATAGCTTTAGTCTCTGCTATAGGTTTCCATAGAATAAATGAAATAGGTCTATTGAAATGGGTCATTCTAAATCCTGGAGACAAAAGGGTCTATTAAGAGTATTTCTGAAATCTTTGCGTTTCTCCTTCAGAAACACGACCCGCCTACCAGCAGCATCCCCTGCTTACACTACAAAAAGATGAAGGACCAGGAGGAGAGGGATCTGAATGGAGAGGTAACGTCTAACGTGGAGGAGCCTCCGGTGAAGGCTGCTGACGGGGAGAAAGCAGAGGAGCAGGAGGAACACCCGTCATCCACCGTGGAGGAAGGAGAGAGCGTGGAAGATGGCGGCACGCAGAATAAAGAGGCGCAGGCATGCGACACCGCCCAGGGAGCCTTAGGGCAGGTCAAGGCCAAGGTGGAGGTGTGCAAAGATGAGTCCATAGGTGAGGACTTTGAGTCTGTTGATGGCTTTTTTATTTCAGTGTAAATTTGGATTCAATTGATTGAATCTAATTTCCCTGCAGAACTTGAAGAATTCCGTCTTTACCTGGAAAAATGCTTTGACTTTGAACAAGTCACCGTTAAGAAGTTTCGCACCTGGGCCGAGCGCAGACAGTTCAACAGAGACATGAAGAGGAAGCAGGCAGAATCAGAGAGGCCCATCCTTCCTGCCAACCAGAAACTCATCACACTGTCGGTCCAGGACGCTCCCACTAAGAAAGGTGAGCTGTGTGGAAACTCCACACAGACCCGGAATCATTTCCCCGTCAGAAGGAAGCTGATTGCTCATGATGTTTTTATTTATGCAGAGTTTGTCATCAACCCGAATGGGAAGTCTGAAGTTTGCATCTTGCATGAATATATGCAGCGGGTCCTGAAGGTTCGGCCTGTTTACAACTTCTTTGATTGTGGTAAGTGGCTGTTTAGTTTCTCCATTAGTTAAACGGCCGTTTGATGCTGCAGTAACATGGATGCTTTGTTTTGTAGCTGAAGATAGCGTGTTACTCTAATGTGTTTTCCATTCATCTGTACATTTATTTATACTTTTCTACAGTCACTTGCAGAAATATTAACAGATAAAACTGAGCATATTGTCTCAATACAAACAAAAGCTATGTTATTTTGAGATTATGGGATGGAATAACACAAGGTAGGGAATATATGTGAAAGGAGATGCTTGCTTATTGCTACCTAAAGCATTTTGCTTTAGGTAGCAATGATTAAATTGTTTGCAGCAGAGATGGCATGTTTGAGCTGCGATCTCAATTCAGAAGAACGGGAGTACGTACTCGCCAAGTACGTTCTTGAGAAGATTACTGGAAAGTCTGGACTTTGTGAGAACGGGAGCATAAAAATGGGTCAATTGGAAAAGAAGCGTAATCCTGATGTCACCTCAGGATCGGCTCGTCTAGAGCTGTATTTCATCTCCTGTTATTAATAGTCTCTAGATGACGATAAATTAATACTTTTTTCATTTATTTGGGGAATAATAACCAACACAGTTAAGACAAAAAAATCGCCATCAGAGCCAGCGGTACTTCACACATGGCTATGCAGAGAGGTTAGCTCTGGCTGCGGTTAGCCTCAGAGGTCCGCTGGTTGCCGCGGTCCTCTCAACTTCTGAAATTTTTGTTTTTATTACACATGGGTAAAAGAACCATATACTGATGTTTTAAAGTATAAAATCTTCACCTTAAATGAGCTTAAAACGTACTTTTATTGAACAAACCAACAGAAAAGAGAACTTTTAACTTAATACTTTGAGCTCTGTGAGCGCTAACCTGGAAGCTGCTGCTGCCGCAGTGCATGCTGGGACAGCTGTCAATCTCAAAAACGGATAAGTCTGCTCTGATGCATGGTGGGTAAATGGGGAGGGGCGAGAACAACATCCGGGGACTTTGGCCCCGTCCACACGAAGTCAAAACGAACACGAAACGCTAATATTTTCCAGAACGTTTGTCGTAAAGACGGAGATGTAAAATAAATGTGATCGTCCACACGAATGCATGAAAACGCTGCAAAATGTATGCCAGGCCTGTAAGTGGCGCTGTGGTGCCAAAGCAAAAATAGGCGACGAAATGTTGGGCATGCGCACTAATATTTATACATGGTTGCCCTGCGGGTCCATTTTCGTGGTTCAGTCAAATTCAGGTGCTGAACTATGTCGTCGATATTGCTCTGTTCTTCCTGGAGATATTCCAGAAGAAGAAGCCCGACAGCAGGGTGAGTAGCATGAGCAGCAACCATTCAGCACAGTACGGCGCCATTGTTGTTGTGATACTGTGTCGCGCATGCGTGTTTAGAGGCGACGCTATGACGCATGCGTGTAAAAAAAAAAAATGCGGTTAGAGCTTAAAGATGGAAACGCGAAAACGGCGTTTCAAAATCTTCCCACTCTGAAGGCTGAATAAAAAAAAGATCGTTTACAGACCCCCGAAACGCCGGCTTCGTGTGGATGAGAGGCTGGTTTGGTGAAAAATTTGTGCGTTTAGGCCAGGGTTCGGCTTCGTGTGGACGGGGCCTTTGTCTGTTCTTGGTCTGCTGTTCTTGTGAATTGGAACAGTACTAGGGCTGAGGCTGACTCACATGAGAACGCACAAGCACACATATAGAGAGACGGCCTCTGATTTATTTCGAGGCTAAAGCTAAAAGCTGTTCACCTACACACCAGGGAAATGCTCAGCTCTCTTTCTACTTTTGATTTATTCTATTTTATTTTTTTAATTTTTGTAAATCCTCACAGCAGACGGTCTTCTTGTGCTCCACAGAGAACTCAAGCGAACCCTTTGGTGCTTCAGTCATCATAGACGGAGTCACTTACGGCACAGGAACTGCAAGCAGTAAAAAACTGGCCAAAAACAAAGCTGGTAATTTTTCATTCACACTTTCCTGTTCCTTCAATTATCTTCAGATCAATTTGTCTGCATTTATTTAACAGGATTCCTAATAGGGCTGAACAATTAAATGCATTAGTTCAAATCATGCTCAGTTTTGGGCTGATTACATTTAAGGAGGGTAGGACACCAAATAGGTTAGGGTTGTAGCTTTGCAGCACGCAGCAGGAGATGGAAGAATAGCAGCTGGATCCAGACATGAAGCTGGAGGTGAGAACATGTTCATGCAGTTGGAGTCCTTCAATAATTCATGTGCTTTTGGTTGTGCTGCAGAAAATCAAAAAGAAAAAATCGAAATTAATTTTTTTTGACAAATCAACACTCCTACACAGCTTTGGATTTTATGGAGGTCCAGATAAGGAAGGCAGATGGTCTGGGGAAAATACAAGATTTTCACACCTTTAACTTTTAAATGTAAAACATAATAAATGCGAGGATAAAGTAATTCATATTAAAATGACACTTATGCTACGTTCAGACCACACATCAAAAAAAGCATCTGCTGCTTCATTTTTTATGCTTGTTAATATTAAGATCCGACGCATCTCAAGTGCATATTTGACGCTGCCGAAGCCTTTCCAGTAAAGTGTCCAGATGCGTCTGATGCTTGTGTTGCTTTTGTGTTCAATGGTAGAGAGCGTCTTTGCTGTATTTGCTCTTATGATTGGGTAAAAAAATTGTTTTAATATATTTTTAAGGGAGAACGTCCATCTGTGCAGTCTGGTCGTGAATATTAAGATCCTGCCTTCAAATATTAATTAGCTGTCAGAGCCACGCAGACCCCCATTTACCGGGATTGCGCTTTCATTGAGAATCCCCAGCAGCAGCTGACTCTGGCCAGTCGCCTCTCTGGGGCTTTCCGCTACTGTTCATGGCGGCTGGAAGGAGATCTTTGCAGTTCTCACGTACGTAATCCAACCTGCAGGCACCAGAATAATAAAAGTGAACATTTTTTGCAAGCAAGTTTTGACGCAAGTTAATTTAGGCGTTTCAGAGGAGTGATCATAGAGATCTACATCAGCAGCGCTTTGTCTGCCTCCCTGCCAGCACCCAGATCTTTCTGGGATGTGGAGCGTCGTGCAGCAAAAGTAAAAAAAATTTCCAACTTCAGCAGCAGCTGGTTTGGAAGCGCATCAGATGCACAGAAGCTTATGAGGCGCTGCTCAGATGTGTCAAGATGAGCTGCTCCTGCTGCTTGAAACGAGCTGCAGGATCTTCTGATGCTAATTGATGAGTGTCAACCATAGAGTTTGCATGTAAACCTTTTTTGCTGCTTCCTTTTTGTGTGGTATGAACTTATCAATGTTTGACTGGATGCAAACACTTTCCAAATGGGAACGGTTCGCTGCTCTTCTTATTTTAAACAACTTTAAATCAGATTTTAACTGAATTTCTAATCCTCAGACTAGATAAAAGATGCTTCTTTTTACACAAACCAAGTTTTAGAGATGCTGCTGGTGTGAGTTGATCTATACTAAGGAAAACCAGTTGATTGAATCGACTCATTGAATCTTCATGAATCCCTCACACTAAGCATGCTTGTAGCGACAGTGGAGAGGATAAACTCCCTTTTAACAGGAAGAAACCTCCAGCAGAACCAGGCTCAGTGTGAGCGGCCATCTGCCGAGGCCGACTGAGGTTCAATGAGACAGAAGCAGAGACACAAAAAGCAGCTGCAAAAGGTGGCCCCGTCCAGGAAACACACAGCCAGCCAGATGAGCTCCGAGCCAACTCCCATGTCAAAGGATAAAGAGAGAGCACATCCAGCCAGTCACAGTCAGAGAAACAGGACTACACTAAAAATTAGGCCAGGCTCCAACATCTATAAACAAAGGTGTTGATGGCAGCAGCACAGCTGATATTTCTCTCCAGGATGATGTCACAGCCAAACAGGAACAGACGAGGCGAAGCTGATGCATCTGCTGATGTGGAAAAATTACAAAGAGCTTTGATTTAAAAAGAGAGAAAAAAAGAAAATGTGATGAAATCCTGTTTAGACCAGGTTTTTCATTTGTTTGATTTCATATTTCCTAGGCATATATGTTGTGGTAAATTGAAAGGCGAGTTAATGTCGAATGCGCTGACCTACGACCTTCTGTGCACTTCAGCCCGAGCCACACTGGAAATCCTCATCCCTGACTTTGTGAAGCAGACCTCGGAGGAGAAACCCATCGAGGGCGATGAACTAGAGGTACGTTGCTGCACTGATGCCAGAACCTTTAGCCCTTCAAAGAGACCGTGTTTCCTAAGAAAACCATCATCTGAACCTGATTGTCTTATGAATTGGACTCTAACTGTTGTGCTGTTTCTCTGTCCTGCAGTATTTTAATCATATCAGTATAGAAGACTCCAGAGTGTACGAGCTGACCAACAAGGCTGGTCTACTTTCACCATATCAGATTCTTCATGAGTGCCTTAAAAGGTAAACTAGATGCTAGATCCTTTCATTGCATTTACTCGCTGCAGATTTTATTTAGAATTTTCTTTAGAAATATACAGTATATTGAAAAAGATGATCTTAAATGATGATTTTACTTTAGCACAACCAGGACTGTGGTCTGAAGGTCTCTTTTGTTTTAGAAACCATGGGATGGGTGACACCAGCATTAAATTTGAGGTGATCCCTGGAAAGAACCAGAAGAGTGAATATGTTATGACATGTGGGAAGCATACAGTGAAAGGCTGGTGTAAGTAGATTCAGTGAGCTCCATCCTAACTTCCTCACCTTGTAGAGGTTTTAAATGAATTATGCTCCCTGGTTTTCTTTACCACCAGGTAAGAACAAGAGGGTCGGCAAACAGCTGGCATCTCAGAAGATCCTACAGATGCTCCACCCCCATGTTAAGAACTGGGGCTCACTGCTGCGCATGTACGGCAGAGAAAGCAACAAGATGGTCAAAAAGGTGAGGGGCCGTCTGGATCGGCTTGAAAAATGTCACGTCTACCTGATGGTGCAGAGCTGCGTTGGTTTAGTTTATTTTTAAAGGAAAATGTGTGTGGAGAGCTGTGTAGCTTCTAGTTGATGTGATAAACATGTTTTTCAGGAGAGTTCAGACAAGAGTGTGATAGAGCTGCAGCAGTTTGCCAAGAAGAACAAACCCAACCTTCACATCCTGAACAAACTGCAGGAGGAAATGAAGAAGCTGGCGGCTCAGAGGGTACAATTCAATGGCTTTATCCACTTCCATTATGGGGCAACATTCTAAAAGATACAGATCTGTATGATTTCCACATTTAAGTGAGGTTTGGAGAGTTAGGGTATTTATTCCTAGTGTCTGTTTCTGAAAGAAATACACTAAACCGTTTTAAAGAGAAAAAGCTCTTGACAAATTGCTCAACATCAAGTTAAAGGTATAGTGGAGTATCATCTTATTCCAGGTGGATTATCAAAATAAGTGGTCCTCCTAATAGTCAATCATTCTGGTGATATGTTTACCTAAGGCCGTCCTACGTGCTAGTCCCCATCTTCACTTAATGGTGGTGAGTGTTGTCAAAAGTTCCCACCTTTGTTACTTAAGTAGAAGTATAGATACTGCAGTTTAAAAACACTCTGGTAAAAGTTGAAGTATCAACTTGACTTCTTAAGTAAAAGTGAAAAGTATTTGCTCCAAAAACTACTTAAGTATAAACGTATAAACTAACCTTTAAAAAAAAAACAGCCAGACGCCACTATATGAGTTTAAAACTCAATTTTTCGACTATTTCGAAAAATTCTTTGAGGTAGGGCCAAGGATGAGGGAGGTCTTGTTAGTCTCCTGATACGCTCCCGTTGTGCCCGACCTTTCAGACATTTCAACATCTTTATCTGAATCCTACATTGAAGCATGGCATAGACAATTCACGTTTAAAGAACACCTGCTGCTTCTGATGATTTCCTTTAGCTAAACAAGAAGTGTTTGCGTTATGACTCATCCAATTACACTAGTTTTCACTAGATGTGGATGGAGCCAATGATCTGCATTGGATGGCGCTCATGACGTGAAATAAATATTTATAAACATTAAACTGAAGCCAAGAGTAATGAGTAACATTTGTTTTACAAATGTAAAGAATAGAAAGTACAAATACTTGTGTGAAAATGTAATGAGTAGAAGTCAGAAGTAGGAAGAAAAATAAGTAATGGAGTAAAGAATAGATACCTAAAAAGTGTACTTAAGAATAGAAACAAAGTATTTGTACTTCGTTACTTGACACCTCTGCCGATGGTGAGTCTGACATAGTGGAAAAATAGCAAATCTTCTTTTGGAAAGTAAGGTTGTATGAGCGATGCAAACGGCAGCTTTTAAACAGAGCGTGCACGAGGAGAAATGGTGCTGTGCATGCCCTCGCACGCAGTTAATAGGCGTCTTTTTCAAAAATTCACAAAAATCCTCCCCTACACCTTTCATGTTTTTCAGATCAATCTAAAAATAAAGGATCATTTTTAAGGGTTTTCTACTTAGTTTTCAAACCTGTGGTTGTTACAGTGATCCGGCGCAGTTTAGAGGCCCAACTTGGCGCCGACACTTTTAAGCAGTTTTCACACTGGGCTTTAAATATTCCACATTTGGTTTTAGAATTAGCAGATTTTCAGGATGTTATCAAAATTAAAAAGATCTGTAACATTTCTGTAATGCTTTTCTACAAATTTCCTGAAAGACCTTTTTTTTTTCAGTTTGAATGTGAGTTGCAGCAACTTTTGAGAATAAGATTCAATAAATGGTGCATCAAACT
This sequence comes from Cyprinodon diabolis, assembly GCA_030533445.1. Lineage (NCBI taxonomy): Eukaryota > Metazoa > Chordata > Actinopteri > Cyprinodontiformes > Cyprinodontidae > Cyprinodon > Cyprinodon diabolis. The sequence continues at coordinate 10,118,833 of CM060073.1, forward strand.
AAATCACCTGTATGTGGTTTTTATTGCAATGATTAAAAAAAAAGTCCCTGAATAAATGAGACTTCTAAACTGTAAAAGAGGGAAAAAAAACTCAAACACATTTTGAGAAAAAAGGCAGCCTATATCTTTCTTTAATTAAATGCATTCTGCTGAGTTTCTCACAGAATGATAAATTCTCTAATTTCCTCAGTTAATCTGTAAGGCTATACCTAATGCAATCCTTATGTTTTTCTCAGGAGGAAACAAGAAACAAACCCAAGATGACCATAATGGAGTCGGCCCAGCCTGGAAGCGAGCCCCTCTGCACTGTCGACGTATAAGTCTGGGGATCGCGGCACCGAAAGCCAGTCACTGCCGAAAACGGTGAACGGCATCATGGTGTCCAAACAAACGCATCACACTGATCAGACCAGTAGAGCTGCTCGCTGCTTCCTTCTGCTACATTTTATAGGTTGAGCGAACAGGTGCCAGAACAGGCCTGAATGCACTTACTGGAGCCTAGAGATTGAAAAAAACCGTCTACCTCTCTAGATGCCTCCTAAAAAAAAAAAACAGACTTGATAGAATATGAACCACAATGCATGCTTATTTAACTGTAAGAGGAAACGCAGACATTGGTTTTATTGTCAGTGTTATTTCTGGAAGTCACTCATTTCTTTTTAGTGCTTGAAGTTTTCTGAAGGGACTACTTACTAACGCTTGTATTTATACCATCCGTTTAATCAGAAAGCCAGCCGTTTTCATCATAGCTCAGAAAAATTTGGATGGCAAAGCATTACATTGTACCTTTTTTTTATTGTACTGAAAAGCTGTGGCGTTCGTTTGCATGACGAAGACGTGCGTTAACTGAATATTTGTATGCACTTGTGTGTCTGTGTGGTTCTTTTTCCAGTCATGCTGTCGTTTGGAGAATCAGTGTTTGCAAATCGTTCGGTCGGATGTGATGCATCATAACGGCTTTGCGTTTTTTGTTTCTGCCTCCGCCGCTGTAGTAAAACCACTCTGGGGTCGGAGTACTTTTAGGTTAAACATTTCTTGAACTATTTAGCTTTTTGTTTTTCTACACTATATTAATTTTTCCATCTCAGCCCTTAAAAAAATACAAAGAGTCCGCTACACGTTGCCTTAGTTAATCCATTTCATGAAGGGCTTAGAATAAAGTTTGGACCTAAAACTCCCCTTCAACAGGAAGTGGAAAGACCAACCCCCGTTTACTTGATGAAGCATTTACTGAGGCAATCGGTACCTTCAAGACCGGCTGAGAATGATTAAAGGAAAGCGCAGAATTTTTAGATTTGTCTTAATACTTTATGGGTGTTCTCCATCGTCGTTAGAGGAAATCTTTTTAATTCTAAATCATATAAACCCTCTGAAGGCAGCCTTGTAAAAGTTGGAGGAACGTCGTATACCAAAGCTTACATCCAGTCTTATGCATTTTTTAAAAAGGTTCAGCTGTGGCAGTGGCTGCAGCAGAAACATACTAACTGCTGTGCTTTTCCACTCTGTTTTAGAAGGCATACGTTAATATTGCTTTGAGAATGTTTCCCTCCATCTCTAAATGTCTCTGTCTCACCGAGGTGTCTGAGAGAAATACTATACTGGTTTTATGTGGAGTTGTATCAATAGATTGTTTAAAAGTTGCTGCCTAGAAACTGTGTTGCAACCTGAGCTCTTGACTTCAGTGATATTTGTTATGCAAAATAAAAATGTCTTTACTGTCAATTAGAATTGGTTTTATTCACACAAACAGACAAAACTTAGTACTTCTTTTTACATTTGAAGACTTTGTGAGCATTTAGATACAAGAGGGAAAAAATATTAACCTAAAGATAGGAAATGTGAACATTCAGAAAATGAAAAGTAAATCAGTCTGTGGTCGATGCTAAGTCTGCTGCTGGGAGTCGTAGTCCACCCGCTCAAAGAGTAGAAGAAGCTCCACGTGCTTCGTCTGAGGAAACAGATCCACGGCCATCGCTCGCACCGGACGGAACGGAGCTCCACGAACTCTGTTAGAGGGAGATCTGCACAGGCTGGGGACGAAAGACGAGACGATTCAAGGAAACATTACTTCTGTTTTTAATCATTCCCTAAACACATCGGTCTTAAATAACTAGCAAAAGTGACCCATGGCTTTAACCCTTGCTTTGGTTGTATTTTAAAAAAAATAGTTAAAATGATTCCCACTGTCACAAAAATATTATTCAATACATTTGGTGTTAAATAAAATGACATTTTTAGAATTAATTTAATAGTGAATCAGTTGTGCTCTCTGCTGCTTTTGCCAGTAATAGACTTTCCAACAGTTAAACTCTAGAGCAGAGGTCTTCAACAAGGGGTCAGTGACCCCTAGCGGGTCCACAGACATATGGGGGTCATGAAAGTTTTGGTTGATTAGCCTTTATTTTTAATATATTCCCCCTGCAATTTTTGAACACTTATTGAAATGTCTTTAAATACACATTAAAATGAATTCAAAACACTAGTAAACAGATAAATGGAGACAGAAGATGTCTTTCAGTCGTCAATGCACACATTCAGCGACACACAGGAGCTCTTTGAAGCTGGGCACCATTTCATTCACAACACCTGTCCCATCCACCAGGAATCAGAACTAGAAATACTTTAATAATCCCAGGGAGAAATTACTTTTGTTTTCATACAATATATATAAATAGGGGGTCCCCGGCCTGGAAAACGTTCAAGACCCCTGCTCTAGAGTATTACTAAATATTTCCATTTACCCACATTCTTATGAGGGAAGATGCTTTCAGCCAGCTGACTAGAGGTGTGAAGCATCAGATGGAGGAATTATCTTTACAGATCATCTTAAAAGTCGTGTTAAGATGTTACCTTTTATTTGTGTGACCTTGCAGTAGTTTAAAGCATCATGTCTAGACATTGGAAATAAAGCCTTACTCGATAAAGTTGGTCATGGCTGCCTTGGCGTTGCAGGCCACATACACCAGCCTCTTCAGATGTTCTGCTCTCCTGATGGCAAGGATGACTTTGGAGTCTGGTTTAGAAAAAGAAAAGCTCTTAGTTTCTCTAGAGATGGCTGTTAACGGCTTTAGGTTATATACTCACGCAGGCCGGCCCTGGGTGGATCCACGATAGCTGTAAGGTTGGGCGACACCAGAGCGTTCAGGATGTTGGGGAACACGTCCTCTGCTTTCCCGCAGTGAAACTCAACATTGCTGAGATCTTTAAGGTGTAAAGAAAAAAACTAGTTTGTGTGTGTGTTCATGACATGCCAAGAAAACAGACAGTTCAGTCCAAGTCCTACCATTCAGCTTTGCATTTGTTTTGGCGTCTTCCACTGCTTCGTGACAGAGCTCAATCCCAATCACCTTTTTTACTCTCTACAAACAAAAATTCATTAAAAATAACATCTACCATGAAACAAACTTTCACGACAAAACATGTTTGGTCAAGACAGACTTCAGATGATCAAACACTTTTATTCTAAAGGTGAGAAAACTCCCGATACCATAACGTAAAAACAGAACGTTACTTTAGCCAGGGAGATCCCAATGGTTCCCGTCCCACAGCAAACATCCAGAACCGTGCTGTCCTGATCCAGCTGGGCCCAGTCCCCCACCGCGGAGTACAGCACCTCTGCAGCTCCTGTGTTCACCTGGGAACAAACTCACAGCACTCAGATGTCTTCATCCATTCAAGATGGAACAAAGGTCTTCAGAGTGAAACATATGGTGGAGGATCTGTGATGCTGTGGGCCTGTCTCTCTTCCAAGCACTCTATTGAGAGCAAGACATGTGCCTATTTGTCAATAATTCTGTCTAATCCAAACTAGGGCTGAAACAATTGATCAGATTAATTGTGATTAATCGATTATTGAAATAACTGTCAACCAATTCAGTAATCTATTAAACGTTAACTGGATTATACAGATTCTAAAACATGAATTTAGATGACAGAGCAACACTCTTAGAGCAGTTAAACCCAAAAATATATGTTTTACATTTAAGATCATTTATTTTCATCTGGTTTTATTCTGTGAAAAATCTCTTTTTGCAATCCGATTATCAATTAATGAGAAAAAAAAACAGATTCATCAATTAGCAAAATAATCTTTATTTGCAGCCCTAATCGTAACAGTTTTTACAGGCTGAGTTTAATCCTCCTTCTGTGACTCTGTTAACAGATGCTGAACTCCTATATATTTTAATTCTCCATCTGTTCCTGCCTACCTGGAAGAAGGAGTGAGGGGATATCCTGAACTTCAGGCCGAGCAGCTCCTCGTGAATGCAGCTCTCTCCAGCCACGAGCTCACAGGGCAGGTCTTCTAGGTTGGGAGATGTTCTTTAAAAGACAGAAAAATTGGGATTAACTCTGCAATCCAGATTAATCTGGAAGCCTGACTTGATGAAAACTGGTTTCATTCACCTCTGACCCTCACGTACAAAGTACAGAGAGGTGATTCCGCTCTCTTTACCGTCTCCTTCAAAGAAATAGGTCTTCATTGAGCTCTTCAAGGTGTTGAGCTCCCCTTCCTCAAGTTTCTATGAGAAACAGAAATCAGGGATTTTAAAACAGCACACCCCAGACGATCAATTATAGAAAGCGTTTGATCACCTGTGGGTTGAAGAAGATGATGGCCATAGCTTGTTTGGTCCTGGTGGTGCGGACAGTTAGCTGCTTCCAGTGGCCTTCGTATGTCTCGGGACTGTACACAGAATACGGGGTGGTTCTGTTTCCCAAAAGAGAGAAAAATAAACACCAGCTATTTTACATTGCACAGGTTAGAATAAGAGCTAAAGCGAGAGTCAAAGCACCTGATGAACTTCTGGAACTGGTGGACCACCCGCTTTGCCTCGGTGGACACGTGGCAGGTCTCCGCTGGTCCCACCACAGCGCAGGAGCCTCCTTTATACTTCCCCAGGCGGAAACCGATGGTCTTATCCTCCCCGTCAGCCCCCACCGAGATGAGGAACTCACACTTGTTTCTGTACTCCGTCTGCCAAGAACCCAAAAAGGTTTGATTCAATTCAGTTTATTTAAATAGCCCCAATTCACAACACAAGTCATCTCAGGGCACTTTACACTTCACCAGATCATACAGTCACATTGATTCAAAGTTTTCTATCTAAGGAAAACCAGCTAAGCATGCTTGTAGCGACAACTACAAGCACTGAGTTCTTTTGAGACCGCCGACTGTTTATTCACAGCACCACTTGTTTACATATACATTTGCAATAACGTACTTTAACTGTAATATGCAATTACCTTCTACTGCACTTTAATCTAGATAGCTTCTGTCCAAACTTTATTTATTCATTTTATAGTAAAACCCATCTGTATATATGCTATTGTACATAACTGTAAAAACCTTTTTCTATAGTAACATCCCCCTGTATATTATATTCGGAACATATCCAGCTGTAAATGTAGTTCATAACACTAGTGATCTATATATTATATTCATTATTTATAATAGTACCGGTATTCATCTCTATACTCATTCAGTAGAAATCCATGCCCTGTATTTATGGAACCATTATTTATCCTGCACTTGCTGCTATTGCACTTCTGGTTAGACCTAAACTGCATTTTGTTGCCTTGTACCTGTACCTGTGTAATGACAATAAAGTTGAATCTAATCTAATAATGAGCATCAGCTGTACACGCTTTTTGTTTTTGACTGGTTACAGTGATTTAAGGTACAATATAGGTGTATTTTTTGTTTATATATGTATATAATATATAAAATATTATTTAATATATTTATTTAGTATAAAAATATCTATGTATTTAAAGCATGCATCACAAGTAACACTGGCTTTTTTACATTACATCCTGCCACTTTTTATTTTAGTTATTTATTTATTTATTGAACATGTGGCAGTTTGGGCTTTTCATATGTGCTCCAGTCACCATTGATCCCATTTATAGACATTTGCTTGTGTGACATGTTTAGATTCAAGTATTTTGGTCTAAAACTGCCTGGTCAACCTATAGGATGACTATTTGGTCAACCGAATGGAGGCTGGAGGTAGACAAAGCAGTTAAAGCTTTAATAGGTGAGGCTGTACTGCAGGATTGTCCATTTATTCGCCTCCGCCGCAGCAACAGCTGCCTGATGCAGCTGTGGACGTGCCCATCCACGTCAGTCAAATTCAAAGTACTTTACAATCCCTCTAAGCGTGCTTGTAGCAACAGTGGAGAGAAAAACCTCCCTTTTAATAGGAAGAAGCCATCTGCAGAGGCCAACTGGGGTTCAAGGAGACAGAAGCAGAGATCCAAGAAACACAACTGTTTACCAAAACAGGAATGACATATTTTACAGGAAACACCACCGAATTCAGACATTTGATTACTGTGATTAGCCCACCTGCCTCCTGTATATTTAACTCAGAGATTAATAGTGCAAAGACTGAGAATTCATAAAAATCACTCCCTTTGTTTGCTTTTGGCATTGCTATCAGGTTAGCAGCCCAAACCTCTGCTCTTATCCCTACTTTCTAAAAGAATCTAAACTTGCGAAGCTTGATTTCTGCTGAACGCAGATAAAAACGTACCTGTGTTGGAGAAGGTTGGATAGTTTCAAGAGGACAACACATTTTGTTTAATTTCGCTTTCTGTGCAAAGATCCATGGCAGTAACACCTTGTTGGTGCTGCCAATCTCCCTGAAAACAACAAAAACGAAGTGTTTTGGTTAAATATAAATAAAAGCAAACAGAGCGTGAAAGCAGAGGATCGGCGGAACGCCGTCCTTCAGGCAGACACCGAGACTCTGCGTCGCAGCTGTGGATGGGACCACCTACTTGGCCAGTCTTTGCAGAGTTTCCACCACTTCCTGCTCCTTCATCTTCAGCTGCTCCTCATAAGGCACATTCCACAGAGGAGTCACAGCGTTGGCGATCTGCACACTGAGCGGCTCCTCTTCCTCCTCTTCCCTCTCTGGTCTCTTAGACGCCGCTCCTTCTCCCTCCTCTCGCCTCCTCTTCCCCAGGATGGGGTCCGCTTTGGGTTTGGCCAGCCTGATGCTCAGGACCTGGCCCTTCCACTGCATGCCGTGCACCATCTTCATCGCCTTGTCGCGCTCCTCCTCGTTCTTAAAGGTGACGAAGGCAAACCTCTGCTTGCCGAAGAGCTTGATCTTGTGAGGGTTCAGGCAGTGCTTGACCAGGAACTTCTTCAGGTCGTTAAAGCCGATGAACTTGGGCAGATTTCTGATTTCCACTTTGTAGATCTCTGAGGTAAAGAGGTCTTCTTTGATGTAACGGTACTTGTTGGGATCTGAGCTGGCCTCGCTGCCTTCAGCTGCAGGATCGGATGTGGGGGCATCAGTGTTGGAGTCTTGGATGAGATCATCAGGGTTTTCCTCCTTGGAGGATGCAGCTGCATCTGGTGCCCCATCACCTGGAAGATCCGCCATCACCCTGTTGGCTGCTATGATACAAACAAACAAACTGCAGTCATTCCTAAACATCTTACATATTTTACTTGTTAAAATATGGTAAACTTTACTGACATTTTTTTTTTTTTTTGCAAACTAAATATGTTGCTAAGGTTTAGCAGATGGTGGTAATCACACCACCTTCCATGCAATATATTAAAAAACACAAATATTACAGTTTATCAAAGATTTTAAAGCTAAGATAAAGATGTATCATCAGAGCTGAAGTGTTAGTAGATATAAATTTATCACCCAGATTATAATGTTAGAGGAAGATAATTACTTTGTTGTTAACAGGAAAGTTTCTGCAAACCTTTCAAACTCCACAGCCTCGCTGGAAAATTCGAATTTACTCCAAAAATTATTCATTGGATTTTTTCCCCCCACGAGGCTTACCTTTATACGTCTAATAACGCTGATTTCACTTCCACTTAAACAGTGCAGGGCGTCGCCATATTGGGCCGACCACGTGCGGCGTCGGGAGGAAGCTTCTTAAAGTGACAGTGTCCCTTTTGCGCTCGCGCGCCGTCAAAAAAACATGCGTTCACTTTTCCACATCATGAAAGGAGAAATAAAACTTGTATTTCATTTTATTGTCAGGTACAACTTTATATAAATTTGTTTGGATATATATAACAACAAAAATGTCTAGTATTTGAATTGATAACCTTTCATGTTTATTTTTATCATAACCATAGGGATATCATACAGTGTCTGGCACAAGCGGAGGCAGACAGGAAAAAAGACATATAAACTTGTTTAATTATTATTTTTTAAATATTTTAATTTTTAATTGTTAGGCCTATTACTTATTAGTACCCGGGTGCTCACCTGAACAACAAACTGGACTTCTTATACAGGCCATCAGTGTTATGAGCCCAGTCCAGATTAGTTATAATGTTTAATCTTTTGAGGTCTAAGCCTGTATGCTTCCATTTGCCTTTTCACCCTTCCACTGACACCCTTTTATTTCCCCATTGTGGGATAATAACATTTCTATTCTTTTTCTATTTGATTGTATTATTAGCTGATTTTATGAGCCATTTTGGGGTGGTTTAGCTCAATGCTGTTAACAATGTGTAAGGTGCTCATTACACATTTTTTATATTAATTATTATTACATTAATCTTTTGAAATAAAATCAAAAGGTCAGATGTCTCCTTCCCAAAATAGGGAAACATGACACAGGGACTTGTAATTACTGTAATCAGATGGAAACAGTGGAACATGTAATATTAGAATGTGATAAATATTCACAGGACCGTCAGCAATTAAAGTCAACACTAAATAGAGAAAAAATAGGATTTTCAATTATAAACTTTTTGGGAAGTAAATCAAATTCTGCTAGAAATCAGTTAGTTAGAATTTTTTTTAAACACTGGATGATTTAATCGTATTTAAAGTAAGAATATAAGTGTGTGTAAGCATGAGAATATACACAAATACTAATTTATATGTCAGTTTGTATGGATATTGACTAATAGATTCGTATGTATTAATTATTTCCCTCTGACTCGTTGATGACCACACTCCAGTCTGGTAGGTGGCGGTAAATGCACCTTAAGTTGGTTGACATCCACCAATAAAAATATCAGAAGAAGAAGAAGAAGAAGAAGAAGAAGAAGAAGAAGAAGAAGAAGAAGAAGAAGAAGAAGAAGAAGAAGACGTCTCCTTCCGGGTGAAGGTTGGCTGAACACGTGAGCATGCGCAGAGAATTCGGCGCGCGAAAGCTGTTCCAGGAAGTGAGAACAACTGAACGCTAACGTCTGCCAGTTTGGGATCTGAAGCTCTCACACAACTTCCACAATCTCTTAACATCTGCTTTATTATGGCAGACCCGAAGGTAAGATCGCACATTCTAGGTTAGTAAATAAATAATCTTTTAATTAAAACCGGAATTTTCTGATTGTAGGTTTATTTTGTGTTAGAATTTTACCAAAATTAGAAAAAGAAAAGGAAAATCCGACAACGAATCAATTTTACTATAATAAATGCGTTAGAGTGGATTTTTACATCGTGAAACATATCGCGGATTTATTTATATTATTGAAGAATTCGAAAAAAAATCAATTCGACACATTTGGATTTGTGATTTTCCTCAACACGTCGCTTGGAGTTGAGGTTTACGAGCTCCGACAAGTCCTGTGAAGTGTGCATCAGTTGGCACGTTAGCCTCTTTTAAATACTCTATAGCAAAATATAATTATAGCTACAGTTTATTACACTGTGAACATAAAATAAATAAATTACACCATTGCACAAAAACAACGAGCTCAGTTAGGTTATTTATCTTTGTGAGTTATTTATCTTTGTGTTATGGGAGCTGCTGTTAGGATGCTAATGTTAGCTTTAATAGTAGAGCGCTAAAGAGGAAACTCTGTTTTATGTGTGTATTTTAGCATAACTTTATAAAGCGGGCACTCTTACCATACTGTTGTCTTTGTTTATCTCTTAAATTACCGCATGCCATACAGTTATTAAGGGTTTAAGCAGCATTAAGTGATGACAGCTAGCTGTTAGCCGCCTGCTAAGATTGAGGCCTTTTCAACAAGCCGGGTAACTTTACGGCAAGTTGACAGAAAATCGCAGTGAAATCGAGGTTTGTTGGCTGGTGTTCAATTAAAATGAGATATTAGACCAAAAATTCAACAATCACACAATTAGGAACTGTTTAAACAAAATTTTATTCCCTGGGAAAATAAATAAACATAACATTCTTTGCAAATTTGAGGGAAAAAAATCAATTGAAACACCGAGAACTCGTTATATAAAACCCCCCATACAACCAAAAGCTAAAGAAACTCACTTTAAAAATTTAAATGCAATTTACCCCTCAAAAGAACTAAGCATTTGTTTTAACATTGATGACAGTAAACGCTCATTCTGTGAAAGTGATAAAGAATCAATAGACCATGTCTTCTATGAATGCAATCAAAACCAAAACATTTAGGAATTGCTCAGAAAAAAGGATCACATCAAAAATTGCTCCTCCTGAATCTATTTCTATAGGTATAACTTTTGGAATATTATTGAAAAGCAAAACGATAGAACTCTGCTGTAACCTAAATTTGTGTTTAGCAAAATTCTTTATTTTTACTTTTTTTTACCTGAATTCGTGTTATATTTGAAATCTCTTAAATGTATCGAATTATACTAATACCTGACTGAAATACTGATGGGTTTGCCCACTCATGTTCATTAATCCTAACAGGAATCCCCTTGTTGCCATGGTAATAATTATTTCTTTATTATCAGCCATTTATTTTTTTTTGTTCCTTATCGATAATGCCTTGTACTTCCATTTTTCAAGTCTTCCTCTACTATGCATTCCACTGTTGCGATTGCCTTACTTGTTATTTGTTTAAATAAAGTCTTAATAATTGTCTGCTTCTGATTTCTAAACCCGCATAAAAAGTTAGTATTCCTGTTAAATTAACTTTGCAATAAACTATGGGAATGTTTCCCTTAAATTTGGAGCACATACCATAAAGCGATATTCAGCAGATGGGGGTCAGCAGCATGCCTGTACAAAAGGCTTTGTTCTCTCTGGCCCAAAACCTATACACATAATCCACTCCATTGAAAACTGGCCTGTTTTTGCCTCACTAAAATCACTGCTTCGGTTTATTCTTTGAAGACCTTGTTCTAAAGAGTGTCTGTCATTTTCTGGGAAAGCTAATATATATTTTCTTAAAAGGACCAGGAAGAGCATGAAACCACTGGAGAAACTGCAGAGGACCCTAACCATGATCCCCACTTTGAGCCCATCGTGTCTCTTCCTGAGCAGGATGTGAAAACATTAGAAGAGGATGAAGAAGTGCTCTTTAAAATGCAAGTTGTTTTTTTTGTCATATTTTAATTGCTTGATGTAGTTTTGCTAGAAAAAGTTACAATTCAGTCTTTTAAGTATGTGTTGGGATATAAAGAATCCATTTTTAATTTAGTATAAGTTGGACAATTGTTTTTAAACGCCCCAAAAAACAGTGAAATAGCTCCTTAAGCCAGGGCAAGCTCAATCACAATATAATTCAACATGTGTATATAAATTGGTATGTTTGTAATAAAGTGCTGTTGTGTATCCAGGCGGGCCAAACTGTATCGTTTTGCATCAGAGAACGATCCTCCAGAGTGGAAGGAGAGGGGCACTGGTGACGTGAAGCTCCTGAAACACAAAGAAAAAGGCTCCATCCGCCTCCTGATGAGGAGAGACCGAACTTTGAAGATTTGTGCCAATCATCAGAGTGAGTCGGCTTGGAAAACGTTCTAACTATACTGAGATTTTAAAAAAGCTCTTCTTCCTCCCCCTTTTTTAACAGCTTTAAGTACTTTTCTTGTAAAATACAAGAGTTGCTTTTTTTTTAAGCTATAAGCAGTATAGGTTCATGCTGCTCTGATCCTTCCTTGCAACATTGATGCAAAAACAATTTATTTCATTACTTGCAGTAAAATAAAAATATAGTTTTAAAGCATTTTCTGATTAATCCCACCAGCAGCCATGCTGTATTTAAAATTGTATTACTGATTACATTCAAAGCAATGCAAGAGGATGTCATATAAGTAAAGTAGTCTGAGATTTTTCTTTGAGGTGGTTCTGAACATGTTTTTGTTTCTTCCTTGCTAACATCTGACCTTTTTTTTTAAACTGCAGTCAGTCCCCTGATGGAGCTGAAGCCCAACGCTGGCAGTGACAGAGCATGGGTGTGGAACACACTAGCAGATTACGCCGACGAATGTCCCAAACCAGAACTACTGGCAATACGCTTTCTAAATGCAGAAAGTAAGTATTATTCACACCTATAATCCAGTATTGCATCAGAAGATGCCCTTTCCGGCTTATTCGACCCAATACCGTTATTCTTTCTCTACAGATGCTCAGAAGTTTAAGGTGAAGTTTGATGAATGCAAAGAGGAGGTCAAAAAACAAGTAGAGGGATCAGGTACGTTATATATTCTTATTAATGTTTTATTATATTGCCATACTATTATTTTTATTAACTTTCTGTACAGAGTAAAGTCAGGGCCCCGGTTTGCTGGATAAGTTTTTGTTTAATTTATTTGGATATAACGAGTAATGATGATGCAGACACACTCTGTTCTTTGCTGCTTACTCCAGCATGGGACTTTTTCTGTCTGCTAAATAAACACGCAGGATGTAACACTGCTAGCTTTCCATAAAGCCAGCGGTGGTCACTTTTTCTGCTACATTTTAGCTTCTTTTAAGTGTATTTGTGCTCAGTTTGGTTTTTAGTGTTTTTCAAGAGGAAGCACATTTGAGATGCTGAACAGGCAGCAGCTCTGATATATAGATGCTCCCGTCTAATGATGGTTTGTCGTTTTGCCACAGGTGACACTGACAGTGCAAACAAGGTGGCAGAAAAGCTGGAGGAGCTCTCGGTAAAAGAGAAGTCATCAGAGGGAAAGAAGGAAGAGGACAAAAAGGAGACCGAGAAGAATGAGGATGAGAAGAAGGAGGTGAAAGCTGCAGAGAAGAATTAAGAATCTATTCTTTGCTGATCTTCAGTTTTTGTTTTTTCAGTTTTTCCTCTTTTTCTACAATAGACTATATTGAACTGAATTTGGACTCTGACATATTAGGTTTTTTGTTTTAATCTGTTTTGCCTCAAGATCACAAGTCCTTGAAGCCACTGGAGAAAATATCAGACGCAAAGTTTCTAAAAGCCCCTTTCCCAATTTTCTCAGCGGAAGCCCGTAACTTTCCATCCTTACTTGGAAGAGGTCAACATTTCTATTGACTGTGAAAGGAGGCTTGTGGTAGCGATCATTCCCACATTGGGGTGTTTTTTGTTGTTTTTTCATTTTATGATGAAGCAGAGTATTTGTGGGGGGGGGAGAACATAATGTAGCCTGCTGAACAGCAGCACCAGGTCAGAAACAAGACATCAGGGTGGTGCCTGAGATTCCTGTCCACACTTCCTCTATTTGATCACAAGGTGAAGGCTTCTGTTTGAAGTGATTATCTCTCTGGGTTCCTCCTTTTAATTTAGCTGTTGGCTGATTTGGAAGAGGAGGAAATCCCTCTGGACAGTTTTGGAGCATCAGACGAGTCACGATCAGGGTGTCCATTTATGGGTTAATGGCGGATAACATGCACTTAAGATTCTCATCTTTGCCTTTTATTTAGCGTTTAAAATGAAGTCCAAAGCAAAAACGGTTCATGAATTTGTGCGGCTTGTTTTTCCTCACTCTTGTTCCTGATCAGGAGATTAAAGTTTGTATGTTTTAGTTCATAACATTCCCAGACTTTGAAGCATGTAATGTGTACGTAACAGAGCGCCCCATCAGGTCTGTGTGCTCACCGCTCTCTTTCCACCCGATAAGTCCCCAACTTGGACTCCAGCGCATCCAAGAGCCAGTGCATCTGTAAATACATGTATATGGATGAAATGCTGCTCTTTGTTTGCACTCGGATCAGAAATGTTTCCTCCAACTTCAAATAAAAGCTGGTAAAGATCACACCTTTGTATCCATGTATAATCTGCATCTCAGTAAATCAAACTGTCTGGAAAATTAAACAATTTCACTGAGTTTGTTTACATTCTTTACATACAAAAAGAGCAATGTTTGAAGCGTCAGTTTTTGATGATCATGACTAGAGGGTATCTGATCAAATGAAACATTTATGAAACCTTTAAATTTTCACTTTCATTGCAGCCTTTTGCTAAAATAAATGTTTTATTTCTTAATGTTCACTCAGCATGCCATCTTGACAGAAAAAAGTAGAAAAACTGAAGTATTCAGACCCTCAGTATAAAGTAGAAGAATCCTTTTGAGCTTGTACAGCCATGAGTCTTCTTGGGAATGAAGTTTCCACCTGGATTCAGGGATCCTCTGCCATTCTTCCTTGCAGATCTTCTCTGTTCCGTCGGGTTGGATGGTGAGCGTTGGTGGACGGCCATTTTCACGTCTCTAGAGATCACCAATTGGGTTTAGTTCAGGGCTCTGGCTGGGCCAGTCAAGAAGGGTCACATTTTTGTTCCCAAGCCCCTCCTTTATTTTAGCTGTGTGCTTGGGGTCGTTATCTTGCTGGAAGGTGAACCTTCGGCCCAGCCTGATGTCTTGAGCGCGCACTGTACTTGGCTGCATTCAACTTTCCTTCAGTTGCAACCAGTCATCCTGTAGCTATAAAACACCCCCATGTTTCACTGTTGGGAAGGTGAGCAGTGTCTGGATTTCACACATACCACTTAGAATTAAGGCCAAAAAGTTAAATCTTTGTCTCATCAGACCAGATAATCTTTTTTGTAGTCTGGGAGTCCTTAATGTGTTTTATGGCTTATTATGCAGGCTTTCATAGCCTGAGGAGAGGTTTCCATCAGGCAACTCTGCCATAAAACCCCGAATGGTGCAGGGCTGCAGTGAAAGTTGACTTTGTAGAGCTTTCTCCGATCTCCCTACCGCATCTCTGGAGCTCACAGTTATCTTTGGGTTCTTCTTTACCTCGCTCACTAAGGCTCTTCTCCCACAATTGCTCAGTTTGGGTGGACGGCCAGGTCTAGGAAGAGTTCTGGTCATTCCAAAATTCTCCTATTTAAGCATCATGGAGGCCATTGTGCTCTTAGAAACAATGAGTGCTACAGAAATTCTTTTGTAACCTTGGCCAGATCTGTGCCTTTGAGCTCCTCGGGCAGGTTCTTCCACCTCATTATTCTCGTTTGCTGACATGCAACGTGAGCTTTAAGGTCTTATATAGACAGGTGTGTGCCTTTACTAATTAAATCCAATAAAATTAAACAGTTTGAATACAATGAAGAAGAAATGGCCAACATGTGAGTTAGTGTCACAGCAAAGGGTCTATTTACTTATGACCATTTGACTTTTTCTTTTAAATAAATTTGGAGCAATAATGAATAAAATTAACTTTATTGATTTTAGCAAATAGCTGTAATGAAACAGTATCATATTTAAAGGGGTCTGAATACATCTGTACCCACTGTATACAGAAAAGTCCAGGGGTCTCCATGGATTCAGTGCAAGTTGGACGTCATCAGCCTGAGGCTCCTAATTAATACCATTCATCTCCATCGTCTGTTCTGAAGTTTTTTTTTAAATCGGCCTAAAGTTTCAACTGTTTGACTTAATTGCACTCATACTGTGATCATTATCCAAAATCGCCAAAAATAATTTTTAATACCTGGAAAAAGCATTAATTCAATCAGATGCTGTTTTTTAACCCTTGGATGGATCTAGTCCATATGAAACTTTTAATGGACAGTAGCCTTATCGTTGCAGCAAAAGGCTGCTAATTTGGACGCACCGCATACATCCTGCAGACTAGGGGTGGGTATTGGCAAAGAAGTCATGATTCGATTCGAATCACGATTCACATGCCACGATGCGATTCTATCACGATGCATCACGATACTTGAAATATTGCGATGCATTGCGATGCATCGCAATATTTCAAGTATATTTTCACTGAACCCTGTAAGAAAAAGATACAGCCCTTACCAGTGGCTGACTGGCTGTGTGTGATCTGGATAGTGTCTTCAATTGATACATAACTGAAAGCAACTGAATTCATACATGGCTGTATTTATTGAAATGACTTTTGGAGGTGTTGCCATGAAAAGAAATACTGGACAGAAATATTACTATTACTGGCGTGGACACACTGACAAAAAGATCTTTGGATTCATCAAACTTAAAATAACAAAAATAGGGATAATCAGTGCCATTTAAATTGGCCTCAGTGGTCCTTTAAACCAATGAAACGAAAACATTCAAATGTATATTTCCCCTTTTGCAAATGACGTGCATCATATCAATTTCGTTTTTACCTTCCTTGTTTTTAAAGCCAGAATGCATCCAAGCATCTGACTTGAAATGTGATGGAGCCGCGGGGCGAATTTTCTCAGTCTCCTCCATATTTTGTTTACGAATGACTAGTCTCAGTATCCCACGGCCGGACATTCTTGTGACACAAAGCAGCAGGCGTCAACACATCCGCAGCAACATCTGCTGGACTGGAAGTGGTATTCCACTTGGTTTGGCTGATGTGCGCCAACCATTCATGTATTTTATTTGTTCATTTTTTTTTTTTTTATATCACAAAAATTAGAATCATGATGCATCGATTTGACGATTATTTTGCACACCCTTACTGCAGACGGGTTAAAACAGAAGTCATTTTGGACCTGCTGAAATGTTAAATGGCGTCTCCATAATGAGGCGTAGCAGCAGATAAAATGGCTCACATCTCTCCAGCAACAAGCCGGACTTAAAAACAAAATCTAAAATTTACTTTCATGGTACGTTTGTCTGGTGGCTTCCTCCATTTAGCCCCCATTTGATTTCCAAACCTTCTTTACAGGCGGATAAGGGTTGATGATGTGATCATTAGAACGAATTCAGTTCAGATTTGGATGTTTTATTCTTTCAGGTCCTTCAATATTTTGTCAACAAAGACCAAAAAAAAAAAAAAAAACAGGGACACATATACAGCTATAGTGTATTCTCCATTATACATGCATGTTCAGCATGAGGCTGACTGTCAGCAGTGGGCCCTGCAGTGATGTCCATCCTAGGAAAGGAAGATGGGAGTAGTGGCAGTCATTTGAAGGTGAAATGATGGCTGTTTGCATTTGGAGTAAAGTGAAATTAAAAACTATTAAGTTGTATTGGTTCATATAACCTTCAGCTTTGCCTAAAATAGCCCTGTTAACCAAAGCCTAAATACATTTTTGTTAAGGCAGCTGAGTGAGTAAAGAAACCATGTTAAACCTCAGTAAACGACCACCACAGCTTCTGGGTTTTATTCTTTGTCATTTATAGAAATTTGAGTTTATCAGACTGAAGGAAAAAGGATCACAAAGTCCAAAGAATAAAAACAAACAAACTCCAGGGTGGCTTTCTTCTCCATCCGGATCACAGATAGCATTTCAATTGGTTTCTCTGCTAAAAAGGCAACGGTGGCTTTTTTAAAATAACGCAGATAAATCTAACACGTAGCTTGTATCAATTCCTGCCTTTTCTTTTTAATCTATTTTTCACACTTTAACATCATCAAAAAGAAATGTCACCACGCTGTACCAGACAGCCACTGCTAATAGTCTGATTTCCTCCCCTCTCCTTAAACAGAAGTCACATATTTGCTGTTTTTTTTTTTTTTTTTTGTGAAGTATGGCCACATTAGGCGAACACAACTCCAGGCAGTGGTAATGAAATGCACATTCTCTGATGTTTGACCATTAGGACCACGCTAATCATGTGACTTTAACATTATTTTCCACAACACAAATCTAACAGTTAAGAGTTATCATACACTTATTCTTGCACAGCAATGTAAAACAAGCAATATTTAAAATGTAACCATTATCAATGATCTAATCGGATCACTTGGTGAATTCATCAGGATTTTATATTTACAGACATTTAACCGCACCTCTGCTATAGATGTTCAAAAAATTAAAAGCTTTTGCTGCTGCAAGTCCTTGAAAACACGCTTTCAGCAGAGATAAGTTGTTTTTAACAAAATCACTTGTGATGTAAGCCTTTTTTTTTATTTTACCCAAAGAGCAAGATTTTAGTCTTCTAAAACATTTTGAGATATAAAACCAGGCAATTTTCTTATAAATTCAATTTGTTTAGCATTGTAGAGCTTCAACAAGCTTCATAGGCCCACAGCATCACAGATCCTCCACCCTCCTTAAACCCATTCATTAAAATGATTGTAAGGGATATGTGATTTTGTTAAAAAAAATATTTTAAATAAAAAAAAAGATCCAGATTGAATCAATGTATTTTATTCAATGAGTGAATTAATCAGAAAAAAAGTATCAGGTTTTGAATTGTCCTCTGCTTTTGTCTTTTTAAGCATATATAGCAGGGGTAGCTCGATGATTGGGGCTGGCGCTGTACGGTCCAGAAGAAACAGCTTTTTTAAGACTATACTTTAATCCAGTCCAAAATGTATGCATGTATAAAAATATGTATCAAACATTTTCTTTTTAAATAATTGTGGACCTAAAAAAAATACATTATGAAAAAATAGTGACCGGTTATCTTTGTTAATCTTTCATTCCTATGATTACGGAGTACGGAAGAGGATTAGGGCCACTGAAAAAGCAAAAAAATGTAACTGATTTTTAAATGTTATTTCAGTATAATATGAGAATCAGTAGAATTCTGAGAATAAAGTCAATTCTGATTTTTACGCCATATTATACTGAAATAAAGTCAACTTTTTTTTTTTTTTTCAGTGGCCCTAATCCTCTTCTGTAGATTAAAGGAGACATTTATATACTTTTATTTCCTTTTTTTTGATGAAACTTGATTCTGGGTTTTTTTCTGTGCAAGTCTGGACTCATCTGGAGTCTGAGAGAGACATTGTGATGAGGTCTCCTGCACTTATAGAAGACAAACAGAACAGACCAGCTCTTGCTTTGCAGGTCAGGTGGAAACCATGTCTTAAACTCCAACCTGGCCTACGGTAAAGGTAAAAGAAAGGAAGGCGGGGACAAGGTTTAAGCCCTAAATCATCTAGAAAAAAACCCCAAACACATTCATTAGACGTGAATTCATGTCAACTAGCATGTTCAGCTGGTTGCATTCATTCCTGAGAAAAATACTTTTGAACACAAAGTTAGCTTTCCTTGTTTTTAACCTAAAACAACTGAATTTGGAATGCGACAGTCAGACTAGACGAGGATTCCTTCATCTTCTCTTCCCACTGCGGTTGGGTTTTCTACTCTCCCCTCAAAGCCACAGAAAACATTCATCACAACACCCTGAAAAAACCCCCGCTGCCAACAGTAAAGAAGGACAAAAAGTGAAGCACCATGAGTTCTTTATCCCAGACGTTCACGATGAAGACGTCCCAGCAGCATCATGCCAGTCCGACCGAGACGATGAGTTAGAAGAACTGATGATCAAAGCCTTCACACAGCATTTCTTTTTTGGGTTTTCTCTCCTTCTCTATCAGCACGGATTCATCCTGAATTGTTTTTGGCAGCCTCACGCAATGTTCTCATCTGATTGGACAATTAAAACACACTAACAACCCCTTGATTGGACAAAAGTGAGGTTTCACCGCAGGAGAGCGGCGTCGGTAAAAGCTGAAGGGTTTGTCGTTGTCGCTCAAACGGATATTTCGTACGTTGTGCCTCCAACTCCTGTCACCTTTTTGACGTTACCGTGCCGACCAGGACTCAGGTGGCAGTCCATCTGCCCGTTAGCTTTCATGGCCTCTCTGAGTGGAAAGAGAAAAAAAAAAAAACTAAACAAAACGAAAAAACAATTCAACACCAAAATCAATAAAAAAGCTCTGGAATACTGAGATATGCAGATGATCTGTTTAGACCTCAGAGAATATGCTGGTGAAGCTTCTCAGTCATCCAAGTCATCCACTGGACTTTGTTTCCAAGTTTGAAGACATTTCGGGGGTTTTTTAAGGACCAGAATGTTCCCATTTCTTTCAAAAACCTATAATGCAGCAATTGAGTTGATCCTTTCCCGCTATCATCATAACCCCCAACCCGGTACAGGAGAGCAGAAGACCTCACCTATTCATCCATACCGACAATTCCCTTTAAAAACACCCCTTTCAGAGACATAGGCAGGTATTGGGCATTGCAGGCTAACAAAAGACACCAAACGACCTCTATTCCAAAGGGGTGGACCCTTTAGTCCGTTTCAAGTTCCTTGTTTACATAAAAGAAACTAGGTTTTGTTGGGCTACTGTATAAAAACCCCAACTCAACGCTTTCCCTGACATTTTGAATTGAAAAAGCTTCCTGGATGGGAAGCGAAACGTCTTCAAAGTTGGAAACAAAGTCCAGTGGATTGTGCTTTTTTAACTTTTTTTGGAATGACCTCGGAGAATGAAATCGAACAGCAGCAATGGAGAGTTTATTTCAGCGGGTGTTTGTTAGTGGAGAGAAGAGGAGATGGAGGACAAGTAAGTGAATCGCATGCATGTGAGAAAGAAACGGGGAGTCATATCTTTTTTATTAAACAGACGGATGCCAAACAAAAAAGGTGCTTTCTTTTCCTAGAAGGCAATCATACAACATTAAACAAGAAAACATGTGCAAAGTCCAAACCAACAGAACAAATGGATAAATGGAGAGAACAAAACACCATGAACCAGACCTCCGTCTGCTACATGTTGCCTCGGTTAGGTTAAACACAGAGATGAAAAACTGCAGATTGTATGTAAAGTCCAACAGTTCGCATCGAGTCGCTACAAAGCATGCATCCCCAAGGGAGGGGCAGAATGTCAGGAGTCATACCTCTGGCCCCCGAGACGAGGGGAGCCTGTCCTCTCGTGAGCACTGATGTAGGAGAGTTTCTGGTGGGAGTAGGAGGGAGATCGGGGCATTGCTGGGGAGTGGGGGTTATGGGCGGGGGAGCGATAGGAGCCCTCGTGGCCGGGGGCCCTGCCCTGGCTGCTGTTAGAGCTACTGTGATCTGTGTGTAAAGAGGTGGATGAAGTCCTGGGGGCCCGGCCAAGAGTGGAACCAGGGTGGCGCAACACAGGGGTTCTTTGGCCGTAGTTCACCATCCCGACGCCCATCAGGTTCTCCCTGGAGCCTCCGTACGCCGGGGGTGTCGGGCCTCTAGAGCCGGATCCGCGAGGTCCATCGCAGTAGCCGGTGTTTGGAGGCAGGCCATAACCTGCATCGAACACACCAGAGTCCTGGGCATACAAATGGGTCTGGGAGCGTCCGCGCAGCATCTGCCGCTTCTCCCTCTCTTCCATCTCTTTCCTCTCCTGGATGGAAGCCATGATGGTCTGGGAGAGGTTATCGTAGCGCACAGGAGACGGCTCTCTGTCCCTCAGGTGGGGGGATTGTCTGCCTATCCCTCTGGGCGGCATCCCTGGACTGTAAGTTTGAGCAACCTGTTGTCTGTGGATCTCAGACTCCCGGATGTGGCACATTTTGGTGGGCAGGTAGGGTGAATGGAATCCCACAGATGGCATCCCACGGTGGGCCATGCATTCGCCAGCGCTGGCTGGAGAGATGCTGGGGTTGAGCAAGCTGTCGTAGGACAGACTGCCATTGCGGTTAGAGAGGGTGTGTGGTGAGAAAACGCCCTTGTAAGGCGTGGACACGACCGTCTGGGGTGGCAGCGCCTGCAGCTGGCCCTTTTCCAGCCGACGGTGACCTTGCTTCAGGCTGAGCGTGCGAGAGTTGACAGGATCCGCGTCTAGCTGGTGAGGCGAGGACTGGAAAGTTCGGTGGAGCGGAGCGTTGGCGTACTCTGGCAGATCGAGGTTCGGCTCAGATCGGTAGTCATGACCTCGTACTCCTTCCTCTAAGATGGGTGAATTCTTTCGGTCATCTGGCATGAAGATCTGTAGAGTAAAATTGACGATAAAACCATAAGTAAAGCATTGAGATGATAGTTTGTATAATAGTAGTCCATTTATACTCACTTTGTCTTCAGCGGTGTGGTAGTGGACTTTTGGCATGGTGCCAAAAGATGGCCTGAATCTGTACATAGCTGGAGTAGAAGGGTGGGTCTTTCCAGACAGTGAACTTTCTAAAGTAAAACAAAAAAGTCTTTGTGAACTTTTATGCTCTAATGTCGCACAAAAACAAAAAAAGCCGCAAAAGGTAAAAGAAAAAAAGTGTATTCAAATGGTGGACAAATGGTTGATAGTAATACTGGTGTACCTCAGGGTTCTACACTGGGAGCTACCTTGTTTTTGTAAAAATATATCCTGCAAGTTTTCTATTTTATGGTACTTATAGAATATATATTCAGAATGTAGAGCAATGAGGTACAGATTAATGGTCAATCAGAATGCAGATCTATGATTCTGTAGCTCATTCTTGACACTAACTGGTGAAAAATCGGATGTTTGAGCGGCAGGGAAAAGACAACAGCTTACAGGATTAATAATATTCCGCTAGATGTACAATTTATTTATAAAACAAATTTAAAATAAGTCACACATGCAAGAAGTGTATTTTTTTGTATTTTAAGCACAGAAGGAACCGTACAGTAACAGAGGCCTCAAAGATGATGATCAGTCAAATAGGAGTTATTGTCTGAACAGTTAGACACAAACAGGAATCTGTGCTCCATATTAATACAGAGGTAAGAGAAAAAAGTCAAACATATACAAGGAAGAATTTTAACTAAAGAAAGGAAAAAATGTTTTTTTAAGTTATCTTATTAGTATGCTTTGTTTTCTTCCAATTAGCAAAATCCAAACTTGTCCACAGTAGCTGAAGCTAGCAGGATCCCACACAGGAGCACATCCCTGCACACCAACTATTCACAGATTTCTACTGATTATTTTGGTTATTTTGCCTTTCATTGCATTAAATATATTTTCTTCTATCTTGTTTCACACCTTCAAACTGCCAGACTACAAATAGATGTAAAGTCGTAGGGAAGCGGCCGTTCCAACGGTTGCATTTCCGAATTTTCCTGAGTGGTGCACGACTTTACACGAGTGAATAAAGTGAATATGATTGGTTGTTTATCAAGGGGGCGGGATTGTTGTGGCAGAAGGTTTGCAAGCTTTTTGGTTTTGGCCGGTTTGTCGAAAGCATCTTGCTAACCAGTTAGCAACTTAGTGCTAGTAGGTTCCCAATGGGAAATTCCATTGGGACCAAGTAGCACAACACAGTCAAGGAACGCTATGGACAGCGGAAACATGCAAGAGGAGGAGAGTTTTGTGTCGGAGGTCATGGATGAGTCTCCTCCATCATACATTTTTTATTTAGAGGAGGAAAGCGGGGACGAAGATGTTGTGGAATAGGACGCCAGAGCTCTACGCCTGCCGAAGACACAGATGTCCATCCCCGTGAACACTGGGATGTAACTCAATGGGAAAATAAATTATTCTTATTTCAACCATTGCGTATATTAGCTGCGATATATGAATCAAGATGCTGTGACTGAAAAGATTTGATTGACAGATGACTATTGATATATGATTGGCCAAATTTAGGTGTACAAACCCCCAGACCGAATATGAGCGGAGTGGTATATGCTGTTCAGTGCAGCGAGGAATGCTCTGATCTTTATATTGGAGAAACCAAACAACCTCTCCACAGACGCATGGCCCAACACAGAAGAGCGGCCGCCTCTGGACAAGACTCCGCAGTACACCTACACCTTGTGGACAAAGGACATTCTTTTGAGGACCAGAATGTCCATATTCTGGATAAAGAAAATAGGTGGTTTGAGAGGGGCGTGAAGGAAGCCATCTATGTTAAGAGAGAAAAAACAACTTTAAACAGAGGTGGTGGACTCAGATTCCAGCTTCCAAAAACATACAATTCAATCATAGACATGATCCCTTCTAGATATCACCAAACCCCCCACCCCATCACAGAGGAACGAGGGACCAACCCGCTCCAGCCGGGGAACAGCATCTCCTTAACGACCGACCCTTAACAATCATAGACAGGTTTCAGGTATTACAGGAGACAATCCCCCCTGAATGGCAATCCCCCCCTTTAACGACCGACCCCCAGAATCATAGACAGGTTCACATATTACAGGCTAACGATGGAACCAACGACCCATTCATCGGTTACCATTTGCATGTTTCCAAGCAATACAAGGCCTTGTCCATATAAGACTCAAACTCACTGCGGATCCAGACATTTAAATTGAGAAAACTTCTTGGAGAGGTGGCGAAACGTCTTCAAATCTTGATAACCAAGTCCAGTGGATATTTTTTGAATTTTTACGGAATGACTATGACCTGGATGACTGAGAACCTTCATCAGCTTAGGTGTACAAGCTGACGTATAACTGCATAAGATAACGAGAAAAAAAATATTAAATAGAAATTTTCTAACTTTTGGGACAATATTTTCTGATAAAGAGTACATTTATATACTTGTTTAAGCCAGAATGATTTGAAATTTAAATATGACTTCCCTACAACTTTAAATGCATTAGCAAAGTGAGTTATCTCTTTGGAACAACTGCAGCACCTTAAATCATCACTATGTGGCAGTGGTGCTCTTTAACCAATCAGATGTCCATGACATAATGCAGCATAACTTTGGTTTATCTGGGAGTAAATAAAACTCAGCCTGATTTATTCATCGCTGTCACCTCATACTTGTAAGTCAAACTACATTTTTAAAGCAATCATTCTTTTATCTGTCCATAGAAAAATGCCAAATTATATTAGTTTTTCTTTTTTCTTTTTTTTTTTCTAAATCTGATGCTGAATCATTGTTCAGAGCTGGTTTCCTCACCACAAATGAAAGCTTATCTGGAGCCACCTCAAAAATTAGGGCACTTTTAGTCTACAGATGGAAATTTTTTTGAAAAGAAGATCAGGAGTACCTCTGGGGTTTGTACCTTCGCTGGAGGTCAGCTGGCCTTTCAGCTGGTTGTACCTATCAGCTTTGGGAGGCAGGGGCGGCTGGGTTTCTCTGCCGTCCAGGCCGTCAATGCTGCTTTTCGACTGCAAGGAGGAGAGGGAGCATTAAAGGCGTCCAGAACATTGAGGAGGGAGGGAAGCTGGTACATTTAACAGAGACCATCTGTTGTCACAAAGGATGCAACTCCCACTGAAAACTGCATGAAACAGGAGCTCAATTGATCGGAATAAATGCATTATTTTCTAATCAGAGATTCATGAAAGACACAAACGTTTCACAGTTTTTCTGAATCTTACACAAACATTTTACTAATGAATCTTAATGCAAGTGCAAACTGTTAGTCAGGTGTGGGATTCAGTGCTGCTTTGCATCTAGCAGCTAATGGAGGATTAGGCTGTTTGCCAGACAGAGATAAGGAAGCTGTGGAAATCTAGTATCAGCCTGTTAGTTAGCAGTTTGGCATTTTGGCCGTTTTCACTACCAGTGAACAGGTGTTTAAAATCAGCCCAACTCCCGAGCAAGACAAAGAGGAGTTTCTGCTCTGTACGCTGCCTCGATAAGGCGTCATCCCTTCTTTATTCTATTAATTTTTATACAATGATATACTTCTTTGGGATTTTATGGGGTAGTCCACAATTTAGGGGAGATTTGAAGGTTTTAGTCATAATAATTTGCTGCAAAATAGCTTAAGCAGAGTTAGACTAGATGCAGGGCACCATCCAGCTTCCCAGTTGCTGCTGAGGAAACACAATTAATTCCAAAGCATGATGCTGCCACTGCCATGCTTCCTGTTAGGATTTTTCTTAACATGATCTACGTGATATAATCCTCCTCAAATATCCAAATATCTGAAAAGTTCTCATTTGGCTTTAGTTCTTTTTTTTTGGCAAACTGAACACAAGAGATCAACAAACAATTGATAGATAAAATGTTTTCTTGTCAACAGCTTTTCCATTGAGCGGTAGATTTATGCAGCTCTTTATTTTTTCAGGTTGTAGATAAGAATTTAAAATACTTAGAAATTTGTGGATGTATTTTTAATTTAAATTTTTTTTGATGCAAATAATTATTGAAGGGCCTGTAGGTTAAAATAAAACTCAGTTGGAACAAAGAAGCTTCCCCATAAAGAAATAAAGAGGAAAAGCATTCATTTCAAATAGACTTTTTATTTTTTTTCCTTAAAACAAAGCTACTTATAATGAAATTATTTATTGGATCATGTTTTCATTTAAAGGGATCGTTTAATTGGTTCTTTATGCATCAGTAAAACAGTCATTTTTAGCCTTTTTTAGTTTAATCAAACGCTGCATCCGGTACAACCTTTCCAGGTATTAAATTCTAAGATTCCTAGTCTTACAATACGGATCCTTTGGTCAATAATTTAATAACATCCTAACCTTATATATGGCCAGAGGTGTATAAAGTACTGATTAAAAAAAGAAAAAAAAGAAAAGAAAAGGAAAAACTAAAAGCAAAAATACCTGAACAGAAAATGACTTTGGTAAAAGCAAAAGTCACGGATGAGAAAAGTACCTCAGGAAATGTCAGAAAATTGTTCACAATGATTGAAGGAGGAAAAGATAAAAGCATTTTGTACATAAAAAGTAAAAAAGCTTGGAAGGATTTGCTGCTGCAAATCTGGCAGGCTTCTGCTTTGACCATTTTTTAATCTCTTATCTCTTCTCCTCGGCTTTTTACACGGAAAAGGATGCTGGTGTTTGTTGATTTTATTCCAGTCTGTCTCTGTTTATTCTCCAATATATTTTCTAAGTAATATGTCACTGAATTTAATGTTGTTTTATATTTAGTTTATTTTTGTACATTGCTTTGTTTTCTGTTTAAAGTGCTTTATAAATAAAGTTCAACCAAATTGAATTTGAAAAAAAAGCAAGGTAAACTGTTTTCTGTTGGTCTTTTTACTTTGAATTAAAACACTGGAAGTAGAAGTAATTGAAAGCTGCTTTAACCATAAGAAAACATAGAAGTTAAACTGTGCAGTTAGAATAACAAAAACATCCTGCAGCATGACATGCATCCATAACGGTGCCTGAGAAAACTAAAGCAAGAATACAATGAAATCCATCTTATAGAGATTGAAAGAGTGTTGTATCAACATAACTTAGAGGCAAAACAAAACAAGTTTCACTACAATTTACCACCTTTAATGCACAATGGTTTAGCAGTAACTTGGATTTATCCTGAGCTATCTCTATAGTTATGCTGTTATAGGCTTACACTGCTGGAGGACATAGGGACCCCTATTTCACCATTCTGCTTCATTCGATCTCTATTCTCCTACTCTGCAGAATCTGTTAGTTCAATCTCTAACATTCTGCTCTCTGCTTTTTCTCATAGTAGCTTGGCCTAGTCTGTTCCTGCCACCATCCTGGAGAGAAACATCAGCTGTGCTGCTGCCAGCTGACAACACCTTTGTTTATAGATGTTGGAGATATGCCTGTTTTTTTCCAGTGTAGTCCTGTTTCTCTGACTGTGACTGGCTGGATGTGCTCTCTTCACCCTCTGACATGGGGGTTGGTTTGGAGGTTGTCTGCCAGGCTGTGTGTTTCCTGGACGGGGCCGCCTTTTACAGTTGCTTTTTGTATCTCTGCTTCTGTCTCCTTGAACCCCAGTCGGCCTCAGCAGATGGCCGCTCACATTGAACCTGGTTCTGCTGGAGGTTTCTTCCTGTTAAAAGGGAGTTTTTCCTCTCCACTGTCACTACAAGCATGCTTACTGTGAGGGATTGCCTTCGAGCCAATGAGTCGATGCAATCAACTGTTTTTTCTTAGATAGAAAACTTTGGATCAATCTGACTGTATGATCTGGTGAACTGTAAAGTGCCTTGAGATGACATGCGTTGTGAATTGCCGCCATATAAATAAACTGAATTGAATTGAATCAGCTTTTAGGACAATACTTTAAATGAAATATTGCAGTAAAAATAACTTTCTCACCCCTCTGGAGAAATCAAAGACATAAACAGCAGTTTTTAAAGCAGCAAAAAATGTGGTGCATCATCGCCGCCAATCAGTAAGGAGTGGTAAAGGGCTTCTCTTGTTCACTTTTCATCCTTTCATGATAAATTCTGTTCATATTTTAATTTGCAGTGAGGAATTATGTTTACATTTTTAATTTGAAAAGTAAAAGAACAATTTTTATGTCACTAATTTAGCAAAATAAGTCTTGATTTAAAAAAATACTCAAAGAACAGATTCTCAAAAAAAAGTGCTGAAACAAAGTTAATGTACTTAGTTAAAAGCTCTGTTTTTGATAGCACTAGGAAATAAAAGACTTATTGTGTCTGAAAATGGAAAAAACAGCAGGAGCGGAGGAGATGGAGAGCTGTGACTGTGATAACAGAAGGTGTCAATAAATAAAGGAAGAGTTGTTCATGTGATGGGGTGATGTGGGGGAGACTGTGGGTTTTTCCGAGGTGCTCACCTTGGACTTGATAATTGTGCTGTGCATGCCGTTGTCGCTGACCTTGATGGTGATCTGTCTGTCGGAGAGGTCCGGTCTGATGAATGGAGGCTGGATTTTGACGTGGGGTTTCCTCCTGGGGTCCGTCACATACCTGCAGAAAATTGCAACACCAGGAAGAACCAGACTCTTCATCATCTTCAGCTTCTCTGAAACGTATTTCTGCATTACATCTTTTTTCTCTCACAAAACAAGTTCTTTGATTGCAACAGTAATGGAATAAAATTCTCTCCATATCAGTGTGATTTTTTGGGGAGCTTGAATCGATACAGATAAGGTTAAATGATCTCCTTCCATTATGATAGATTATAAAATCATGATCTGGCAGCCAGATTAAACCTGATCTGAGCTGGTGGTACATCAAATACTAACAGTAATGGTTTAACAGACCATACAGATAAGGAGCATATGGCTGTGTTTACCATTTCCAATTCCTCTGTATTTTTATAATATATAATATAATTTTTTAATAAAATAAAGAAAAACCCAATCCAATCCCAGCTGCCTTTGCTTCCATTTAACAGTTTGAGTGAAAGTGTCAGCCATCTGCCTTCCCCCAGGGTGTCACTGGCGTCTTTTTAAACAGAACTACATGTACAGGATCCCGCCACAACCGGCTCAGCCCATGTGCTCATACGGAGTTATCACTGCAGCGATTGGGTGGGGCTGAGTCTGTGCAACAGCATATATACATCATAAGCGTTTAATGAGCCACAGAAGGTGCATGCATCCAGATCTATGTGCAGACACAGGCTGCACACAAGTGTCCGAAATGGAGAGAAAAGTTTGTATTATAAAGACACGCATGCAAATGCACGCACACAGTGTAGTATAGCATGTTACCTGGGTGCCAGGGGACTGCATAAGACATACTCCACGTTGCCACAGCAACCCTTGGTGAATGGATTTACTCCCCCACGAAACTTGCCCGTCACCTGAGGAGCAAAATGCGTCACTTAGCACAGAAACAAGGTCAGTCCACACAGGGATACTTGGACAGGTGATGGAGTAAAGGAGAGGAGAGAAATGCATTATTCTGACTAACCCTTCTTTACAGCTTCTTGTTGGCCATCTTAAAAATATGAACTGTGTGTGGATTATTTTTTATTCCGAATCATTCATCAGCTCCCTCACCTGTTCATTGGTTGTTCGCCCCCGAGCAACAAGCACCATGTGGAAACCAGTGAGACCTAGAACCGGAATGAAGAACAGCCCTGCTATACTCATCACCACCATGCTAGACACACAGGTCAAGGTAAAACATGAAGCACTGCCAGGCATATGCTGGAATTCAGCTTTAGCAGCAGTAAAAGGATACGTGACAGTGGTGTGAAGTCCTCCCAGCTTCTCTCTGTGGTGGAGGACAAAGATGAGCCCAAAGGAGAAAACTCCCACCATGTGAATGCTCAGCGACAGCAAGAAGAGGAAGAAGTAACGGTAGTTCCTCCGACCGATGCAGTTGTTCACCCAGGGGCAGTGATGATCGAAGTCCTGAAGAGGAAAGGGAGACAGCAATGGGTCAGCGTCAATAAAAAATACCACCGTGTGAATATAAATGTATGATATAAACAATGGCTGCAGCTTTAGAGGAAAGGGCAAAGGTCAAAGTCCAACCAGCAGACCACAGAGCTCCTAACCCACAGAGTGAACAACGGGACAAAACCAGATCGCCAAACACGATAAGAAAGACTTTAAAAAGCAGTTTTACCAAATAGTGGAATTTATGTAAACATTAATTTAAGAGCTTTAAAAAATATTTAATTATTGTGGCTGTAAGTGAAAATAAACAATACTGATGTTTAGGGCTGCATTAAAGATTTATTGATTAAATTGGCTTTTCTCACACAGCTGTATGTGAGCGCCCCCTGTTGGAGACATTTTGAATAAAAATGAAATATTGGAACTAGAATTGTATTTAATAAATATAATACATATATATATATATATATATATATATATATATATATATATATATATATATATATATATATATATATGCACTACCGTTCAAAAGTTTGGGGTCAAATTGAAATGTCCTTTTTTTTGAAGGAAAAGCACTGAAGCAATGAAGATAACTTTAAACTACTCTTAACTGTAAAGAAATACACTCTATACATTGCTAATGTGTTAATGACTATTCTAGCAAACAAGCTACTGCGGGTACTATTTAATGAAGATGCCAGTTGTGGACCTGTGAGGCATCTGTTTCTTAAACTAGAGACTCTAATGTACTTATCTTCTTGCTCAGTTGTGCAACGCGGCCTCCCACTTCTTTTTCTACTCTGGTTAGAGCTAGTGTTGCGCCGATGCCATTTTTTGGCCCCGATACTGATACCCGATACCTGGTTGTGCAGTATCGGCCGATACCGATACCATAATAATGTAAAATAATTGCCATCATGGCTTTGTCAAGCTGCTGCCTACCTTTGTGAAGCAGGAACAAATCAAATACAAAGTGAATCCAGTAGAACTTTTTATTGTCTACCAGGAGTGGGTGATAAATAGTTGAATAAACTTACAGCTCTCAAAATGGTATTGGTGCCCTATTTGTTGGTACTCGCACATACCGATACCAGCAGTATCGGGGCCCCGTCCGATACTGGTATCGGTATCAGTGCAACACTAGTTAGAGCCTGCTTGTGCTGTCCTCTGAAGGGAGTAGTACACACCGTTGTAGGAAATCTTCAATTTCTTAGCAATTTCTCGCATGGAATAGCCTTCATTTCTAAGAACAAGAATAGACTGTCGAGTTTCAGATGAAAGTTCTCTTTTTCTGGCCATTTTGAGCGTTTAGTTGACTCCACGATTGTGATGCTCCAGAAACTCAATCTGCTCAAAAGAAGGTCAGTTTTGTAGCTTCTGTAACGAGCTAAACTGTTTTCAGATGTGTGAACATGATTGCACAAGGGTTTTCTAATCATCAATTAGCCTTCTGAGCCAATGAGCAAACACGTTGTACCATTAGAACACTGGAGTGATAGTTGCTCGAAATGGGCCTCTATACACCTATGTAGATACAGTGGGGCAAAAAAGTATTTAGTCAGCCACCAATAGTGCAAGTTCTCCCACTCAAAAAGATGAGAGAGGCCGGTAATTTTCATCATAGATATACCTCAACTATGAGAGACAAAATGAGAGAAAAAAATCCAGAAAACCACATTGTCTGATTTTTAAAGAATTTATTTGCAAAATATGGTGGAAAATAAGTATTTGGTCAGTTACAAACAAGCAAGATTTCTGGCTCTCACAGACCTGTAACTTCTTCTGTAAGAGGCTCCTCTGTCCTCCACTCGTTACCTTCATTAATGGCACCTGTTTGAACCCGTTATCAGTATAAAAGACACCTGTCCACAACCTCAAACAGTCACACTCTAAACTCCACCATGGCCAAAACTAGAGAGCTGTCAAAGGACACCCGAAACAAAATTATAGACCTGCACCAGGCTGGGAAATCTGAAACTGCAATAGGTAAACAGCTTGGTGTGAACAAATCAACTGTGGGATCAATTATTAGAAAATGGAAAACGTACAAGACCACTGATAATCTTCCTCGATCTGGGGCTCCACGCAAGATCTCACCCCGTGGGGTCAAAATGATCACAAGAACGGTGAGTAATCCCAGAACCACACGGGCGGATCTAGTGAATGACCTGCAGAGAGATAGGACCAAAGTAACAAAGGCTACCATCAGTAACACACTACGCCGCCAGGGACTCAAATCCTGCAGTGCCAGACGTGTCCCCCTGCTTAAGCCAGTACATGTCAAGGCCTGTCTCAAGTTTGCTAGAGAGCATTTGGATGATCCAGACGATGACTGGGAGAATATCATATGGTCAGATGAAACCAAAATAGAACTTTTTGGTAAAAACTCTACTCGTCGTGTTTGGAGGAGAGAGAATGCTGAGTTGCATCCAAAGAACACCATACCTACAGTGAAGCATGGGGGTGGAAACATCATGCTTTGGGGCTGTTTTTCTGCTAAGGGACCAGGACGACTGATCCGTGTGAAGGAAAGAATGAATGGGGCCATGTATCGACAACTTTTGAGTGAAAACCTCCTTCCATCAGCAAGGGCATTGAAGATGAAACGTGGCTGGGTCTTTCAGCATGACAATGATCCCAAACACACCGCCCGGGTAACGAAGGAGTGGCTTCGTGAGAAGCATTTCAAGGTCCTGGAGTGGCCTAGCCAGTCTCCAGATCTCAACCCCATAGAAAATCTTTGGAGGGAGTTGAAAGTCCGTGTTGCCCAGCGACAGCCCCAGAACATCACTGCTCTAGAGGAGATCTGCATGGAGGAATGGGCCAAAATACCAGCAACAGTGTGTGAAAACCTTGTGAAGACTTACAGAAAGCGTTTGATCTCTGTCATTGCCAACAAAGGGTATATAACAAAGTATTGAGATTAACTTTTGTTATTGACCAAATACTTATTTTCCACCATATTTTGCAAATAAATTCTTTAAAAATCAGACAATGTGATTTTCTGGATTTTTTTTCTCATTCTGTCTCTCATAGTTGAGGTATATCTATGATGAAAATTACCGGCCTCTCTCATCTTTTTAAGTGGGAGAACTTGCACTATTGGTGGCTGACTAAATACTTTTTTGCCCCACTGTATTGCACCAAAAACCAGACATGTTCAGCTAGAATAGTAATTTACCACATTAGTAATGTATAGAGTGTATTTCTTTACAGTTAAGAGTAGTTTAAAGTTATCTTTATTGAAAAGTACAGTGCTTTTCCTTCAAAAATAAGGACATTTCAATGTGACCCCAAACTTTTGAACGGTAGTGCATATATATATATATATATGTATTATATTTATTAAATACATATACATATATATATACATATACATATATATATATATATATTTTTTTTTTTTTATGTATGTGGTGGTCTAATTTGCTATGATTTCCCTTTAGTTTAATCCATTTTGATTAATCTATTTATTCTTTTTATGCTAAGACCTCAGTTTGTTTCTTATCAGCTGTTTTACAAATACACTACATATACAGGCAAAACATATTAAAGTTAACAACTTACTATTTATATTTAGCACCTTTTTATATTTATGTTAAAACACTTTACAGTACAATATTTCATTTGTTTATTTTTTTTTACTCTTCACTATTATGTTATTCTTATACAGTTTTCTGAGGACCACATTTGTGTGGTCATTTTTTCTATAATCTTTTGGCTGCTGTAAAGACCAGATTTGACCCATTGTGGGACAATAAAGGGATTTTCTCTTCTGTTTGTTAGTGAAGTTGTTTTAAGTGACTACAGACATTATGCTAGTCAGAGCCGAGCAGCGGTGCATGCCGTTCACAGCAGCGCTCACTGTTAAAAATGGACAAATGCTGCTGGGCTTCTGGATGTCAGATGAGTAACCTTATTTTTCTACAAAAGCTCCTCTCTGTTACCTTCTACAGCAATGTTTCTGTCAAAGAAATGCTCCTACATCTTTTTCCTCCCCCTGATCAGATGTAAACAGAAGCAGACTAGTTGCAGAAGCTGATCTGAAATTGTTTTTCTCTGCCGATCCAGACATTACATTCACAAAATCATGCACACTGATCTAATTAGTTTCCTATAAATTAAAATATTCCAGTTCCTAACCTAATATTTCCCTTCCTTTCTGATCTGATTATTACACTAATTTGCTGCTATTGTGTTACAGTCCTTAATGACTCAGTCTGTCTGTTTTTGTTTTATCACTGTTTAGTGGATATTACTACAATATTCTGTTCACTCAAGTCATTTTCTACAAAAAATTATGATTATTAGTTTAACAACATCATTTTTGGGCTTCAAAGTACTGCAATGCACAAGATAATCCATCTAAATAGGTTAAACATAAATATGTGCGGCTGTGGAATTAAAAAGAAACTGATAAAAGCATTCAAACTATAATTAATAAACAGCTTTATCTTCGTTGCAAAATGTTTCTGTAGCAAAATAGGCGGATGTTTTCCATGTTTTTGAGGGGATACTGGAGAACCACAGGATTAAATGATTAACATCTGCTTTCTCCAGCCGTACGCCGTCACAATGTGAGCAGGGGATCTAGTTTCTGATATAGATGTTAATGTTTGAGGTAGATTAGCACGATCCCAGACCTACTAACTGAATTCTATTGATAGCGTATCGTTGTCATCACTACTGATGACATCACTATGCTGATAAACAGGCCCAGAGCTTCTCTCTACGTCAGTGAATATGCATTTTAGTGCTGTTCTCTGGAGAGGAACCGGTTTCCTTTTCAAATGGAAACCAGAAGATATTTGGATTCCTAGTCCATCCTGGGCCGAGCTCTCAGTGTAACCTCGTTACATGTTTAGACGGCATGTGTGATGAAGTCAGACACCTCCACGCAGTTGTCGCAGACGCTGCAGTGCGAGCATCGAGGCGGCCTGTAGAAGTGGCAGGTGGCACACCACTTCATCCGGACCTGGATGCCTTTGATCTCCACGTTTTTGTAAAGCGGAGCTCGGAAGTCGTCGTCCTTATCCTCGTCTTCGTCAGCTGGGACACACACACACACACAAAGACATTATCAGAGAGCAGAGATTTACATGATGGATCGTGAGGAGAATCATTTTACTTCTTTCATGGCAAATGAAAACACGTAGGGTTTAGATTAATGACTCTCTCTGAAAGGGACAACAGGGAAGCGCCTTAAATGAAGCTCGTCCCTGCTGTCAGCTGTCATCAGAGAGCAAACACACTGAGAGAAATGAGCATTTCTGTGGATGTGGCCTATTCAGTCTGCTGTGAACATTAACAAACATTAATTGGTATGTTGTGACTCATGTTACAGAACGGATAACTGCTGCGTTTCACTACATGCAAGCTCTGCAGACATTGTTTTCACTGTTTGTCAAATATGAGAATAAAAACATTCCCTTATTTATCCCTTTTATACAAATCTAACCTAACATTGTGACTGGAAGCATTTTTGTTTTCTAGCTGCAGCAGAAATGAGAGAGAGAGAAAAAAAGTCTTTCATCTGATCAAAGGGTTACGTTCAACTGAAGCCTGAACTTGAGAAAATAATTTCACAGAACAATGATAAGTGCTGGGGGAGCTAGGTAGTTAAGGTGGCAGACCAGAGAGAGCGGAACAGAAAAATCTAAAGAAACAAAAGACAGAGCTGAGAAATAAGCAGTTCCATAGAAACTAGAGACTCGCTGAGTTCTAATGGCTCTCCAGTTAAATCAAATAGATTTTAACAGGCGTGATAAACACAGCAGACACTAACAGCACAGAGCATCTTATACCTCAGCTTCCCTTCTCTACCTTCTGATGGAAATGGAATTTCATTTGATGTACTTTTTAGTTGGTTTTAAAGAATATGCTGTTTGATTTTATTACATTTTTTTTCAGAACATGTTGATTTGTATTGTCTGATCATTAAATAATTCTTAAACACTATCAAGTTTACTTAGTGGTATCTCTAGATTGGAGGTCTTTAACAGGGGATCCACAGAGGTTCTGCATGGGGGTCGCAAAAGTTTTGGTTGATTAGACTTTTTTTTATATTTCCCCCCTGCAATGTCTTGCTGGACACCGTTTCATTCACAACACCTGTCCCATCAACCAGGAAACAGAATCAGAAATACTTTAATAATCCCAGGGAGAAATTACTCTGGTTTAATTTCTCCATTTGTAATAGAGTAACTACAGGACCAGTTTGATATAACACAATTTCATAAAATATATAATTAAATATGATAATTAGGGGGTTCCTGCTCCATCCCGCCATCAGTTTGGGGGTCCTTAGCCTGAAAAACGCTAAAGACCCCTGCTCTAGATTAAATGTAGCAAGAGAACCAGAGTGGGGCCAGAGTGGGGCCAGATTAGGGCAGGAGTGAAACCAGATTGGGGCCAGGGCAGGGAGAGTGTTTTTTTATGGGGGCATCGCACAAAGGCTTAATAATAATAAAAGAAAAGAAAAAAGAAACAGGGCAAAAGTTGATCCCTTGATATATTAAGTGAGTCATTGATAAAACTGGGAAAAAGTTAAACAATTTTATTTTTAAATCACTGATTAAGTAAAACTGTAAAAACTAATAATGAAATAGCTCCAATTTATTTATTCATTATAAATGTATATTGTTTTATGCCTTTGGTACAGGGGCCATCACAGGGGCCAGGATCAGTTCTGAAGGAGCATCGGCCCCTGTCTGGAATCAACCATGAGTTCACTGCCATTTTGGATTTGGTTTATGCTTTAGTGCTTTGAGTGTTTGAGGATTTTAACCAATATCCAGCAATTGATTATCTTTGGAAAAATATGTTAAGTAATATAACATCAGTTATTTCTAGTGCAGCTGAAACAGCCGAACACACCGGGTAACATTAATTTCATTATCAATGCACAAATGTAATCAATGTAATAGCTCAGAATAAACATATATGTGGTTTGGAATGGGATTTCTGTTGAGCAAAACATTAAATGTTTTTGTTATATCAGATGTACAACAATGAGATATTGGCTAGTTAATTATTTAGGCTGTCTACTGACATAGTAGACAGCCAATGTTTTATCTGTATCTGCAGCCTAGACCTGCAAAAATTTAGAAAAGATGAATTTATCTGTCATGAAATCAAAACCTGCAGGGATCAGCAATAGATGGGGGCGTGGAGCCTGGTGCTAAACTTTACCCCGCTCAGTCCATGCCAACAGTCATTAGTTTGTCCGCTATCTGATTAAGAAGACTAAAACTGCAGGAATAGGAAGAAACATTTAAGTGTTTTTGAAACCAAAACGTTTTGAACTTTGGTTCCTAACTGGACAATTTAAAGGTACAGTTAAGGATTTCCGTGACTTTCTGAAGAGACCATCGCCACTTAAAAAAAAAAGCACATGCACAACCCTGTACCCGCTCCCCCAATGGGTTAAATGTTAAATGTGCAAGAATATGTACAAGCCCATTTCTCCTCATGCACGCTCTGTTTAAAAGTTGCTGTTTGCATTGCTCATACAAGAGTACTTTCCAAAAAAAGATTTGCAATTTTTCTACTATGTCTGACTCGCAGAGTAAACATGGGGACAAGCACGTAGGACGGCCTTACATAAACATATCACCAGAATGATTGATAAATAGAAGGACCACTTATTTTGATGATCCACCCGGAAAAAGAACCTCCTCCACTATACCTTTAATAAAGGATTATATATATATATATATATATATATATATATATATATATATATATATATATATATATATAAAAATGATTTAAAATCATTTATGATTAAATAAATTTTTTTTTTATTGAATTCATCTTCTAACCTCCAAACTAAACACTTTTAAATGCAAAAAACAAAAACAAAAAAAACAAAGCTGTACATCTGATTATTTTGCCCCTTTAAATGAGAAATGTGTGCCTAAATTTGAATAATTAATGAGACTTTCTATAAATCCTTTAATTGCAAGTCCTTTTTAATTCAGGGTGAGTTAAAAACATTCTGCTTTCACTCTTTGGTTAAGCTGAACTGTCGTATTTTGTAGCAAAAACATATGTACTAGTGTTTTATTTGGTAAGATTTTATCTATCCTGCCACAGAGATACAACAGGGGCAGAAGAATAACAGCTTCAGGAGAAACACAGATCTTTCACAACCTCCTGATTATTGCCTCTTTGTGAAGAGATAAACCGTCCTCCCCTACATGTTCCTATCATTTCCAAGCACATCCCAGTGAAACATTGTTTCCTATATCGCCCATAGGAGATTCACATTCAACTCAAAGACTGGCAAGAATGAAAACAGTCATTATTTCTGTCAAAGGCACAGATAATATAGGAGATAATATACATTTGAAAGACAAATTTGGGAGAAAATCCAAGCCGGGTCTGAATACAAACCTCGGGGGTAAATCCCAGGGTCCATGAAAGTGGCCATGCTGAAGTTGGCCAAGACGAAGAGGAAAACCAGGCCATTGTATAGAGGAACAGCGGGGGAGATCACCTTCATCAACCAGGGACACCTGCAAACACACAAAAAAACAAACAAGAGGGAGTCTATCACACAGTTTTGGGGCAATCTGATATTCAAACAAAAAAACCTTTAAGCTGTTTCTACCCCACCTTTATCTGCAGCTACTTCAGCATCTAAATCTGATGAGATATGTATTATTTAATGCCATCTAATTTACACTCAGAGGCGTAAACGAACCACAAAAATTTTGTCAAAAGCTCAACTTGTTGCAAAAACTATTAAAACCAACCTGTTAAAAAGGCAAATAATAATTTAGCGCATTCACAGCAAATAGTATTTCAGTATTTCCATTTACTATCTAAAGAAATACATGATCCAATCCCATTCTGTTACATACTTTCCATTTCATTCCTTGTTATTATTCTACGACACAGTAAGCTTTGGTTTAATATGTTGAAGATTAAAATCCCTTGAATTACGCTAGATGACTCATCGAAATATTGACTTTGCAGCAACTCTCAACCTGAGCAAGAATGACAAATAGATGCATTGAGCTTTTAACTTTACAGCAATCTTTATTAACAAACCGACTATTATGCAATTATCTTTTTTTAACACGCCAACTCCAAACCTCAAAGGTACTTGCAAAAAGCTTTACCATAATTTCACTAACTCTTAAAACTGTTACTTTAGCTCCAAGTTTTATCTCAACCCATAACTCCTCTCCTGTTTCCACAGACCTCATAAGCTGTGTTGAATTATTCAATGATGTGGCTGCAGATAGCAGCTAAAGCAGAATACAGAGAGGTGCTAACTAAGGAGAGCTGGTCTCTGCACAGTCAGCCAGCTTTGGTCATCAGCTCATTTCTCTGATACCCATTTGTTTTCCATCTCTCAGTGTTTCTGGATTAACCTAGCTGAGTCAGCCCCCAAAGGCACTTGTGACACCCGTTGCAACATATCTGTTAGAAAACTGGTGATAACCTCTAAAGCACATGTGTCAAACTCAAGGCCCGCAGGCCAGAGGTGGCCCGCCATGTCATTTTATGTGGCCCGCTAGAACTCCCACAGCCGTCATTTTGATGGTTCTGAGATTTTAAAGGGAAAGAACTATATTTAAAATGAAATTTATGTTGCTCATGTTAACTGACTTTTCCTGTTTCTATATTTCCTTCATTTTCACTTAGTTTTTAAAATAAAATTAAAACATAAAAAATAAATATGGTTAATTCTTCCTCGATCCCCCACAACCGTCATTTTGACTGCTCTATTAGTTGCATTGTAAATTCTTCCCGTGGTTGATTGACGTTCGGTACCGTTGCCTAGCAACCAACATTCTACCTAGAACTTTTTGGCTAATATGGAAAAAGTGGCGCTCAGAAGAAACCTAACAGCGAAACAGGCTTTAGAAATGCTTCAAAATATCGATGATAGTGATTCGGGCGGAGAGGGAGAGACCGATGAGGAGGACTGGGTAGGAAGCGGCTGTGTGACACATGTGTGTTAGAGCAACAAGCAAGCATATGTTTTCTATGCAACTGTAATTGTCACTTGAATAAGTTATAATAAATAATGAGTTATTTAACTTTAAAGAGTAGTTACATTTATTTTACATTACCTTCAATTACATTTAGTTACATTTATAAGTTATATCTGGCCCTTTAAGGACAGCCATTACGCTGATGTGGCCCTCAGTGAAAATGAGTTTGACACCCCTGCTCTAAAGGAAAGGGAAGCGAATTAAAGGAGCTCTATGTACAGATATGGACCAGTAAAGATGAGGAGCAGTAGTTTGCAGGATAGATTTAAATGGAAAAGCAGCACGTTGACCTCATATTATACCAGATTTAATCCACCATTTATCCAATTAAAAGAAAAACTAAATCAAGAGTGACCCACCAAACTGCACATCTGTGAATGACTGTGTTTGTTTCTTAAAGTGAGTATAATTTACCACCAATGCAGTCTAGAGTTTGTCCATCTGCTGGGACATTTTAACAGGAACATAAGGGGAAAAAACGGACAACCTTCAGGTATATTGCTGATTCCATGCATCTGCTATGCATAAACTAGAACATTTATTTGAACAGTCATCAGAACTGAATTGGGCAAATGATAGGAGACTTCAGTTAAACTCTGGGAAAAATTAGACTGGATGAGATCTAAAATATCTTGACATAAAAAGAGTTTAGGTTTAGTTTCTTTAAAGTTAAGCCAAAGACAACTATAAAAAGCAACATATAATAATAATTACACCACAATCATCCATTTTTACATCAGGACTAAACTGTAATGTAGGTAGGATGGGGAGAAAAAACAAAGAAATAAATGAAAATATAAAAAAAAATGACCATAAAGATGTTAGGCTCAAAACATGTCACTTAGAACAACCTACTCATAAATATGTCCTTAAAGTATATTTCTACACTGTAATTAATGTGAAGTACTATATGTTATATGTTGCCTTGCAATAAACTCATCCTTCCATTATTCCATCCTTCCATTATTCAAAAGAACTCACAAAAACTATCTGACTCCATGACTGGCATCCTTTAAAAGTCTGGACACAGATTCCATGGCTAATTTTATGATGGATATCGTATTCACTTTGACAAGAAATAAAATTTAACTGGAATCTCTGTGGATCTGCCTTCACTCAGCAGTTCTGGGCGGTAATCACAGCTTTGGCAACAAGCAGGCCCGGTACAAATCCTTTAAAGCATCTTCACAGAAATGCAATAGCAAGCAGTCCCAACTTCTCACAAAAACACCGTATTTACCTTTCAAAGCTTGTGCATTTTTACCCAGAGTGGAAAGCTGCTGAGCCAGATAGGTGGCTGCAAAAAGTGGACTTCATGGAAACACTTCATTCGCCCTGAAGTTAACAATGTGGGAGGAAAAGTCTAATTAAGGACACACACTCCCTGGTTAATAGTGTGGGAGTAACAAGTAAACACAGAGAGCTTATAAACACTGTTTACTAGTCTGTGTTACTGCCTGATAATTAATCTGGGGCTAGAAAACCAATCAGCTTGTCAGAGAAATGTGGACAAAGTTATTTATTTGGTGCAGCCTGCTGCCAAAAGTGCAGTAATGTAATGAATTAGAGTGAGTTTTAATTCCTGAGGCGGGCCAAAATGGAAGGTTGGATTCTTTATGATACTAAAAAGGCCTGCAGGCAGAAAACGGAGAGCTATGCAAA
This sequence comes from Cyprinodon diabolis, assembly GCA_030533445.1. Taxonomy (NCBI): domain Eukaryota; kingdom Metazoa; phylum Chordata; class Actinopteri; order Cyprinodontiformes; family Cyprinodontidae; genus Cyprinodon; species Cyprinodon diabolis. The sequence goes on from CM060073.1 coordinate 10,160,209, forward strand.
AAAAGCAATGTTTCTAACAAACACACAGACGATGGACATCAAAGGAAGTCACAATGGAGGTAAGAAGACAGCGACCTACAGCTGAAGGAGGAGCCTTTTTATCACCTGAGGGATAAAAACCAGAAAAACGAATTTACAGACAAAGATATAGAGTTAACCACTGTGCACCCCAATTCAGATACGACCTCATCTGTGCAACCAAATCTGATTTTAATAAATATTTCTACACTTAAAAACATAAGGGTTTATTTTTTAAGAGAGATTGACAGAAATCTTGTTCTCTTGCCGAGAATGGAAAAAGGATTTATTCTATTTTTTTCAAACCAGCATGTAAAAGGCTGTTGTAAAACATAAAAGAAAAAATTCTGTATGTTTTTAGAGCCACAAGTCCCTTTCCTACTATAAACCTGATCACTTTGTGTGTTTAATTAAAATTCACATTTAAAAATTTTGTTCTAAAATCATTTTAACAACTATAGTTTTATCAGCATTATTTTTTAGTTTGAAGTAAGGATTGAAATAGATTCTACAAAAAAGAGCCATCAATGAGACCATTTTATTTTCAGAAAAAAATAGCATTAAGCACGCCACTTTACTACATCAGTACGTGCTCTAATCGTTTGAACATACGAGTCAAAGATGACCAGTTGTCATGGTTACTGTGGCAGCAATCAGACATTTAGAAAGTAGACATTTATTGTAAACTTTTACTGTGAGAGAAACTTCAAGTGTTGAACAATGACTTTAATTAAGATGAGGATACATAAAATATATACATGTTAGAATCCAACAAAGGCAGGAGGAAGCAATTTGGCCTTTTTTATAGAGACCAATAAGAAATGGGAAAGTTAGAGAGACTTGATGATATAACCAGCTGATGATAACTAACATTAATCTGATAGTAGCCTCATGACATTTCTTTTTAGCAAAACTTTTGGTCCCCCTTAGAGGTTTCTTTTTTCTCTTTTAAAACAGCTTTTATTATTTTATTTTATTTTATTTCTTTTATCTCTATGTATTTCTTTTTTAATGCTTTTTTAAATGCCTTTTTGTAGCACTTTGAGGCCTTTTTGGTGAAAAGTGCATTATAAATTAAATGAATTATTATTATTATTATTATTATGATCAATCATAAAAGATCAATAAATAATCAACGATCCTCCGTGTCTTGGTTACGAGGATCTCAAAAAGCCGTTTTACTTTTTACATGGACCCTGTGTCGCCATTAAGTATGTTGATTTATATGATATATATATATATATATATATATATATATATATATATATATTCATACATACATATATACACATATATACACACACACATACATATTTGAGCCCAAAAGCAGAATATTGAAGACAAGGAGGCGTTTCGTCTTTGCAGGCGTGTTTATCAGTCTCCTCTGATGGAAAAGCCGAGTCAATCCAGAGATCTTTTTCATGCAGATACAGACATACCCCACAACTCATTGAAGAGCAGGTGGACACATTGAAATAAGAGCAAATATTAGAGATGTTTGTGCACAGGGTGGGTCAGAACCCCTAAAATGGATGCTGTAGGACTGCTCAGCCACCTTCATATTGATTTTTTTTTTCTTTTTTGCTTTGCTGACATAGTACGTCTTCTACTGTAGAAAAAATAAAATTAATTCAAAGAATTTAATTTACTCAAACAGAAGACATACCCTCCTGAAACCTTGTCGCTCAAGGTTGGAAGCATACATTTTCAAACATCCAATCATCATCGTGGCGATCGCCAGCAACCAAGCATTAGGACACATCGAGCCTGTGAGCTCCTGAATTCTGAACCATCCTGTGTTTATCAAAATCTAATACAAGAATCTACTGCTGTTCAGCTCAGATGGCTGTGACGGCCAATCAGAATGCTTGCTCAGAGAATGTGTTTCGATCAAAGCCACAAACTGAGCAGAGAAAGGACCAACCAAAGCAGTGGGTGTATGGATGAGTGCTTAACTACTATTATTATCATTAACGATAAAAGGATTTTTGGGATTGCGCTGCAGTTAAAGCAGGTTTACAATGCAAACATCATCAGTCATTGACAGCCGGTGCACTGCAGGTTTCCCTGTCGTAACGCAGATGATTGTTCAATTCAATTCAGTTTATTTCTATAGCGCTAATTCACATTATATGTCATCTCCAGGCACTTTACAGTTCATCAGATCATAAAGTCATATTGATCCAAACTTTTCTATCTAAGGAAAACCAGTTGATTGCATCGACTTATTGACTTGAATGCAATCCCTCACACTAAGCATGCTTGTAGCGACAGTGGAGAGGAAAAACTCTCTTTTAACAGGAAGAAACCTCGAACAGAACCAGGCTCAGTGTGAGCGGCCATCTGCTGAGGCTGACTGGGGTTCAAAGAGACAGAAGCAGAGATACAAAAGGCAGCTGTAAAAGGCGCACCCATCCAGGAAACACACAGCCAGGCAGACGAGCTCCGATCCACCTCCCATGTCAGAGGATGAAGAAAGAACATCCAGTTAGTCACAGTCAGAGAAACAGGGCACTGGAAAAACAGGCCGATCTCCAACATCTATAAACAAGGGTGTTGATGGCAGCAGCACAGCTGATATTTCTCTCCAGGATGGTGTCACAGTCAAACAGGAACAGACGAGGCAAAGTTACAATGAGAAAAAGCAGCGAGATCATAGCGTTAGAGATTGAAGTAACAGATTTTGAAGAGTGGGAGAATAGAGATAGAATGAAGCAGAATGATGAAAAAGGGGTCCCTATGTCCTCCAGCAGTCAAAGCCTATAGCAGCATAATTATAGAGATAGCTCAGGATAACCTGAGCCACTCTAACTATAAGCTTTATCAAAAGCCTACCCTTAAAAGTAGACAGGGTGTTTGCCTCATGGACTTAAACTGGAAGTTGGTTCCATAGGAAAGGAGCCTGATAACTAAAAGATCTGCCTCCCATTCTACTTTTAGAAATTCTAGGATCCATTAGTAAACCTGCAGATTGAGAGCGAAGTGCTCTGTTAGGAACATAAGGAACAATCAGATCTCTGATATAAGATGGAGCTTGGCCATTTAAGGCTTTATATGTGAGAAGGAGGATTTTAAATTCTATTCCGGATTTACCAGGAAGCCAATAAAGAGAAGCTAGAATAGGAGAGATAAGATCTCTCTTTTTTAATTTTCATCAGAACTCTGGCTGCAGCAATCCACGGAAAACATCTAAAACACACAGGACAGCCATTCAAAAGTACATATTTCTGGTGCTTTCCTCTATCTTCATGTTCTTTTTCTATTAAATGTATTTAATGATCAATACCTGGAGATATTTGAAACAGATTTATTTATTATTTATTTCATTACTCCATTATACACAATAACCCGGTCATGTACAATAATAGCAACTTAAGACTGAGCAGCATTGTAAATACTGTTGATTGAATTTACTGAGATCCTCATCTTATTTTATTAATATATCTTATTTTCAGATTTTATTTTTTTTTTCAGATTTTAAACTGTTTATAGAGGAGGGTTGTCATTTTTCTTATTTAATTCTGTCTTATTATCTTTTATGATACACGTTACATGTATCTTATATGCTCTATTGCAGTTAAAATCTTATTTTTCTCTCTTCTGTAAGCAGGCACACTGCAAGAAAAAAAGGGATTAAAAAAATAATTCTGATTTATTGAACATTTAAGTGATTCCTGGATCAAATTAAAACGTTTTTACCTTGGGGCGACTCTGATTTAGTAGATAGAGTAGTTATTTACCAGTATATGTGCATCGGTGTATGAATGTGGTCACAGTTTTAATCACTTTAAGTGGTCAGTAGGACTGAAAACTTACTTTATTAATTCAGTCCAATAAAAATACTGACTGGAAAGCAGAATCAGAATATCAGCCATGATGAATCCCAGTCAGAGGCATAAGAATTAGATTTTTATCTCACCCGCCAATTAAATATAACAATACCAGGCAGCCTTATTACAGCCCTGTTCTATCTGGAAGTTGGTATTCTACCAGAAGACTTTAGCTGCTTTTATTATAGGCGAGTTTAAAAACGGTCAAAGAAAATATAGAGGTGTCAAAAGTAATGAAAAATAAGGTTTTATAGAAACTCGTCTAACATCCAAAAAGTAAAGTTCTGGTAATTTCTCTAATTCTTTTTGCACTTTAGCTGTTTTTGGTCACTTTGTATCAAAATTTTCCAATAACAAAAAAACTGTGAGCCAGATGCCTTCAACTCAAGATCACATTTGAGATTTTCTATTGAAATAGCAATTAAGGAAAGCGACCTGAAGCTGTCTCTGACACACAGGTTTACCGCTGATATAATAAACTAAAGTAATTTTAGAAAGTCATCATAATTTTCCAGGTCCGATCAGTGAATCTCTGCAAACAGCTTTCAGAGACAAAATGACTGAAAAATGGGACTTAATACAAACAAACAGCCACCCGACTCCTGCAGAAACGCTGCTTCTGATCTTTGTAGCGGCTCAAAGCCCCAATAATACAAAATTTACACGAACCAGAAAAACGAATCATTTTAGGTTCAACCTCTAAATCACAAAAGCAGACGCTTTAAAATAAAGCCCAAAATCACACCGGTGACATCATTTCATAGACATGACCAAAAGGATTTATGAGTTAAACATATGTTTCAACAATCTTTTTGCTTTGATTGACTTCTTTACAAAGCCTTCGTTAAGTTTTTTTTTCCCTGTTAGCTTCCAGTCTTTTGATGCACTGATATAATATTTAGCAAAAGGAAAAACTATTGATGAAAACAGCCCAAAATGTGCTCAACCAAATGTTCTTAGTGAGCTTTACTGTATGTAATATACTTTTTCTAAAAAAAGTTAAACTGAAACTTCTACACATAGAAAAACAAAGTGAAATTGTTTCCTTTAGGACCATTAAAGCTGTGAATAGCACCTTGTATAAAGGTTAGAACCAAAGTTGCATCTGATCGGCACCTGTAACACCAAGCAATGCTGCAGGGCCACGGGGAACAATTACAGTAATGTATTCAGCTCATGGTGGGAAAGCCATCCTATTGATTAGCTGATTAAGTCTGAACCAAGCAGGACTCACATGGGAGGCCTGTTCTCACACAGATCGCCTGCTGAGACTCGCCGATCCGTTTCACCCGTCAGAGATTTTAATAATGATGAGGCTCTTTACCATAAGAAGAAATATTTTTCACATCTATATCAGGATCCTCAATTTAAAAGATTTCCTCCTATGCTGAGCTCTGACGCTTCTTCCCACCTCCTCAAAATCAGCCCGATTCTTCAATTAGGATTCAGAAATGTCAGCATTGTTTACTTCCAGCTACCTCGGGACGTGCCGCTCTCCTAACGCCCAGGATCCCAGCTCACCAGAATAAGTATTTCTCTTGCAACGTCACAGCAGCACAGACACTGTTGCTGGAGGAGAAAGAGGTGATGTTCTCCGACGGCGTGGAGAAAAAACGGTTTCAGGAAGGTCAGCGGAGAATCAGACCTTCAAAGATTGAAAAGACTTGATGAAATTCAGCTCCACAGGCCTGCAGTCATCCATAAAGGATGAGTTTTTCATCTGGCGGAGCAGAATCATCATAGCGAGTTATTAGCATAGAAAATGTAACCAGATAAAATATGATCTTGGATTTATGTTTCTAAATCTGCAATAAAATGGTAGAAAATGTAAATAATGCCCTTTTAGACACATCTCAAACATCTTATGTAAATAAAGCTAAAATTCAGAGTCAAAGAGGAGATTTCCTGACACTCATTACTGTGTTTGAAGCATTTTTTTCAGGTTGGTATGAAGACTACACATTAGACAACTTAAGTGATTTTAAAAAACTAGCGATAGGTGCAAAGCTTTTAGTTAGTTGCTACTTTTTCCTCTTTAGTTCTTTAAGAAAGCTCAAAAAACATTATTTAAAATTATTTAAATGTCTCTCAGCAAGCTGCACCTCAGTTATGAACCTTTTGGAGCCATAAAAAAAAGCCTTCTGTTCCTCCGGTAAATTACCATTTAAATTAATGTAATTTGGAATCATAAGCATTCATGCACTGTAACTGATTTTAAAGTTGCAGAGAGAAAGGAAATGGAGGTTAATAATTTTAGACAATTTTAGCAAAGATGTAACTTTGTAAAGCTGAATTTCTGACTCACAGCAACAGATTTGTGGAGTTAGTTTGAATGATTTGTAGTTGTGTTAAAGAAAATAAAGATTGTAATACAAGTGTTTGAATTTGTTTTGTAACATTTGTTTTAAATTAACTTGAGATAATTTCAGAAGGCAGATGATTTTTTTTAATGTGCGAATCACATATTTGTATATTAGAGCTTAACAATTTAAAGAGGAGTAACTTTTTTTTAATGAATTTGAAATAAAGAAAAAGAAATTCGGATAGATTGATTCATGACTCACAGTTTGTGAACTTTTACTCAACAATTTGATGAGATGTAACTTTTCTTTGAATTTGTAAACTTGAAAAAAAAACAGCTTTTAATGAAAAAACTGCTATTTGATTTATCTCTTCAAACTCAGTTACTTTACACAAACACTTATGATTCAAAACTACCTTCATACATTTGTCTTAGAGGAATCGGTAAACTGTCCCCCAAAACTGAATTTAATCAGAGCTGCTAGGAAATCCAACATGTCCAAGTTTTAAAGTTCAGTTCCAGCAATAAGCTTTAATGTTGAATTTTAGGGCTGCAGCGAGTGATTAATTCAATAATTAACTCAATTAAGGCCTGAACACATTCGACAAAATTTAGTCTCCAATCAGAAATCAGTGTCAGGTTGTGGGACACCGGGACAGAGGGGAAAAGTGCAGCACAGTCCTCCATAAATCAGGATGCCTGTTCAGGGAGTGGGAGCATCTAAGCTGCCAGTGGGATGGAGAGAATAAAAATACAATGATGTAATCTGACCTTTAATGGAATAATTGGTCAATTCTGCAGATATACTGTTACTTATTTCATAAGTAATGAAATTCAAATAATTCTATTGGTTTTTGCACATGAAAACCCAAGCTTTTTAAAACAGTTGTAGGTATCCAATAACACAATGATCTCAAATTAAAATCTAAACTTCTTTAGGAAAATATAAAGCAGGCTTTAATTTTTTTACTTTTTTTTCTTCTTGAATAGCTCTAAACTCGACCACATTGATAAAGTTTTACATCAAACCAACCATTTTAAACCAGCTCTATCTTTTCTCATAGTAACAGGGCCTTTTATTGAAGAGCTTTTCCCTCTACATCAGTAGGGGCATAGATGGGGCTTGCTTCATTTCAGGTCCGGAAATTGGAAAAAAATCTGCAGTGAATCCAAACCGGGGTATTTTGTTCTTGATTTTTAAATTAATTTAAGTTGGATGGCTAAACGGTTAGTGAAAAATGATTAAAATACATTAATAAAAACCTGAAATTATTAAGACAGCAACACTTACTGTGTTTGCTTTCATGAATCTACTAGGAAATACATGTAAACAAAGATTATTTACAGTATTTTTCTTAGGATTGCTAAAATTCTAGCACAGATCGGTTAATTAAAAACATTAGAAACAGAAAAACTTAGACAACTTTTATTGTTTCATTTCAAATATAATTTTGTATAGTTTTCATGACATTTTCATTTCTTAAATTGGATAAAGGAATCAGTCAATTCTGCAGTTACTCCAGGGAACAAAAAGCGATTCATTCTTGGTTTACTGAGCAGTGGTCTTAGAAGGTTGCTTCTCATGCAATGAAGATGAAACCTGAGAAGCTGCGGGGCGCGCTCATCTCCATCTGCATTTCTGCTCAGAGCTTGGCATCATTTGCATTTTAATAATTGCATAAGGAGGCCACATGAAAAGCAATGAAATACTTTGCCCCCAAAGTCAGTCCTCACATATATTTACATATTTATCAACCTACTGCTCAGTCAAGAATAGATATTTCCATGTTCCACCAAATCAGCTTAGACACTACTTTTAAAAAACAAAATGCTGTAAGACATTTGCTACAAATTCAATTTGCCGTTTTTTATTTACCACAGGAAATAAATATGCTAAACTTTATTGGAAAAAGAGAGAGCCACAATTAAAGTTCTATTTACTCTTATTAAATAACCACCTTCAGAACGACAGCAAACATACTATTGGTGCTTTTTGCCAACATGCTCTGGACCGTTTCGCCTCCCTGAACATTTGAACCAAACCCATCAGTTTGTTATGTGCTTTTTAATATCGTGATGTTTACTAACGCTGGTTGGATTAGTTCCTTTCAGCAAACCTGAATGACTTGCTTAGAAAACAAAGTAAAATAAAACTAAGAGGTAAAATAAGGACAACAATGCCTATTAACTTAATAAATCTCAGTTTTAAAATGTAAAGTTTAATTTGCACACAGGTAACTGCAGCGAATGTCAATTTGACTTTTTTTGCTAAATTAAAGTATATGATAAAGTATAAATATAAACAAGGGCTTGGTTGCTGCGGCACCTAGATGTGAGGAGCTTAAGGAGATCGAACAGCTTGTGTATATTTGTGCTACATTTCAAGCCTCCAGTTAGCATCCTAAAGTGACACATTTGACAAGTATTGGAGAAATAAGGACAGACAACATAAAATTTAAGTCAGATTTGTTCATATTCTAGTAAAATGTATTCAGATTTTTTACTCATGGATATTAATCCTGCAATGTTATTAAACCATTTACGTTGGTGGAAACGCTAACAAACAAATAATTAAATATTTTACAGGCATAGAGTTATAGGAATCTCTACTGCAGCACAAGCTTCAGAAAAACATTTTATGTGAATTTGGTAATTTGCATAAAAAGTCCTGTCTGAAAGGTGTTCGATCTGAATGTCTCATTTGTTCCAGAGCAGGACTCTGCATATAGCATACCACACACATCATGAAAAACAAGTTGTTTTTCTTGCAGTTTGTGGGCATAATATCTTAAATTAAAAGGACACTAATGAAAATTGCTCCTGTAAGCTCTTACTCTTTTATTAAGGCTTGTAATTTGCAATGATCCTGGGTTTTGTGGCCTCAGTGTGCACATCTGATGTTGCTCACAGCTAATGTAGTTGTACTCTGGGGGCTTGTATGTATTCTCAGACACATGAAACATTAGAGACAACGTTGGTTAGCAATTAGGTTTTATTGATCAAAGAGTGCATTGTGAAGCAAATGTGATCTGTGAACATTTAAAAATGCAATTCACAAAAATCAAGTTGAAAAAGTGAAGTTTGAAAAAAAAAAAAAGGTTTGTAAAAAAAAAAAAAATCCCCAAAAATTTGAGAGAAAAAAAAGTTTCTTTTAGAAAAATTAAATTTTTAAAAAACTTATTTTATTCATTAAGACGTTTTTCAAAGTCTTAATTCTGGATTGCACTTTTTTCATGTTTCCATTTCCAAAACATGTTCTCTGCTAGCCTCAAATAATGAAACAAAATTCACTCCATACAACCACAGCTGCATCTGCTTCTTCAAACTCCTTATTTTAATTCCTGGAGGACTTTAACTGGTTTATTTTGTATCATGCAACATAAAAGCTGTTATATATATATATATGATATTTTGTTTCCATAAAGAAAGATCCATCATATGTTACTGTTGTATCATTTTATGTTAGTACAGTATAAAGTAAAATCTGTTAAGAATTTTAAATGATAGTCAGTATTTAAGTGTGGATGTTAGAAGTGGGTTGCTCAGTGGCTCAGCAAGAAGGTTCCGGGTTCAATTCCCGGGGTCTTTCTGCATGGAGTTTGCATGTTCTCCCTGAGCAGGCGTGGGTTCTCTCTGGGTACTCCGGCTTCCTCCCACAGTCCAAAAGCATGACAGATGGGTTAATTGGTTTCTCTAAATCCTCCTCAGGTGTGAGTGTGTGATTGTTTGTACTGTTTGTCTCTGTGTTGCCCTGCGATGGACCTGTCCAGGGTGTACCCCGCCTCCCGTAGACAGCCCCGTTTGTGATAAGGGTTGACAGAAAATGGATGGATGGATGGATGGTAGAAGTACTATATGCAGGTCAAACAATCATAGATCCGTCTTCTCTGATAACTGAGCAAATAAAACTCAATAAAGTAATGAAGGGAAATTCAAATGAGATGTTTGAGTTAAATGAAAATGTAATGTATTGTCCCACAATGAAGAAGTTCACTCTCTGTATTTATTCCATCCCCTTGGGGGGCAGTGGGCTGCCATTGTGTGGCGCCCTGGGAGCAGTGTGGGGTTAAGGGTTTTACTCAGAAACATAGAGTAGAGGCTTTGGAGATGGAACCAGGTACTTGCAGCCCTCTTAGAGCACAAGCACACTGCTCTTACCTCTAGGCCAACACTCCCATACACATGATGCTTTATGTTCTATTCAGCATTTGATTAACAATGCCTGGGACCTGTTCTGATGCAGAGTGTATCCTTGCACCATCTGGGTGTAAAAGTGGAATAAATAAAAACAATCTAAATCATTTGGGACAAACAGATGGTTCTAACTGATCAAAGTGTTTATTTTTATGTGAGAAGAAAGACTTGGCAATTTCGCTCTCACATTTCTATTTGTCTTACAAAGGGAATGTGTGTCTAATCTCTCCTTCTCTCATCCTCTTACTAACAGGTTTAAACTCCAGGATTAACAGAAATCCACAGGATTTGTCAATCTTTGCATTTATGTCTCTAATAAGGACTTTACGAGATACGTCTCTGACAGAGGGGCACAACAAATCACCACCGTCTGCTCGCATAATCCAATAAAATAAATGTCAATTACTTTTCCTAATGAAAGACGGAGAGACATTTGTCAGCGAGGAGTCACAGGAAACGCCATCAGCCGTGTGTTGTGTAAGGCCGGGTCAGAACTCCCTGAAGGGGGCAGGACATGTGGGCTGGCTTCTCTTCATCCACCCCGTGGGAAAGTGAAAAGCACTACAGTACCATGGGTGAGCTGGAATAAATGAGGCTTACAGAGCTAAAAACAGACTCTGGCTTAACAAGACAAGTGTAGTAAATATCTGTGGGTAAACGGGCTGAAGCAGAGCCAGCACAACTGTTGTCCCAGTGTGTGCATGTGTTAGAATCAAGGTTTGGTAATCTGATATAAATATGTACACAAAGCACTATGTGGACATTGGGTGTAACCACTGAGGTGCAGATAGGGGGTGGATTTGGCCAAGATGACACCCTCAATTCTGCTCAGCTAGTACAGTTGGCTTTCTCTGTCACATTCCTCACTGATCTTATTCTAGGCTCTGAGCTAGGCATATGCTGCAACTCACAAGGAGGCAACCAAGTGTTTTATTTTGATCTGCAGCCTGGTTTCAGGTAGCAGGGTGCTGGATGCTAGCTACATACATGAGTTAAATACAGTGGAGGCAGCAGGGAACAATGCATGGTGCTAAACTTAAAAACAGCTTGGAAAAGTCACATGGAAAACGGCTGGACTGTGACTCTGTAATTAAACTAGAAATTGTCTCAGAGGAAGTCGTTTTCCTGAAATATGATTGGCCTTGAACTTTTTAAGCTCAAATGACAGAATTTCAGTTTCAATTCAGCTAATCTATTTTCATAAAATCATTACAAACGTCCTCCAATACCTCACCAAAAATAAATATTTCACTGTGGCTGCTAAGCTTAAAGATTTGAGAGTTTTTATGGACCACTATATTTCTCTGCATTTTAAACTTTCACAATGTCATAGCAAGACGTGTGGGAAAGATTTAATTAAACAAAGATAAATTACCAGAAATGCAAAATGCTGTTTTACATTGTATTTCTTTATTATATCAATTCCTAAGTTATTTAAGTAAGGCAGTCGTTTTGCATTTTCAGGTTGGAGTAAGTTGCAAAAAAACTAACTATTAAACCCTCACCATTGGACAATATTTCAATTACTCGGTTTATTTATTGAGCTCTAATTCGTGTCACATTTCATTCCAGGGCTCTTTTCACAGACAATTCAATCTGATCTTCCAGTCAGATTGGTTAAAAGTTTCTATCAAAGGAAAACCAGATGACTGAATCCAGTCATTAACTTTACATTGTGTTGTTGACTCTGCAGCAATCCCTCACACCAAGCATGCATGCAGCGACAGGGGAGAGGAAAAACTCATTTTTAACAGGAAGAAACCTCCAGCAGAACCAGGCTCAGTTCTCAGTTCTTGAGCGGCCGTCTGTTGAGGCTGACTGGGGTTCAAGGAGACAGAAGCAGAAATACAAAAGGAAAACAGAAGTACTGATCTATAGATATTTTCTATGTTAGAAAAGGTCATGTTAAACTCTCCCCGTCTAGAAAAAGTGAAAATGAAGCAGATGAGCTCTGAGCCATTTTTAATGTCAAAGGAATAAAATAGAGCACATACAGTTAGTCACAGTTAAAGCTGATCCCAAGGAGAGAAACAAGAAACAAGAATAACAGCTAAAATAGGTATCATCTATAAACTAAGGTGTTGATGGCAGCAGCTCAGCGGATATTTCCCTCCAGGTCACAGACAAACGGGACCAATTAACCAGGAGTAATCAATCAAATTAATTAAAATACAACAAACACAAACAACAAAGTCCAAATCCTGTCGGTAGTAGCACTTGTGTTGTATGCTTAGCATTCAGCTGTTAGAAAAACCCTCATCTCAACCTGACACTAGAAATATATAACAACACAATCTGATCAATGCATTTCTACTTACAATCATGCAGCTGCCAACGATGACTTAACTATGAACCATCTTCCGGCTGCAAAAGCAGTTCCAAGAAAAATCAAAGAGCACATAAGTGGAACTGAGCTGAAACCCGAGGAGGTTTTCCAAAATTACAGCAGACGCTACAGAGACACACGGGCTGAGGAATAAATAGAGAACCAAAGACACATGGAGACTGAAGGCAGAGTCAGATCAACCCAACGCACTCAGAGTTTAAAGAACCAAGCGGAGAAGCTGTTGACCTAAATAGTCGTGTGCTGAATGACCTTTCACTTTCTACAACTGACCGCCCCCCACCACCACCTTACAGCCACCATATGCAGCAGAACGATGACTATTAAAGCAAGCAATCTGTAAAACCCATCTAAAAGCTGCTCCATCTGCACCGCTGAGGTCAGTCCAATTCTGCTTTCACTTGTTGAAGGAAACTGAGATTGAATTTAGAGAGGTGGAGAAATAAATGAGACAAACAGCCGCCGTAGTCTACTGCACATGCAATAGGAATGATAAAAGACGTCTAAAACGCCCCAGAACCAGACCAGAACCAGCACTTCATGCTTATGTTGGTCAGAATTTAAACAACAGCTTTCTTTTACTGCATATATCATAAAACAATGCTTAAGATGAAAACTTTGAAGGCCTATCATAAAACCTTTGAGGGATAAATTTGCAGATGCTGATGAGCATAGGAAGACGTTTAGTTCCTATGCTCCACTTATCTGGAACAAACTTCCAGAAAACTGTAAAAGTGTGGAAAGCCTGAGTTCATTTAAATCAAGACTAAAAATACATTTGTTTAGGATTGCCTTCGACTGTTCTAGTTAAAAAGTTCAACTGAAACATCATTAGTTCATTTTTTTTTCTTTAGTCCAACTACTTTTAATGTTCTTTCTTGTTTCTGCATCTTTTTTATCAATTTTTTTTATTTTACTTGCTCTGATTCTGTTTTATTTTCCTATAATTTAATCATGTAAAGCACTTTGCATTGTCTTTGTACTGAATTGTGCTATACAAATAAATTTGCCTTGCCTTGCCTTGTAGCTAAGAAGAGTCGAAGAGGAGAGAAAATGTGTGCAATACGTCGTCAAATTGCTTCTTTTCAGAAAGTATTGGCGGCAAGAAAGGCAACTCATGCACATTTTATTACTGGCCAAAGTTAACGCAGAACTGTCATCAGTCCAGAGAAATTAGAAACTGATTAAACCAGATGCAAAAACACATTTTATCAGTTTATAAAAACAACAACATTGCACCCCTAAGCTTTAAGCTATGCAGCACAGCGCTACCAACAGCATGACTCATATTGATGATAATGTAATTCACATTCAGTAAATTGACCAAGCTAAACCGACAACATAGCCGGTGTAAAGCCTCAGCAAATTGAGCCGGGATGTTAATACCGGCTTATTGGCCGACGTTCTTCTGCCCCTGCAGAGCCCATCAGCCTAATAAGCTGTTAATCAATCAGTTTAATGGGCACAAACTCAGGCAAGGCCTGAAAGGGAGGATGGCAGAGATGGATGACACCAGACTCAAGGTTGGTAATGGGAAAAAGAGAGGCTAACAAGTACTCTTCCCATGTCATTGCTGATGCTTTCGTTTATAAAAGGAGCACCAGGACATAGAGAAAACTATCCTCAGTGCTGACAAGAATATAAACAGATAATCCTGGCAGCATCCTGCAAAGGAAAGGCAGGAGTCAAACATCCATTGCACTCCTGGAGGTGGTGTCCATGTCCCACCCTGACACCCAGACCATAGGACCGCCTTTTACCTTCGATAAGGTGTTTATTATAAATTTAATTTATGTGCATGGTAAGGCAGGGATAGCACCATGGCGTCACTTCTGGTGCAAGGTCCCGCAATCATTGCAGCGAGATTAAACCTAGCTTTATGCTAATTTTCTATTTATGCTTTAAGAGCCAAGTTTCCTATTATATTTCTGCTAGTCACACGTACTTTTCTACTTCTCTTCAGCGCTGTTGTCCCTCAGTTCGATAAAATTAAGGCCCAATTGTTTGCAAAGTCCCACATGAGTCTGCAGTGTTACTATAAAACGTCCAGGGATGTGGTCACATATAGAGAGCCTCTCCCACACATTCCAATAATGACATGCAAGTCATGCAAGCCTCACTGGACAACATGTACAAAAAGGAGGTCCCTCCACAGACGAGTCAAGCTTCATACATTTCTACAGCCGCATGTCACAGTCTATTAAACACATAACTCGTTTCCTACACTCTAGGAATATTCTGCCTAGATGTCTTTTATTGGTGTTGGGTTTTTCTCCTGGGTTCAGATGCTTTTGCAACACTCCCTCCCAGTTGTGTCTGATAAATGCAATGCCTTGAGCAGCATATAAGGCCTCCTCTGCTCCAACTATTTTATCACTTGGCTGCAGAAGCGGGTAGAGAAGTCACTAATCACACTCAAGTAAAAGTAAATTCGCTTCTCAATAATTCAACTCAATTAGCAGTAAAACATCAAAACTTAAGTAAGAGTAAAACGTATTTAAACAACTGTTTAAATCTAATAGTCTACTTTATTTGTTTTGGGGATTTAACAGTTGGATAGACAGTATAAAATAATATTTAGCAAATGATGGAATGAAAAGAAGGGAAGAAATCGAAATTCACCCTTTTCGTTAAAATATAAAGCTTTAAAAGAACCAATATCTCCAGTAGTTGCAGTAAACAATATGCATCCAAAAGGTCTCCTTCTCAAAAGGAAGAAAATGTGTGGTGGAATTAAACTTTTTTTTTTTTTTTAAGATGTACAATTTTATTTTTCAAAAAGAGTTTTAAAAAAAGCAGCTCAAATTTTATCTCATGAAAACATGGATATAGAAAAAGATGGAGCTCGTAAAAATAAAAAACTCCTCTATAAAGAAGGCAAGAGCAATATAAGGTTTCTCTTCAGCACAAGGGGCTCTTTGTTCAGTGAGCCCACAGTATTTTCAAAGTGTGTGTTTTTAAAGCCTACAATGGCATACGCTCAATTGTAGGCTTTAAAAACATATGTTCCATATGAAGTGAACCACTCCTTCCATATCTGCAGGGAGGTTTCTGTGGTGTGGTACCGGGCGCCGTAATAGCCCTACATCCATGGCTGCTTACATGCCTGGATGCATTATGACAGAGCATGCCTGGAGCCAGACCTGCTCTCCAAATAACGGCTGTCCAGATGTGTTTCCCTGTGGATCTTGATCTCATGCCTAATATCAAAACAACAAGGATTTTCTGGGTCTAATTCATTTAGAGAGTATTATTTGTCATATAAGCTTCACAATATTTTTTTAAACTATATATGACTATTAAGTCATTTTTTTGAAGAACGCTTTTATGTTTATTAGGATAAATCAGACAGCTGTAATAGCGAGGCATAAAAATGGAAACAAAAGGATTCAATGCAGGTTAAAATTCAAATAAAAATAAACAGCCTTCTACAGCCTTAAAGGAAACTTTTATAGACAGTTTAATAAAAACAGTCAATCTAACTGATATACTCCAGTTTCTTTATATTTTTGTGAAATTATTTGTGAATGCTTAAGGAATCAGTAAAGAAGTAAATTGTGAGCAAGGGGATGGATGGATGGATGGATGGATGGATGGATGGATGGATGGATGGATGGATGTTTGCAGCAAACCAGCTGAAGTCCTTTAGACAGGGATCTTTTTATTACTTTTATTAAGAGATGCACGAGTCATCACCTTCAAACAGAGCAGGAGGAAAGTGGGCGGGGCTTACAGTTCAAGCCTAACTGTTCTCCACGCTCATGGTTCAAAACTGCAGAATTAGGTGGATGGATGGATGGATGGATGGATGGATGGATGGATGGATGGATGGATGGATGGATGGATGGATGGATGGATGGATAGAAAAAATAAAAGCATTTCTTTTTCCATAAATGGCATTTTTAAAATGTCTTTTAATCCATTCTATTTAAATGTGAATCTGCACCAACAATTACTTCCTGGCCTCTAACTCAAGCACAGGATAAAGACAAAGGTTCAATCCATTTACCTTGAATTTAAGCTCCTACCTCCTGTTCTAACTCCTACTAATTTACCTTTTGAGGGGGGCAACAGTAAGAACACTATCCAGGGTAGGAAAGGACCTGAATTCGGACGTGCCACAGACATCATTATGCAACAAAATGCATGTGAAAGACACTGGTAAAAATGGAACTACCGCCTTCCATAAAAGCTATATAGTGATGTTAAAGCTCTCCATATGCTAGAAAGGCATTTTAAAATGCCTTTCTAGCATATGGAGCATTGGTGAGCATAGTGCTTTCTCTTTCTAGCTCCTTCCTAACTTCCAGCACTATTTTAGCAGCCTTTATGTCGACCAATTTGAGGTATTCAGATTGGACCAACATCTGCTATACACAGGTTGACAGAACTTCTAATAAGATGTGTTTATTAAAATCATGACCGTCTGAATCTGCAGCTTCTTAACCATTGCTGCTGCCCTGTGGTTCTACTGTGGAAAAGCTCTGCCTTTGTTCTGTCTGTGAAAGAAAGCAAGAATGACTCTGGTCCTTCTGACCACTTTGTTCAGCCTTTTCCTGCCTTTCTCAGAGCTTCCACTGCCTCAGCAGAGGAAAACACAAAAGGCTTCTGACCCTTTAATGAAGTCAGAAAAGGTTCTGTGGCATCATCCTGCTTACACACAAAGAGCCCACACACAAACACACACAATACCCTCACTCTTCCCAACCTATTAGACGTTTACCACTTTCTTAATTTGCTGTTGATGTTAACATCAAGGAGCAAAATGTTGAAAACTAATTTGTTTTGGGATTCATCATCTCCTTCCTAATGTCCATGTTTGGCCTGTTATGGTTACCACTCAGACCCAAAGAAATAATGACATATAGTTTGAAATATGGAAAGGTTACCCTGACTTTTATATAAAAATAAAAAAAAACGTATTTAATTTCACTATATAAAAAGTATATTTAATTACTTTATGGAACATACAATTATCTTATTTTACATTTTATCATTTAAAGGTATGATTAATTATGTGATGAAACATTTAATGATATGTGTATTTAGTCCAATTTAAATGTAATTTCTTTATAGTATATTTATTCATTTTAAAAGTTTATTTATATGGCGCCAATTCACAACACATGTCATCTCAAGGTACTTTACAGTTCACCAGATCATACAGTCAAATTGATTCAAAGTTTTCTATCTATGAAAAACCAGTTGATTGCATCAACTCGAAGGCAGTCCCTCACACTAAGCATGCTTGTAGCGACAGTGGAGAGGAAAAAACTCCCTTTTAACAGAAAGAAACCTCCATCAGAACCAGGCTCAGTGTGAGCGGCCATCTGCCCAGGCAGACTAGTGTTCAATGAGACAGAAGCAGAGATACAAAAAGCAGCTTTAAAAGGCGGCCCTGTCCAGGAAACACACAGCCAGGCAGACGAGCTCCGAGCCAGCTCCCATGTCAGAGGATGAAGAGAGCACATCCAGCCAGTCACAGTCAGAGAAGCAGGACTACACTGGAAAATGGGCCGATCTCCAAGATCTATAAACAAGGGCAGCGGCGTAGGAAGCGGGGGGGACGGGGGGGACATGTCCCCCCCAATATAAAAGCCATGTGGTTACGTCCCCCCCAAAAAATTGTACCGCAAAATATTAGATTTTGACATTTTTTAACTAGTGTGCTTTTATTTTGAAGGCGCAGCATAGCGTTACGTCACTGTACTCCCCCTCCCCTCTCTGAACTGCTGAGAGTTTGAGCACTCAGAAGGGAGGGAAACAGCGACACAGAAGTCATTGTGAATGAGGTAAAATGGTCGGTCGGGATGCTGCTATGAATATTGCCTATTTATAACGTCTTGTTGTCAGTTCACTTTCATATATAGAAACTGAATCTTTTTGGTTTAGTCATCTTAGTCCTGTACGGAAGAGGATTAGGGCCACTGAAAAAAAAAAAAAAAAAGTTTTTTAAAAGTATTTTTAAATTTGTTTTCAGTTTAACATGGGGAAAAAAGTCAGAATTCTGACTTTTTTCTCAAAATTCTGACTTTAATCTCAGAATTCTGACTTTTTTAGAGACTAGCTCTCTTGTTTTAATGACCTGCTGCTCCTCCATTAATGAGGGGACCCCTCGGACATGTAAAAAGTTGCCTAATTCCGTCATTTTCCACCAATGTGTTACTGGCCACCTCAACCAACTCACATCTTTGTCAGTGAAGCTGAGTGCTCCACAACTCTTCCTTCATGGTGCCCATCTACATCAAGATCCAAAATTCTCAGATTAAAGTCAGATTTCTGAGAAAAGAGTCAGAATTCTGAGATTAAAGTCAGAATTCTGAGAAAAAAAAAGGCAGAATTCTGATATTAAAGTCAGATTTCTGAGATTAAAATCAGAATTCTGAGATTGAAGTCAGAATTCTGAGGAAAAAAAGGCAGAATTCTGAGATTAAAGTCAGAATTCTGAGAAAAAAAGTCAGAATTCTGAGATTAAAGTCAGAATTCTGAGATTAAAGTCAGAATTCTGAGAAAAAAGGCAGAATTCTGAGATTAAAGTCAGATTTCTGAGATTAAAGTCAGAATTCTGAGAAAAAAAAGGCAGAATTCTGAGATTAAAGTCAGAATTCTGAGATTAAAGTCAGAATTCTGAGAAAAAAAGTCAGAATTCTGAAATTAAAGTCAGAATTCTGAGAAAAAAAGGCAAAATTCTGAGATTAAAGTCAGAATTCTGAGATTAAAGTCAGAATTCTGAGAAAAAAAGGCAGAATTCTGAGATTAAAGTCAGAATTCTGAGATTAAAGTCAGAATTTTGAGAAAAAAAGGCAGAATTCTGAGATTGAAGTCAGAATTCTGACTTTTTTCTCATATTAAACTGAAATAAAATTTAAAAATCACTTAACCTTTTTTTTTTTTTTTTTTTTCAGTGGCCCTAATCCTCTTCTGTAGTCTTGGGATGATCACTCATCCAATATTTAACTGCCAACTTTCTCTAGACGTTTGCTACGCTAGCCAAAAATGTTTTTTTTTTTTTTTTTTAGATCTCATTTCAGTACAATGCCACCACCAACTAAAAGGCTGAAACAGCAGCAGGACCTACTCAGGTTTTTTAAAAAGAGTAACGTCTGTGTGAGTAACAGTCACATAACAATTTGTGTTGAAATTAGCCCGGTCTGGGCGTGCGTTTTACGAGGATTTTTTATTTTTTGCGTGGTTTTGCTTCGCCGTAATGGACAGATGTTATACCTGCCACGCTCCTGATCGTTAGTTAAAACCACAGGGAGAGTTAATTTTAATTCTTAGCAGCGGCGGCCGCATTGGTTGTGCAGTGGACTGCTGTACAACCACTAATTAACCAACTAATTAACTTCTGCACCTTTATTTCCTCAAATAAACTGCTGGCTCCTCTTTTTAGACTATAAACAGATTAACACAACATTGACAACTCTGTAGTTTTCTCTGTTCTGTACTGCAAACTGGAATTAAAGGCGCCATTTCTACCAAAGGTCTGGACAGACTGGCGACCTGTCAAGGGTGTACCCCGCACATGCACCTCCCGACCCCACTAAGGGACAGGGTGTACAGAAAATGGAAGGATAGATGGATTTCTACCAAAGGTTTAGAATGCGTTTTTGAACCAGATGCTTCAAAGCACCCTGTCCATAATTCTTCAACACACTTTCAGCTCCCTCTGTCAGTATATAAATAAATTTTTATCTAATAGTATAGTATATAAATTCATTTTTGGCCATTATTGCAATTTTGACAAAATAAAACATATCAAACTTTGCACTTGTGTGGCCTACTGAATTGTTTTTAATCCAACTGAACTATTTGATTTTCTAGTGCGTATGTGGACAGTAAATATGCCAAGGGCTGAAGCCCTTGAAAGACATCTCTTTGCTTAATAAAAGACTCCAGTCATTTTGTTTGGTGATATGCTCACATCTTATGAACAAATGCATTATGTACATTTTAAATGCATTATTTTTGCATAACACATTTATAAAGGAATAAAGTAAAAGATTAAATAGCCTTTTTTTTAAGTAGCGTACTTAAGATATGTTTCTGTTGAATATTTACGAATTTCCGACATGTGTCCCCCCCAATTGTAAACACATTCCTACGCCCTTGAACAAGGATGTTGATGGCAGCAGCACAGCTGATATTTCTCTCCAGGATGGACATTAATGGTTCATTCAATTATTTAATGTGTAAAATAAATGGTACATTTAGTTATTAATGGGACATTTAATGGTTATTTCATGTTATATTTACATATACAATATATATATATATATATATATATATATATATATATATATATATATATATATATATATATATATATATATATATATATATATATATATATATATTCCATGAAAATTTTTTTCACCTTTAAACCTTCTTATTTCACATCTGTCCAGAGATTTTATTTGGACTCACCAACAAGAACCAACTGTTGATATGAACTAGAAATAAAAACGTCTTTCATGATTGGATGAGAATAATAACAGGAAAGGTGAGCAATCAGAACCCAAACCCAAATGAGAGGCTAGTGATGGCTGAAGATTTTAGGCTTAGCCAGTTTAAAGTCACTTCTATCCATTGAAATAAAACTAATATACTAACTAAAATAATTTAAGCAGCTCCTTGTTTCTAATAAAGGAAACCCTGTTGTGTAACTCCTCACTACCACACAGGAAACTCTTGTAAAGCCGTTCATACTGCTGTCTGTTGGAGAGGTGCTCAACGGCACAGGCAGCAGATGATTCTCATCTCTGGTTCCTTCCAGCTGAGCCGTGCTGGTTGGATTGCTCTGAAAGCCCAAAGAAAGTTGAAAAACGCAGCCCTCACAGCTCACAGCAGATGTTGAAGAATTCAGTGCTGCAGGTAGATGACTGCATCCTCCACACTGCTGCCTGAATGGTCTGAACTGGTGTGAGTCAGTGCTCCGCTTGCCAAAGTTCTGGGGTAGCAGCTCAGCATGATCTGCTGTTATCCTCATCAGGTTAAAGGTTAAGGCTATTTATGATGTGTAATCTATTATGTAGAGAACATCATACTTTCCCATTCAGATGATTAAGGGCTTTAAAAACAAGTATTTTATAGCTATATTAAAAATATTTGAACCAAATGTGTGATTTTAGCTGCTTTATCATCCTGTTTTGCTCAACTAATGAGCACCAAACACATCCAGATGGCATCCAGTGTGAGCTGGCTAGAATTAACTAATACGGTTTCTTTTTCTTTTTTTACTTTGGGGAGATTTAGAAGAATGTAGCCTATTGATGGTTTATTAATCTCAAATTAAAAGTAGAGCAATAAAAGCATAAAATATGGTTCAAGCGGGCTACTCAGGTTATTAATTTAAGGAGCTATAATGGTCGGAAGGTTCACTAAGCTATGAGCATTAGGTGCTTTAAGAATAAAACTCCACTTTAAATGGGCCTGATGTGAGTCAATTTTATAAAATTGAATCCCACGTTTAGCACAGTCCTATGATGTGTTCAGCCTAGAGGGAACATTTTAGAACAAAATGTTCTTTGCTTTGAATTCAAACCGCCTCCCCCTCCCTTCGTCCGCTGCTCGCTTGTTTCTCTTCATCCATCATGAGTCCCGGAGAAGAGGCAGGTGCTTTCACTGAACCTCCCTAAAGATCGCCAATTCCACCCATTCTTCCTCCTCCTTTATTTCTGTCTGTCTGCACACTCCCCACACGCACAGCTCTCTCCAACAGGAGGAACTCATCTGCGCTTGCTTCACATCTGGGGGAATCTTAATTGTGTATTGTCAAACAGGGATTTGTCTTTTTTTTCATCCAGCGAGGGAGGGTAGTTAAATCAGCCGGAGGCATGAAAGTACGCACACAGAAAGACACGCAAAATGAGCTAAATGCATGATTATAACAGAATCATGTGCTTTGAACTGTAAACCTTTACGATAGTGCAGCTAAAAAAGAAGGAAAGGTGTGGTTGGAATCCTCTGAGATGAACTATACTAACATTGATATCATAATTCCTGCATTTCTACTCTGGTTGGAAAGCTGCATGGACTGGAATTTGATGTGTAAAAAAAAAAAAAAAAAGGTGGTTCTTCTGCAGGACATGTGCAGAAAAAAAAAGCGGCTTGCTGAGTCTACAATCAGCAACCCGCATCCATGACACGTCTGCATAGGCTGGCCTTCTTCGTCCTGCATGCTGTGCAGAGAACAAAGAGTCCCATTGATTTAACGGGCAGCAACAAAACAACAATGATTCCTTTTAGTAAGAAGTGGTTGGCAGCACTGGGCCAGAATCCTATCTGTGTTCTCAGAGAAGTTGGAAACAAAGAAAGGAACAGAAAGTGGGTGGGGAGGTTCAGTAACCTCTACTGACCCGCTTTCTGCACAAACTCTGAACGTTATAGAGCAACTCATACATGACTGGGGATATAAAGTGCAGCTTTTTTTAAACTGTGTTAGTTCTTAACCCAGGGCATCAACAAGTGCCAGTTTACACACCGCTGTCCATTGAGCTTTGCTAGCTGGCAAACAGCTTGCTATAAAACAGCAGTGAATAGAGGCCACTGACATTAAACCCCATCCAGGCCCCTACAACCAAAATAAGCTTCTGCAGACTGGGTAGAGCTTATATATTCACCAGTATGAGGCAAGTCAATGAAATAATAGAGAAGGATGGCTGTAGCTTGGAAAAATAACTTATTTTTGGGAAGCATTTATAGTTATCCGTGCCAATTATCGGTTGGTCAACATAAAGATGTAGTTTAATATAAGAAGATATCTAAACAACATTGGTAACAATTGTGCTGCAGCCTTTTTACATGCTTCCCTGAACTCAGGTCACCATCAACAGCAACATAAGTTATAGAACCATGCAGATGATGCACAGCTTTTCGGGATTCAATTCAAGTGCTGGATAAATACAAAAATATATATATACAGGTGCTGGTCATAAAATTAGAATATCATGAAAAAGTAGATTGATTTCAGTAATTCCATTTAAAAAGTGAAACTTGTATATTATATTCATACATTACATACAAACTCATATATTTCAGATGTTTATTTTGTTTAATTTTGATGATTACAAATGACAACAAATGAAAATCTCAAATTCATCATATCAGAAAATTAGAATATTACTGAAGACCAATAAAAACAAAGGATTTATAGAAATGTTGGCCAACTGAAAAGTATGAACATGAAAAGTATGAGCATGTACAGCACTCAGTATTTAGTTGGGCCTCCTTTGGCCTGTATTACTGCAGCAATGCGGCGTGGCATGGAGTCGATCAGTCTGTGGCACTGCTCAGGTGTTATGATAGCCCAGGTTGCTCTAATAGTGGCTTTTAGCTCTTCTGAATTGTTGGGTCTGGTGTATTGCATCTTCTTCTTCACAATACCCCATAGATTTTCTATGGGGTTAAGGTCAGGAGAGTTTGCTGGCCAATTAAGAACAGGGATACCATGGTCCTTCAACCAGGTACTGGTAGCTTTGGCACTGTGTGCAGGTGCCAAGTCCTGTTGGAAAATGAAATCTGCATCTCCAAAAAGTTGGTCAGCTGCAGGAAGCATGAAGTGCTCTAAAACTTCCTGGTATGTGGCTGCGTTGACCCTGGACCTCAGAAAACACAATGGACCAACACCAGCAGATGACATGGCACCCCAAACCATCACTGACTGTGGAAACTTTACACTGGACTTCAAGCAACGTGGATGAAGTGCCTCTCTTCTTTTCCTCCAGACTCTGGGACCTTGATTTCCAAAGGAAATGCAAAATTTACTTTCATCAGAGAACATGACTTTGGACCACTCACCAGCAGTCCAGTCCTGTTTCTCTTTAGCCCAGGCAAGACGCTTCTGACGCTGTCTGTGGTTCAAGAGTGGCTTGACACAAGGAATGCGACAGCAGAAACCCATGTCTTTCATACGTCTGTGTGTGGTGGTTCTTGAAGCACTCACTCCAGCTGCAGTCCACTCTTTGTGAATCTCCCCCACATTTTTGAATGGGTTTTGTTTCACAATCCTCTCCAGGGTGCGGTTATCTCTCTTGCTTGTACACTTTTTTCGAACACATCTTTTCCTTCCCTTCGCCTCTCTATTAATGTGCTTGGACACTGAGCTCTGTGAACAGCCAGCCTCTTTAGCGATTACCTTTTGTGTCTTGCCCTCCTTGTGCAAGGTGTCGATGGTCGTCTTTTGGACAACTGTCAAGTCAGCAGTCTTCCCCATGATTGTGTAGCCTATAGAACTAGACTGAAAGACCATTTAAAGGCTTTTGCAGGTGGTTTGAGTTAATTAGCTGATTAGAGTGTGGCACCAGGGGCCATCAATTTTGAACCTTTTCACAATATTCTAATTTTCTGATATGATGAATTTGAGATTTTCATTTGTTGTCATTTGTAATCATCAAAATTAAACAAAATAAACATCTGAAATATATGAGTTTGTATGTAATGTATGAATATAATATACAAGTTTCACTTTTTAAATTGAATTACTGAAATCAATCTACTTTTTCATGATATTCTAATTTTATGACCAGCACCTGTATATGTCAAACTGTTTTTAAACTGAGTCACAAAAACACTGAAGCACAGGAAGAGTGCTTAAAAGTTAGCACACAGCTTCAGTTAATACTAGTGCAACGATACTGACACCAGTATTGGGCGGGGCCCCGATCCAGCACTAAAATGTTGGTATCGGTGAGTACCCACGAATAGGGCACTGATACCATTTTGAAAGTCCTCCACTATTGCCTGTGTGCTGTAGCTTAACATTGTTTTTAGACAATAAAATGTGCAGGGGATCAAAACGGGCATTTGAAAAAGTGCAGGGGGCATGTCCCCCCGTCCTCCTCCAAAATTACGTCTATGTATCTACTAGTGTTGCGCCGATACCAGTATTAAGAGGGGCCTTGATCCAGCACTAAAATGTTGGTATCGGTATCGGTGAGTACCAACAATAGGGCACAGATACCATTTTGAGAGCCAAAAGTTTATTCAACTATTGTCACCCATTCCTGGTAGGCAATAAAAAGTTCTACTAGATTCACTTTGTATTAGTCTTTTTCCTGCTTCACAAAGGAAGGCAGCAGCTTGACAAAGCCATGATGGCAATTATTTTACATCTAAGTAGTATGCAGTTCTTTATATATACACACACACATCAATTTCAAACAAATGGTATCGGTATGGCTCATTGTGACAGAAACAAAGTCGACCTTCTAGCATCTGAAGGACATCTCCAGGTTTAAAGTACTAATAGATTACCGTAATTTATGTTAAAAAAAGAGGCCCATCACATTGGATATTCAGTATTAAGTCTAGAAATCATGTAATATAACATTTTATACAAATCTCACATAAAAATTAGTATGTTAATGGGGCATAATAATACTGTAGTAAGATTTTAAGAATATTACAAGCACACACACTTTCTGATGATGTGCCAAACATGTTAAGTTGATGGTGTAATATAGAAGTATTGATTACCTTATGTTAATTACATTACAGGCATTTTAATGGTGCGACTCCATGAAAGTGGGGAGTACCAAGATGACCGCAGGTGACTTCAGTTTTTTCAGCCTATCAGAAATCCAGTGAATAAATAGAGATCAGTGGCTCCAAACAGGGAAGTTGCCCTTGTCAGTTAGTATTGGGAATGCTGCTTCCAGCCATGTTTACATGCATAATAGGAACATAAGGGGAAGATGACAACAGGAACAGCTGATCAGTCATGTGAGTAAAAGTTCACCACGTTAGAGCTTATTTCGAAAAAGGTGTTTCCATCTATTCCATTAATTCCTAAGAGAACGTTTCCCTTTCTTCCGTTTTCTTCAGGTTTCTCTGATGTGACACTTCAACATGCAGATTAGAAAAAGCAGATTAAAACGCACCTAGAATCAACTCTTGCTTAGTGTCTCAATCTAAAAACCAGAAAATAAAGGACTATTTGGACTGATCTCAAATGTTAGATGGACAGTTTCAGTCTCAGTTATGTTTTCAGTTTAACTTTCATTTCATTCTCATATCAATCATTTGAATTACTCATTTTTATTCTCTTTAATGATCCATTCACAGCACTTGTTAATGAAATGTTCTATAAAAATAAACTCTCCTGCATTCGGAACGTCTGATACTGTTTGAGAGAACAGATGGTGCTAGAAAGTTGTACCATTATAAGGGGAAAAAATGTTAAACAGATCTTTTATGTGAGCCTTTGCTTGATGAGTGTTAGTTTATAGCGATGTTAGTCTCTATGCAAATATTAAGCTTACAAATTGACTGTTGACCGACACTGGATGCAAACAGAAAGCTGGGCCCTGTGGGACACTGTTATAATTTATAGTGTATCAGGTCTTTACAGGCTCAGCAGAGGATGTTGTGGGTATTGTATACGAAGAGGCAGCTTTTACTTCCCGTATTACAGGGATTCCTGTGGATGGCTCTCCCTGGGTGCTCCGGTCTCACCATCTGCTCCGCCTGCACTGGAGAGTTTATTACGGTGCTGATAGCCCTGCCATCATGCCCCCCTAATGAAATTTTGAAGTAATATGTGCGTCCTGATCCGCCTACTGGGGTTGTTGAGATCTTTCTCTGGAGCTGCTCCTCTGGGCTTTTACGGTAAAAACGCATTCAGGGGAAAAGTGTGGGATTTAATAACTGCATTGTGATTACAAAACATTTAGCTCTGCGAGGCCCAGCGAAGCTAGCAGGAAATGGCAGTCGTGTAATATTATGCTAAAACAAACACAGCCTGCATCTCTCTGCATCTCTAGCTCGCAGCTTAGATGAGCTGCATGTTTCTCTGGGTGAGGCTGACACTAATGAGGGCAAGTGATAATAGTCGTTTACTATCAGTACAGATTGGGCCATTTAGCTCAACTGGCTCAGTTTTTTGCTTTATGGACTGGGAAAAAAAAGAACTCTGTCTAAAAATACACATGCTGACCTAATTATAGGTGGAGTAGAGTCATCTGTGATTTGGTTTGTTTGAAGTCAGCCAAAAAGAAGAAAAAAGGGAGAAAAAAAACAATCCTAATGAGCTGGCTGGGTGGGACTGGGAGATCTTGGGAAAACAATTAGAGCTGGATTTAAAAAGAAACTAGACAACAGAAGTTGCTTTAAAAAGCACGGCGATTTTTAAGCAGAGATTTGCTAAATTTAGCAGAACACCATGATATCTATGTGGACTTATAAAAGCAAGGAGTGCCATCACAGAGTCGGAGTGGTTAGATGGCTATGAGTCCACTTTATGTGAATCTACATACTTCCTTTGGACTGATAGCCTGATATGGAGTGTAATTTGCTCCATTATTGTTGCAAGCAAAGAAAATGCTTTGTAAAATGAAATATAAACAAAAAAGAAATTATCCATGAAGGAAACATTTTAATCAAAAAAATGTTTTCTTTGCCGTTTTCTTATGTTTTTTAAATAATGTTTTCTTTTCCTTTTTCTTTCAGGGGGATTTTTTGGAAGATTTAATATTTTCACATTATATTTTTTAAATTTTTTGGTATTTAGATATTTTACAAATTGCATGCTTTTTAAATTGCATTTTACAGAACACATTGTTTTGATGAGCATGTTGACCAACAAAAATATTGCAAAGATCCATGCAGACGAGTAGAAATGTATCTTTGCTCCTCACCCCTGAGGAAGGCCTGGCGCCCACATATCATGTGTCTGATATGTAAAAAAGCATAAACCTTAATCTGTAAATGAGAAGGCAATAAAGAAAAAAAATTGGAAATATAAAAATCTACAAAATTAATAAATAAAAAAAATATATAAACAAAAAGTTTGAAAAAACAAAAGGAGAAAATAGAAAATGTATCTGTGAAAAAATGTAGAAAATAGTAAGGTTACTCTCCAAATTTAAACAAGTTTCAAAGTTTTATTTCTGGAGATATATAAAATTCTCCCCGTAGCTGTAGTATCCGGCTGAATGGCAGAGTGTGTCTCTAATCACGTTTGAATGCAAAACTTTTGGAGAGGTTTTTAGGGGGAATTCCCATGTCTAGTGGATCCACTATATCATAATGAGAAGATTCCTCTCAAGCTCCCCAATTTACCCCAAAATGATTTAAACATTCCTGCTTGTTTCAAACATCCTTAGCGTCATGATCGTGTTCAACTGAAAGAGGTTAACAATGAGCAGCAATTATTAAAGGATTTCTACAGCCCAGAGAAAGAAAATCATCCCCCAGTATGATTCAACCACTACCATGTTTCATTTTGGAAATGTTTTATCATATTACACACTGTGTTCTGCATACTTCCTACAAAGGTGTTTTTTTTTTCACCTTAAAATATGCATGTTTTGTAAGTTTATCAGTTATGGGGTATGAATATTTTTTACATAGCTCTGTAATTTACTCTTCAGCACTGCAGAAAGAGGGGCTCTTCCTCCAACCTTTGAAGACATCTGCACCAGTAGCAGTCTGGTGTCAAGCCATGATAGCATGATTCAAACCTACCCACAACCTCAAATTAGAGCACCACAGCTCAGCTGCACACCCAGGCACCCGTCGGGTCACAGAGCACGATTAGGAAACATCCATAGTGAACAAAAATAGAGCTCTGCTTTGTACTAATCCAAACTGAACAGGTGCTTCTATTAAAAGAACCAAATCCTCTCCAATCCACCCAGCGGTGTCTCGGTACTCTGTTTCTCCTATCACTCTTTACGGTCTATTTTCCTACTATACATTTTTTCCTTTTCCCTTTTTTCTTGACTGGGGAGGAAACAGAAAATCAGCCCAGAATGAGCTGTGGAAATGTACATAAGGAAAAGCACTTAAGAAAGTAAAGCTTTCGCCACCTTTACTCCTGGGAGGATGTTGAGCACTGAGCATGGCGTTTCCAAACACAATGGTGAAGTGGTGCTGGTCATTCAGCAGATTTCTTCTCTGCTGGCTAAAACAGTAACATCCACACCTAAAAACCACTAAAATGCAGATTTTGACCCCTATGTTGGTATTTTCTTGCAATGTTCTCCTAACTTTTGCTCGATTCCACTTCTTTTATTACCATTATACAAAAGCTGAGTATAGATTAAATATTTGACTTGAAATAGCAAAGAATCTAACCCTAAATATATACTGATGTTTGGATAAAACCACATGGGGAAACAGTCCTTTATATATAATGATATGTAAATAGCCCTAAACAACCAGCTGCTGCAATTACAGCCTTAAGTCTTTTAGAAGATGTTAACCAGCTGTGTCTTCTACAGAGATCTGTTGTCTTTTCATCTTTAAAGCTTGAAATATTGTTTAAAAATTTGATAATATTTTTTACTTCTCAACAGCTTCTCACCTGAAGTGTGTGCTGCGTACTTCTGCTGCTATGGAGTGAATTTTGTTTCATTATTGATGCAAGTAAAAAAAAGGTTTTATAATTGGAACAAAAATGTAATCCATAAATGTAAGTTTGAGAAACGTCTCAATTATTTTTTTATATTCCTTTTCTATTCATTTTTATATATAATTTTTTTTCCAATCTGAAAGTGAAGTTTATGAAAGTTTATGATCTTGCTCTTCTTGATGGAGACCGGTAGAGAAAACATTTTCGCCCCTTATTCCAGAAGAAAACCTGATTAGAAGTGAAGAGAATTTGAAAAGAAAGTAGTTCATGAAACTCAATCAGGAAAAAAAAATGCATTTAAAAACTAAAAAATTTTAAAAATGATGAAGAAAAAAGAAAAATCACGAAGAAAAATCTGCCTAAAAAATTTCTTTTTTTTTTCTTTTGATGGCATATATTTCAAATTTCTTTTTACAAAATATGTTATGCTTCCAACAATAAACAAACAAAATTAACTTAATTTTATCCCTACGGTGGTGATTTTTTTCCTCTGATATTCTCCAACAAACCTCTGAGGCTTTAAAAGAACAGCAGGATTAAATTAAGATTAAAATACAATGGGAGGTCTTAACCACAAATTAGGGACTCCTGCAGTCAAGTTCTTTTATATGACTGCCTTTCATTTCAACTTCAGTTTTGGGTATCAAACTAATAAAACACAACCTACTGTTTTCAAGCCCTGCATGATAATCTTCCCCACACTTAATCATTTACTGCTTCTGTGATCCACTACTAAAGCAAAGGATTAATTAAACTAAAAAAAGAAGATTTAAAGCAGACTTTGTCGTGTAAACCCAGACTCAAACTTTGACACATGATTCGTTTCTGACTGTTGGGGCAGCAACGATAAGAGTCTGTGTTTTCAGACAGAAGCCAAACTGTTGAAGCAGAGGAAGGGAAAGAGATTGGGAGGGAGGGGAGCGGAGGGTGTGAGGAGGTGTTGCTTCACACTTTCCTGGGTTTCCTCCAACTCTGAGGCTTATTTAATCAGCTGGATGGCCCTGGAGACAAAACAACACTCAGAAAGTGACAGGCCAGCATGGTGAAAGTCTGGGTTGGACAGCAGACTGATCGATCACACCCTCCTGGTGCAAAAGTGAACGTGGCACAACTGGAGCATAATTAACCAAACCTCAGGGTTTGCAGATTAAACTTTCCCCCCCAAACTGTCTCCGTTTTAAATCCCACCAAGACTCCTCTATAGAGCCACCAGGAGACGTTTGGGGGATGTTGAATTGGGTCCAGTCTTAAAAAAGGGCAGAAATGATAATTTCTCTACAGACGAGGTTTTTGTTGCAGCTGCCCAAGTCTTTTACAATCGAAGAAGTGTAACATGGTCGTCGGGCCCCGGGGCCAGTCTTTGGAACCGGCTATTCACACAAGCACAATCACAACCTTTCTAAATATGAATTCGGTGCAGCCAGCGCAGTCTCTGCTTTTATTGTGAACACAATGTGACATCCACGGGCCGCGTGGGTTCAGTAGCAAACAAAAGGAAGTAAAAGGCCGGGGGTGTCGGCGAGCGGGACAGCGCTCCTTACTTTCTATAAACCGGGTCAGATGAGTTCAGCGTAAGAAAAGAGATCTGTTGCATCTGTTACACTCTTATGTCTCTCCATTAGAAATTATATTTTCTTCTCCATTTAAAACAAAAAATGTTCACGTCAACATTTTCTCCAGGGTATAATTCCATTTATATCATATATTTTTTCATTTTACAGAAAAAACCCCAAAAAATTAAAAGTACAATGGTTGCCTAAAATTAAATGCTTAGCAAAGGAACATATTTAAGGGTTTAGCAGCTCTTTAAATGATTATGTTTTCATCACCAAAGATCCAGGTTCAATGAGGTAAAACAAGTCAAACCGACAGGTGCAAAAAAAATGAATTTAAAAATCCTAATGTGAGGAACGGTTAGAAATCTTTCTTTAGGATTTTAGTCTGTATTGACATCATAGCATCTAACAGCAGCTGCAGATCTATCAGCTGAAGATCTATCAGCTGAGTCTCCCGTTCCTCCACATCCCAAAACTGCTCAGTCAGACTGAGAGCTGCTGACCGCTGAGGCCACGGAGTACAGAGAGCTCATTGTCATGTAAAAACAAAAAAGAATAACAATTTGGGTAGATTTGGGTTTTGTGACATGGTTCTGCTGGAAGCAGCCAATCAGATGATGGACCCACTGTGGTCATAAAGGTAGAGGTGTCAAGTAACGAAATACAAATACTTTGTTTCTATTCTTAAGTACACTTTTAAGGTATCTATACTTTACTCCATTACTTATTTTTCTTCCTACTTCTGACTTCTACTCGTTACATTTTCACAAAAGTATCTGTATTTTCTATTCCTTACATTTTTTTTTAAACAAACATTACTCTTGGTTTCGGTTTAATGTTTATAAATATTTATTTCACGTCATGTGCTCCATCCAATGCAGATCATTGGCTCCACCCACATCTAGTGAAAACTAGTGTAATTGGATGAGTCGTATAACGCAAACACTCATTGGTTAGCTAAAGGAAATCATCAGAAGCAAGCAGATGTTCTTCAAACTGAAAACGTGAATTGTCTATGCCATGCTTCAATGTCGATTCAGAAAAAAGAAGGACACAGGCGAGAGCGTATCAGGAGACGGAGACCAACAAGACCTACCTCATCCTTGGCCTTATCTCAGAGAATTTTTCCAAATAGTCGAAAAATTTGGCTTTCAGTTCATATAGTGGCATCTGGCAGTTTTTTTTAAAGGTTACTTTATAATTTTATACTTTAAGTAGTTTTTGGAGCACATACTTCTTCACTTTTACTTGAGTAAAGAGGTCAAGTTGATACTTCGACCTTTACCAGAGTGTTTTTAAACTGCAGTATCTATACTTCTACTTAAGTAACAAATGTGTGTACTTTTGAAATCACTGAATAAAGGGATGGAAATGGACAGCAGCTATATTCAGGACAGTGGTGTGGTTCATAGAAAGGAAAGTATCTCCCTCTCACAGGCTGGACTCTCGATAGAGCAGGTCTGATCCATGCTTTCATAACCATACAGTCTTTATTTATTCATTTATTCATTCCTTTCAGCATTTTTAACTTCAGATTTATGGCAGCAAACCGCTGATTAGAAGGAAACTGAAGAGCAGAAGGGTAAAAGTTGGTAAATCCTTGGAAATGAGTCAATTGCAGAGGAGAACAGACAGAACATGGGAGATCACAACGGAAGGCAGATCTTCTCAAAGAACCAGTTCGAAAAGAAAATGAAAATAATAAAATGATTCACTGATGCAAAGGGCATCTTCTCTGGGCTCTTAACTATCTGAAGAGTTTTAATAATGTTATTTTTTATTTATTTATTTTTTTTAGATATTAAATTCAGCTTTACGAAGCTCATCTTATTCATAATTTTTTATGAAAAATAAGTTTTCTAATGTAAACAAAAAAGGATAGCAGCAGAAAAGAGTTTCAGTCGTGTTGAGGGTAAAATTGTTCATAGTTGTTTAAAAAAGCAGAAAGAATACCTGCAAAAATGAGTAAAGCTTTAAAGGACCATCTAAGGGGTGTCCAATCCAATGGGTGTCATGACAACCACTAATATGGGTGGCATAAAATGGTGTAACATCTGGACAAAGCTAAGGAATTACCAAGGGAGAACATTGTTCCTCTGTAAACAGTCATTTTTTTCAACAAGATTTAATATTCAGGGGAAAAGAAATGATTAATAAGGCTTTTACATTATGTTGATAAAGTTGCTGCTGGATGAGTAGATGCTTGATAACTTCAGACGAAATTGATATTCTAGCTGCTATGAGCTCACTGGGTTCAGGTGATACTCTAGTTACCACAGCTGTAAAACTAGACAGATTCAGGGCATTTCTGGATTTTGTCTGCTTTTTGATTCCACTTTTCATAGTTTTAACTATTTTTGTAGAAGAACTATAAAAAGTGGAATCAAAAAGCAGACAAAAAAGTGCTGCTTTAGCCTTTCCTCTCCTAGCCAATGTGTCCGCCCAACATTTCAAATGCCTCAGACGCCACCGGTCTCACCTAAAGACAAAAAAACATCCCTTAAGGCTGAAGATTCTCTCTTAGATTGAAAAATCTGCTTCTCATCAGAGGAAAACCATTTAACCCACCCTCTGAGTTCCAGTAATGAATCTCAGTCACACCAAGCCCAGAAACCATCCACTGACAGACAGAAACAAAGCCAAAGCGCTGACCTCGCTGGCTTTAAGTTCTAGGTGGGATATGAAAGAATGGAAACTTTGTTGTTTGCTATCAGAGGGTGTGGTGGGACTTTAGCCACCAAAGAAAGGACAGAAAGAGGGGATTTACACAGAAACAAACATTTCGCTCTGATGTTGCACTCAATTAAGTTAGTTAATCACAAAACCCGAGCAAATGTTGCACTTTTAGGAGAAATCAGGGGATAGAACAAGTTCAAATTAAGTCCAGTCCACAGTAGGATCGATTCGATTCCTCAAAAATGCAAGGCAACTTCTCTCTCCTTGATTTATTTAGATTTTTTCACTTTAAAGTCAAATCATAAGCATAAAATGTTTATATTGTTTTCACTCACTATACTATTCTTGATACTTTTTAAAGTTCAGAATTTTTTCCCCACTGGTGACTAGAGCTGCAAAGGATGATAATTCTGGTAGAACGGAGGTCAACAACTGGTCCGCGACTCCTAGGGATCAACGGGGGTACTGCATGCGGGTCACGAAAGTTTTGGTTAATTAGACTTTTCCATATATATCCCTTAAGCAATGTCTTTAAATCCACATTAACAAGAATTCAACTCACTGTAGTAAACAGATAAATGGAGGCAGAAGATGTCTTTCAGTCATCAATGCACACATTCAGTGACACACAGGAACTCTTTCAAGCTGGACACCGTTTCATTCACAACACCTGCCCATCAACCAGGAATCAGAATCAGAAATACTTTAATAATCCCAGGGAGAAATTACTTCATTACTTCATCTTTAATAGAGTGACTATAGGGCCAGTTTGATATAACACGATTTCATACAATATATATAAAATTAGGGGGTCCCCGCTCCACCACACCATCAGTTTGGGGGTCCTTGGCCTGGAAAACATTGAACCCCTGTGGTAGAAGATTAATCTCCACAGCAATGATAAACCATCAGTATCATCTAGAAAGCCAAATGCAGACAAAGCAAACCATGAGAACAGAAAGCGAGGCAACAGAAAACTGAAGCTCACAAATTCCTGTATTTCGCCATAGCTGTAGAAATAGTGGAAGAGCAACTTCACCAGCTGCTGGTCATCCTCTGCACATCCCCTTGAGCCCCCACTGTGTGGTTTAGCCAATGTACAAACAGGACAGGTCCAGAGAACAACAAACAACCAGGTGTGTCGAGGGAATGACAGGGCTGACCTTCCCTCCATTCCAGGACTCCTTACTATTTCCACATATTTTAACTTGCCTTCAGATTGTTAGATATCTTCTCCTGAATCACAGCTTCAAGTTTCTACTCTCAAATGATCTGAACACAGAGACGTCAGCTGGCTTTCCTCCATCTTTTTTAACAACATCTGTCAGGTTGAGTTTGATTTCAGCCACCTGCATTAGGTCACAGTGTAATTATTACGGTAAATTTCTGCACATCAATCCCTTTTACCAAAAGAAAATGTTATTGCCAAATTAATATATCTGCACAACGTTGTATTTACTGCTTGCATCATGGTGAGATCAGATTTGATGTAAATGAGGTGAATCCAGCGCCTTGCAGAACATTTTATTAGCTGAGGCTATTCCTCAAAGGCTGTCAAAGATCAGAAAAACCTCCAGGGTCTTGACCTCATCAGTCGCCTGTTTTTATAAAGCCCATTTTGAATCATAGGTTTTTGTGCGTATTAAATGAAATGAAGTAGAAGTTTTGTACTCGTAGATCTTTTTTCTGAGTTTTACAATTACAAAAAAATCCCTCTTAAACCCCCTCTTTACCTCCTAAAATTGTTGAGTAGAAGTACATCTGTGCTCTGAGTCACATGAAAAATCTCCTGCATTCTAAGTTTTGCTGAAGTTGATCTAAAAAATGGTTGCAAAACAAATTTAAACGCTTGTGTTAAAATCTTTCTATACATTTCTTTTTCCTTAACACAACTACAAATTATTGGATCCATCTGCATAAATCTGCTGCTGCGAGACACAAATCCATCTTTACCAGTTAGACCTTTGCTAGATAAAAATGTCTAAAATGACAACACTCCCTTTTAATTTCTCTGTGCAATTTCAAATTCAGAGTTATAGAGATCAGAGTTATGCATGAATACGTACGCTGTATGGTGCGGTAATTGCACGTGTTTCATTTTACATGTTGCTGTGATCAAGAGAGGCGGGAGATATAGCAAACAATATCATCTTCTTGGTCCTTATAAAAAAGAAAAATCATATTTCTGTAAGTTTATCTACAAAGAAAAAAAAAACAAATAAAATATTATAATGGGAAAAAGTGAAGTACACACGGCTCCTCTACACTGAATTTAGTATTTTAATGAACAATTCTTTAGTCAAAGGCTTCAGACGTCTGAGACTCAGCTGACGAGCATTAATCAACACTCTGACCGGCCCCTTTTGCATCAACATGGACGTAAGTCCGGCCTTTTATAAACTTTCTAACCATATAATGAGCCAGACCCACACAGCTTTGCCCATCAGGCCTCTGACTGAACAGCCTTTTTGTTGTGATTACAGCATCTAGCCCGACACCATCAGTAAAACTCATGACACACTATCGGAGGGCAAAGTAACCCACATGAAATGATGAGCACAGCAGCATCCCGTGGTAGACATGAGTGTGGAGGGATTATGCAGTCAGGAAGCTCAGCATTTACTGAGACAATCATGATCATCGAGAGAAAAGAGCAGAAGAAAAATTAAATGGATCAAGCTCCACTTCCTGTGGATGTTTTTCATAATCCAGCCTTGATAGATAAAACATATAGAAACAGATCCTTTCTAGTAGACAAGGTTTCGAAGTTAAGGCAAAAGGAGACACCAGTGAAGGCGAGTTACACAAAGTGAACAGAAGATAAGACCCTGCTTTCTGAGCAAAGATCTTCTCCACATCGCAGCTTTTACTACATAACTGCACAACTTTCCATCTTCCTGTCACTTTTCAAAAGGATGCTGAGTAGGCCTACTCCTTGTCTTTTTATATCAGAATGAGAATCAGCTCGTTCCTGGCAGCACAGTTAAAAAATAAAAATAAAAATCACACCGACCAAAGGCTGGAACAGTCCCCCTCCAGACAGAGAGTACAGGAATTTAGTTCATTTTAAACAGAAAAGTGCAGGATAAATCCTGCCTTATGCATGAAGGATATCTGTTTAATCTACACAAAAAATATATATATTTTAATTCTTCATAGTATCATCAATGTGGTTGGATGAAAATGTTGGAGCTTCATGAAAAACATGACGGTCAACCATAAACAACACTTTAAACACAAAACCCCCAGGGTGATACACGGTGGGGACAGTATTATGCTTTGGGGAAGCGTCTCTTTTTCAGCTGGAGTAACACAAACAGTATTAAACAGTTTTTCTATGAAGGTTTAATCAGAGCTACAGTAGTTATGTGGCTGAAAAAAATGGAATAATCAATTCATGATCTATCCTTGTTACACGGTGGGGAGAGTATTATTCTGTGGGGAAGCCTCTCTTTTTCAGCTGTAGCAAATCGTTGATCCGCACTTATACATATTTATGATTATCACTGCAATTAACTCAGTGCTTAGATCCGTCAGAGCTTAGAAAAAATTGTTTGAAACATATTTAAGATTGTTTTTTTGTGTGAATTGATATTGGTCTAAATAAAGTGGTAAAAAAGGGGCTTATACATTTAATTTTATGGATTTGACTTGAATGCATGCAGGGAAGTCATTATACAGTGATTTTTGCATCGTCAATCCCAAACAAAAATGAAGATAAAAAGGAATGGTGTTATAACTGATGATTTAAAGCCTCTACTGGCTACAGGAGTGTAGACGCAGGTTCACCTGCCATTAGGAGAGCAGCCAACCAGAGCTGACACGGAGAGTTTGAGTCAAAGCATATCCAGTAGGTGGACAAATCGAAATATGCAACAGAATTTGATTTGAAATCAGTTGCATTTTTTTCATGAAATATATAAGTTGCTAGAAGCCTAATCTTAAGAAGTTTTGTTTAACCTATCAACGTGCAAACCTGTTTGCAGGCTCAGAGCAGATCTTCAAAGAAGTGCAAAGTGATTTATGTTTGCAACTCAGCGGACAGTGCACAAAGCTTTATTACAGTGTGTGCCTTAATCACCATTGAGATTATATTGTAGTGACCTGACCATGCAAGTTCACAGCTGGAGGATATGCTAATGTTAACACTTACTAGTGCAAAGTGGTTTTCCAAATTAGAGACCTAACTGCACAGTTTTTTGATGTGTATAGGATGGAGAAAGAGTCTGAGCAAATGTCAATATATCTGGACCATCACAAATAACAATTGTACAATCAATCAAACAAAAATTTATTTTACATTTTCCTCCATACAATTCCTGCTTTAGGACATGCAAACCTTAAGGTGGTCGATCAGACAAAGACAATTCATATTTTATGAGATTTCATTATTTTCATATTTTAACTAGTTATTTTCATCCATTTATTTTTGTTCGTATCATGTAGAGATAGAGATAGACTGCCTATGTAAAGTGCTCCATAAATATTATTTAGTATAAATAATAATTCTTATTATAAACTCCATCTCTGTGGCTTAAAACTTCTTTCTTTTACAAGCACTCAACACTTCAAACTGCCTGTAGAACAGGCAATCTGCTTATTGTAATGAGGAGGAACCAAACTCGTTAGCGCATCTTAACCTTTACGCAACAATTGTTGTAGCTCACTCGTGAAATAACCACTTTTTGCACACAAAAAAAACAAGTTGCACACGCTACTTAGCTCATCTTATTCTATATCTTTGAAGATTAGGCCCTAGGTGTGCAAAGTTACTAAAACCAAACTACAAATAACTGTCATGGCTTTAAAGGTGGTTCATCACAGTATTGAAAAGGGGAACCATAGCATACATGAAAGCCACATTTTTAGAATTTTCAATTGTAAAATGTGAAAGAAATATTTTCTTCCATTTTATGCTTATGTACAACGTCATGTTGGTCTATTATATAAAATCTAGATAAACTTTGATGCATAAGGGGATAAATTCAAGAAGCCAATACTGTACACTGTACTGTCCATAACTTTACGAATAATATGTGATTCGCACATGTGGGTCACATTTCCACATATGATCAAGCATTTTGTTCAGGTGCTCATGTTCGATTCCTCTTTAGATCACATGTGGAACATGCTATCGCATATTTAACACATGTGCACCAAATATGATTTGTGCCAAATGTGAAATGTGGTTCGCATGATTCACAAGTAGAAATACATTCATATGTGTGGATTTGGACCTTTTCATGTTAAAAGAACATATAATTAATGTTTTCATATGTGAAAAGATGCAAATTACGTTACACATGTTTCACTTATGATTCCCTCATATGACACACATGTGCATTAAATAGGAATAACGTGAAAAAGTTTGTATCTCGAGTGCTATTCACATAAAACTACACTTACATCCGCTTTCACATGCGAGTCGCATGTGTTACACATGTAAATCTCGTATTTACCACATCTTATTTTCACACGTGTTCATAAACATGAATTTCACATGAGAAACTCACATGTGAAAATTCATGTTGTTTTTTCTGTAAGGGTAGCCATACTAAAACAGACGAGTGTGTCTTTTGCTCCAAACTGATTTCTTTGTACCTTATTTCTTATGATCTTCACATCCTATTTAAGACTCGCTTTGCTCTCTCTCTGCATTAAATATGTGTTTCATGAAACGCATATACATCAAACCTACACCTCTACATGCAGTTGAAGGTAAAAGTAACCGTTAGTCGGTGCCGCCTCCAGCCTGCTCCCTGGGTCTGGGGAATGAATGAAGGTTCTATTGGGCCCGGATGTTCCGTTGCTTCAGCCCACAGTGGAAAATATCACAGCCAGCAGCAGGTAGGTTGAAAGGGCCTTCTTACACGGCAGAAGGATGTGCTACAGATCCAACATTGCAGTGGGGGGTTGTGTGTTTGCTTATTAACTCAAAACTACACAATGAGGGTACTTTAAAGCATAGAAGTTCAGCTAAACATACTTTATAATTACATTACAAAAAATGAAATTGCAAAGAAAAAGACATGGAGAATAAACTGTTTATTTTTTCTATGAAGGTTTAATCAGAGCTACAGTACTTATGTGGCTGAAAAAAATTTGATAATCATTTTATGATCTATCCTTCTGTGTTAAACACAACGCTCATTTAAAATATCTGAACTAATGCAAAATAATGTCTACGAAATGTTTCCGGAACAGACATTTTTATTGTAAAGAATGATTTTAGTGGAACCCTGTTCTACCAGAAAAACTACAGCCTTTATGGAGCTTGAGGGTAGCATAACTTGTTAACTTCCTCCAAAGCAACGAGACTCCTGTAAATGTTTAAAGTTGCTATAAAAATAAAATACTTTCTGCTCAGGTAAAAGATTTTTTTTCCACGTTTGGAAGCTCTGGGGAGGTTTCAGACATGCTTGTCTTACTCTCTAATCAATCTTTTTTTCTTTTTGAGCCATTGCCTCCGGCTGTCTAATTAATTGAGGCCTAGTATCTATTCTCATTTAGTTTTGTGTTTGATCTCCAACACATACGCCAAGAAATGTTCGCAACAATTCAGCCGCTAACTCTTTTATCTTCTTAAAATACAATGGCTGAAAAAAAATTCTCTCTGGTTCAATTAAAAATGGAAAAGCCTGACAAGCATCTTACAGGCATCTTCTAAAATTCCAAAATAAACAGCGTAGTGTTTTAAAACTCACTATACTACTCTTGATGTTTTTTTGAGTTCAGATTTTTTCCCCAACTGGTGACTAGAGCTGCAGATGAAGATAATTCTGATAAAACATTAATCTACTAACATTTTTCCACAGCCATTTTAATCCACCTCTGTTTTCTGTTGGCTCACCTTGTGTTCTCATGCTTTCCTTTGTCTGCATTTGGCTTTCTAGATGATACTGAACTCACAACTTCCTGTAGTTCATCTCAGCAAGAGCAACTTCACCAGCTGCTGGTCATCCTCTGCACATCCCGTAAAGCCCTCACTATGTGGTTAAGTCAATGCACAAACAGTTCAGGTCCAGACAACAACAAACAACCAGGTGTGTCGAGGGAATGACAGGGCTATCCTTCCCTCCATTCCAGGACTTTCAGGCATTTCTACTAATTTTAATTTGCCTTTAACTGTTTGATATCTTCTCCAGAATCATAGCGCCATGCTTCTAATCTCAAAAGATCCTGACCACAGAGACCTCAGCTTTCCTCCATCTTTCTTATCAACATCTGTCAGGTTGCGTTTGATTTCAGCCACCCATATAAGGTAGGGTGACCAAACGTCCTATTTTGCCAGGACATGTCCAGTTTTTACATTTTGTCCGGCACATCCGCAGAGGGATTATAAATTCATGAAAATGTCCAATTTTCACTGTTTTTCATATTCTTGAGGGACTGTCTCGTGGGAGGGTCTAGCTAGACCCCCACCCACACACACACACACACACAGGGGGAGCAGAGCTACCAGCATTGGACACAAAATGCTGACAAGAAAGAGCTTCATAGATGAACTACAAAATAAAAATTTTTGCACGTAACATACGGTCACAACAAGTAGGAGGATGAATGCACCGTGTGCAAAGCCGGCACACAATTTTTAATCTCTTATAAAGATGATGGAGATCTCAAAGCTCACATGGACTATGAAAACCATAAAAAAGCTGCGCGAGGTGAGAGTTTTCTGCAAAGTTGACTGAGTACTTTGTTAGATCTGGTAAAATAGAGGATGGTGCAATGAAGTAATTTGTTGAAGTTGTATTTTCTAATACAGAAGAGGCCATATTTAGAACATTATTTTACTTTTGTAAACTAAAAGAGAGCTATTATTTTGTTACTGGTAGTTACAGATTTCATTTGACTATTTTTGTACCATTTAGGTATAATAAAGCATGCTCATTAACCTCTGAGAAGCCTGTCTGAATCCATCTCGAGGCTGGGCAAAGTGTCCTCCTTTTTGGAAATCAAAATATGGTCACCCTAAGATCAGGGGGGGATTTATCATTAGGCAATACTAGACAGTTACCAAGGTAAAACTATGTTTACATGTATAGTTAATACAACTATTCCTTATTTGTGCACACTATGTTTATTATATGTTTTTGATAAAAATCCTTTCACTAAAATGCCATCAGACCACTTATAATATTGTGTCTCAGCCCCCCCCTTCAGTGTCCACCATATTGGATCAGTCCATTTGCTGCACATGTTTAGAAAGGTCCAAACAGACAGCAGCAAACCATTTGAAAAAAATGTGCAAAGATCAGTGTTGCGAACTTAGCGCTTTAGTCGCTATATTTAGTGCCTTTCTAAACCCATCTAGCTGTTTAATTTTAAAAAAGCGCATTGTGCCAAATCTAGCGA
Organism: Cyprinodon diabolis; assembly: GCA_030533445.1. Taxonomy (NCBI): domain Eukaryota; kingdom Metazoa; phylum Chordata; class Actinopteri; order Cyprinodontiformes; family Cyprinodontidae; genus Cyprinodon; species Cyprinodon diabolis. The sequence goes on from CM060073.1 coordinate 10,202,837, forward strand.
CTTTCTTCTGCTACTAGAGACTTTGGCAATAACATATAAAAGCAGCAAAATCTGTTCTCCAGACCGAGTAGATTGGTAACCCCGCCTCCGGCGCTCCTCTATCTTGTCTGCTGTCATGATTCATGCAGCTATTATTTCATCCAAATGAAAAATGGAGAACAGATAAGCAGATCTTATCTACAGTGAAAAGACTGTGTTATGTATTTTTGCCGTCGCCTTTTTGGAAACACAGGAAGGAGCAATCAGCTAAGTAAGCTTAGTGCTTGAAAAAGAAATCCTTCATTCCTTTTGAAACAGCATGAAAACTAAGTTGAGTACAAAACAGAGAGGAAAACTAAAAGAAAAGGGACAAGAAGAGAGGGACAAAACATAGAACAATTAATGTATGTCTATTCTATTAAAATTCCTGTATCTGTATAAGGGGTCTGTTTTATGTGTTGTCTTCTCAATTCAGAGGGCCCCCTTCCTGTCTTTGCCTAGGGCCCAAAATTTCCTAAATCTGCCCCTGCTGAAGATGAAGTAACAGTGTAATTAGTACAGTAAAGTTCTACGCATCAAACCCCTCTCACCACCAGAAACTCTCACCACAGAAAATGTTATTACCAAACTAATATATCTGCACAACGTTGTATTTACTGCTTACTTCATGGTGACATCAGATTTGATAGAAGGAGGTGAATCCAGCGCCTTGCAGAAGATTTTCATTAGCTGAGGCTATTCCTCCAAAGCTGTCGAAGATCAGGACAACCTCCAGGGCCTTGACCTCATCAGTGATGCTGCAGCCAATATTAAATCTACTTGACATTTCAGAATAGCTGACACTGTTAATCTAGCTATACGATCAAAGAAATTATCTTTATTACTTAAAAGCCACAGTTTAAAAAAGTCCCATTCTGCAGGGATATTAATCTGAATGGTGGTGATTTCATGGCAGCAGGAAAAAAAAACATTTTCTAGTACTAAAATAATTACTCCAAATAGCTTGATAAGGACTTCAGAGTGCAGATAGAAGTGGGTTTCTGGAAAATGTTATTGGGAATAATTGCTCTAAAAAGGCCAGGCTTTTTGAAAAGCTTGTTTTGTCCTTTTTTATCCTCAACCTACATTCTGTGGTTCCTCTACCTACACATTCAAGCATTAGGGACAAAGAAACAGTGACAGTTTTACAAAAATGTCCCTCTTCTATCAGTGAAAAAAAAGCTTTTAGAGGTAATCTGTAAGAGGTCAAGTACATGTTTTCATAGCACCGTATATAGGCTCAGCACTGCTTTAAAGCCTCCCTTATACTGTCAAAAGGGTAGAGTTGTACATTTATGCTAACCACTCTTTTCTAAAGGAATTATTCCACCCAGAAATTACTATAACCTTTTCTTTCTATGCTTTTTGAGGGGGAGACATAACTGGAACAACACCATTCTTATCTATTGTGTCAGTTTAAAGCCTGAAACCTTGGAGATTGCTGATTAATGCCACTTTTTGAACCCCATCTTCTACAGATATATCCATTTTTATTCCTTGAGCCATGCCCAAGTCCAGCAAAGCAAACTGCTTTTCAGGAATAATGGAGGAAGCAGCATGGCAGGCTTCAGTTCTCACGCCCACCGTCTCCCACTGCTAATCCAACATTAAAGTGATCCATCAAACTGAATAACCAGATAAATCTCCTTGTGCTCCTGGTATGTTTGACAAGATTATAGTCCAGCTGCAGTTGTGTGTAGAGCACAGACAGAGCTCTTTAATATTTGCTGTAAAATATTTACGGGCCCGGTTTACAGTCAAAGGGTAGGGCTTTGTTTCCTCAGACAACTTATAATCTAATATTTGCTGAGAAATGTGTTATTCATAGATATTTAGTTGCTTCATTTCATGGGAAGGATAAAGACCAAATTTGATAAGAAACAATACTGTAAATCAGAGAATTCAAACTATTTCAATAAATGTTTTATACCACATAAAAAGAATGGCTGCAGAACCTGTAGAGTTAAAAATGGCAGAAAGCTCTGTTTAATACCCAAAGTTCAATCTTGATGTATACTGCGCAGAACGTATATCGGGTTGTTACGGGCACACTACACTGAATCTGCATCATCTTATTGTTTGGTTTTTTAAACAATAAACCTTGGGTAAATAACCATGACATTTATAAGCATTAGTAGGTATAGAGAACTTAACAACTTGAGCAAAAGCCAGGAAACAACAGTTTTTTTAAATTCTATTTTTCTTTCCAATTATAGTGGAATGAAATTTAAGTAGCTATTCAAATACTATGAACTTGACCTTTATGCTACACAAATTACAAACTAATAACCTGATTACAATTCATCAAACCTCATGTTGCTATATGCAGACACTGTCTGCACTGATGAAGGTTTACAAACCTTGACATGCTACATAATAAGAGCTGCTGACACCGCACAGAATTTAACCAAGCCTTTAACTATTTCACAACTAGTGTAACTTGTACAATGAAAAAAAGAGTTTACCATTCAACCCAAAAGGGTTAGGTAATAATTGTGCAGAGATGGGGCATCTGAAGTCAACAAGTCATTTGTATGTCATGTATTTGATCTGCCAAGCCACTGAACCAGGTGAATCCAATCTGCACAGGTTAAACCAGATTGGACTCAGCTGGTTCAGTGGCTGGCCAGAACAAAGGCTATGTTCACACTGCAGACATTGATGCTCAATTCCGATTTTTTTGTGAAATCCGATTTTTTTTCGCGTTGCCATTCATATTTCCAAATATATCTGACTTGTATGTGATCTCCTGTGTGTAGGAGAGGATGCAATGACGTCACAGGCCAGCGCGCTCTTTTTTTCCGGAAGTAAACATGGATGTTAATCCCGGTGTGCATCTAGCAGTCTTTTCCAGCTATAAAAACTCATTATTTTCAATATGGTTAAACATATATACTGCTCTCCGCATCATCATCTGCCATGGTTGTTGTTTTTCTTGCCGCTTCTGCGCAGCAAGACGCATAATAATGACGTTTGTCGGGTATTAATGACGTTCAGGTCGGATGTATGTGACCTGGCCGTTCAGACACAGGTCGCATTTGAAAAGATCAGATTCGTATCAGATTCAGGACCACATAGCCAAGTGGCCTGGGTCGGATTACAAAAAATCGGATCTGTGTTGGTCAGACTGCCATGTAAAGATCAGATACAGGTCGCATGTGGGCAAAAAAATCAAATTTTGGTCACTTCAGGGTGCAGTGTGAATGTAGCCATATATATGTCATGGAGATGACTTGATGACACCAGAACCCCATCTCTGTAATTAGGGATATGGGATTACAGCAAAACATAACCCATTTAGTTCTTTCTGTAAATTTAACACCCTTTTTGTCAGTACATCCAAAACCAGCACAGGGAAGGGTCATATACTATACCCATGCATTATGAAAGTACTTGAAGTTTCACAAGATCCTCCTACCAACCCAAAATTTAAAGCTATATATAAAATACACATCTCAAACATCGCACCATCTGTCTGTCAATGTTTCATATAGGCCGGCAACTAAGGATTATTTTTTAAATCAATTAATCTCTTGATAATTTTTTCGATTAATCGATTAATAATCGGACAGCCAAAGGTTCCTTAAAGAAGACTTTTTACAAAATCAAACCATGTGACTAATTGTAACTAAAACATTTCAACTTGAGGAGTTCTGGATAGAGCATATTGACGGACGAAAACGATCTATTTTATCTTAGAAAATAATAAATCGCTCTGTCCGTTAGAGGGAGGTCTTAGAGTCACTATACTCCATTTAACATTTAATCGGTTATTAAATTAGTTGACAATTTTTTCAATATTCAATTAATTACGATTATTCTGATTAATTATTTTAACCCTACTGTGAAATTATTTGCAATCCCTCAAAAGCTTTATCATGTAATAATTATATAGTTTATAATGTTTGTGATTTGGATAACTGTATTTCTCTGTACACATCTTAGATGTGTGAGATCCCAAATAAAGTATTTCTCTTTAACCCCTATCTGCTTGACAACAAGGTATAAGTGGAGCTCCATGGAGCCAAAACTTAAAAGCTGACACTAACTTTAGGCCAGGCTTTATTTTGCACTGCAGTCTCCCTATGCTGTCATAGGTAAAGTGTCCATTGCTCCTGGAGCCAGCAACCATGCTACATTTATATTCCATGTAATGAACACACTTTGGATAAAAGCAGAACATTACAACACCATGGAATTTACACCCAGCCTATTTACAGTGTTAACGCTCATCTCAGCAAATGTGGTTTAGATAAAAACATCCATTTGATTGCAGATACATAATATAGAGCAGCAGGGGGGGGAATGAAGGTGTGATTATGTGGAGTTAAAAGGAGGGATTATTAGTCAGGGAAAAGCAGGAACTGCCACCGCTGTCACCTTGCCATGAAATCACACCTCCTCATAGCCACAACAGGTCACTCGCTCCAGAACAAAAAGTGAAAAAGGAAAAAAAAAATTCTAAATCTGTGGTTTAGCATGTTCCCATCTTTCCCTGTGTTGTTTGTGCAAAGCCTGTTTAGTCTTTTCATGCTGCCAGGTCCCACTGTGAGAGACATTTACCTCCCCCCTTTTGTGTTTAAACATCTATATTGGGAACTCAGCAAAAATCAAACATTGAGTTTTGTTTCTTCTGACTGCTGATTTGCTTTTGAGCTCACCTCTGCCCTTAAGGGTCACTTGGAAAAATATTGCCATACAAAGAGCATGTCACTTCTTCTGGCCTGCTGACCCTTCACTAATGAGTGGCTGCAGAAAACCTGGGCCTGCATGAAGCAACAAACAGGTGTTAGGATCCAGTAACATGTAATGGACTGATAGCCTGCAGATGCAAAGCACAAGCCTCATTAAAATCATATTGCTTAGGGTGCATAGACACTACTATGGCTTCTATAAAACTGTAACAGTGATAATTATTCACACAAGTAGATCAATACAGCAAAAGTACGTCCCCTTTGCTCCTAATATGAATAATTATGGAAAAACAGTGAGGCTTAAATTCTTTCTGTTTAATCTTTCATCTCTGCCCGATCTGTACCAGAAATGGGATCTTACGCTACTTCCGGGAGCTAACTTATTGGGCTTTGGATTTAAACATAAATCTAATCTTTTGGAGTTTTATGTTTTCCTTTTGTGTTAACATTATAGTATATAGTGCATAATCTAAAGAAAGAAACAACCAAAATGCAGATAAACATGATTTAATTATATTTTGCCGGACTACTCTAAACATGTCTGATGGTGACGTCAGAAAAGCAGTTTAATGGAGAAAATGTAAGAAGCATCAAATCGTCTCAAAAAAGTCATAAAACATTTTGTTTAAACATATGTATTAGCATTCTTTAGTGCAGGGGTCTTCAACGTTTTCCAGGCCAAAGACCCCCAAACTGATGGCGAAATAGAATGGGGAGCCCCTAATTATATTTGTATATATTATATATTGTATGAGATTGTGTTATATCAAACTGGTCCTATAGTCACTCTATTACAAATGGAGTAATGTAATGAAAGTAATTTCTCCCTGGGATTATTAAAGTATTTCTGATTCCTCATTGATGGGACAGGTGTTGTGAATGAAACGGTGCCCCCATAAAATAAAACACCCTCCCTGCCCTGGCTGGGATTATTAAAGTATTTCTGATTCTGATTTCTGACATCTTCTGCCTCCATTTATCTGTTGACTACAGTGTGTTGAATTCATATTAAAGTGTATTTAAAAACATTTAATTTGTGGAAAAAATTGCAGGGGGAATATAAAAAAAAAGTCTAAACAACCAAAACTTTCACAACCCCCTTGTAGTACCTTAGTGGACCCCCTAGGGGTCACGGACCCCCTGTTGAAGTCCTCCGCTCTAGTAAGATAAGGATAGAAATAAGTAATTTTACAACCATAATGACATTATTTATGGACACCAAGATGTATATCTGGTTGCACATGAGCAAATGAGCTGATGGAACAGATCTTGCTTCCGGGACGGATCTGGTAGTGACAACAGGTCCACATAGTAGAGAATCTACAGGCACATAAAAGGTGGCCACCAGTACAGAAAAGGAGCATGGACCCATGTTTGTGATGTATTTAGGGCCTCATGGTGTTCAAGCAGCACGCATAAACCGTTAATAATGCACATGGAGAGCAGTTTACATCCATGTGTTCTAAATAAAAATGCTCGTATGAGTATTTAATACACTTGCACTCTTGGCAATTCATACAAAACATACTTGGCTAAAATCCATTTAGGTTAATCCGAGTTTTAGAATTAAACAAAAGGAGAGCAAATCTGCCAATAGAAGTTGAAATTTATTTTATTTCGAGATTTAATCTACATTTAGGAAATGGAGAGTTTGCTTAATTTTTTTTGATTGAATACACAATCTGAAAAATGTTGTCAGGGATGAAAACACATCAGGGCTGGTTTGGAGGTGCTGTATTCTACTCCTCATGTAAAGTGGGGGACAAAATGTAACAGCAAGCCTCGTTCCACTATTCATAGCTCAGGACTCATCAGCTGTCCATGTTTTTCCTGACAAAATCACCTCAAATATGATAATGAGCGTATGTGTGTATAAATGTATGAGGGCGGCACTGGGAAAGGCTTAGGAGCATGCGGCAAAGGATGGCCAAACATGAATGTTTAATTCACAGATGGAGACATGTGCATGGCTTGTTTGGCAGCTTGTTAGCATGTAGGTGACAATTATGCAAACATATGCCCTTTTCGAACCGCGAAGTGCTGACATCATGGACAGTATTACAGCATGGATGAATTTACTAGGTGCCCAGAGACAGGTGCATGTGGGTGTCTGGAACAGAGTGTAATAACCTAGGCGTTAGCCTCTGACGGGGCCCTGAACCCGACCTGTTAGCCAAAGTATGATGATGGGAACATGCAACCAAGTCACTGGCAGAACCTGAAGCTTAAGTGTTAGAAAAAAATGAACAAGACTTGGATATTAGTCAAACTGTGATGTCAAAAATGTCTTTGATAAATGGACATCTGAAAAAAAAACGCAACCTAGAAATGAAACTGTGCAAAACTTCTTAATCAAAAAAGGGTTTTTAGGAGTAACTGTTTTCTAGGATTTTTAAAAATGATTTATTTTTGTATGTTTTCACATTTGACTTCAAAATGGCACAGTTTGTAGCTCAGCGGCCTTGTAGCAAAAATGTTCTGGGTTCAATTCCCAATCTTGGGCTTTTCTGTATGGAGTTTACATGTTCTGTGTATAAATGGGTTCACTCCGGGTACTCTGGCTTCCTCAGTCATAAAACATGACCATTAGGTTAATAGGCATCTCTAAATTGTTCTTTAGAGTGAACTTGAGTATGATTACATGTCTCCATGTTGCCCTACAATGGACTAGCGGCCTGTCCAGGGTGTGCCCTGCCTTTCACCCATAGACTACTGCAGATAGCCCCCTGCCCCACAGCAACCCTGACAGATCAATTCAATTTCTTTACATAACATATATTTATAAATATTATTTTTCCATTTTTTAAAAAGATTTTAGTCTTTATTTTTTCAATTTCCCCTCTTAAGTTTGAGTCTTATAAATTGCGTTATTATCTTTACATTGCATTTTACACATCACATTCTCTTCACCTAAAATCCAACACAAACCGGGCCAAACAACAGAAATGTATTTTTACTCCTTCAGAGGAAAGCATGCCCTCGAAAGTGAGGAGGATATAGTCTATAAAACACAGTTTAAAAAGAATGAAATTAGTAAAACTCAACATGAAAAATGGAAATTTGAAAAGCTGAAATTGGGAAAAAAAAATGTTTCTGAATAACATTGGAAAACATCTACATCTAATTTGACGAGCAGCTACTGCCTCGAGCCAACGCTCATTACTGGTGATTGGTTTCAGTTAATCATGACTCAGCAGAAAACTGTGTTTGAACACTTTGGCAAACCTAGTTGGAAACTGAAAGTGAAGCTTCTCAAAGCATTGCTTGACATTAACTGCAGTTCAGTTCAATCAGAGGTCTCTGTAAATCTCTCCTAAAATCAAAGAAATAAAGTTTTTAAAAATGTAGTGTTGAGAAAATTGAATGGATGAGGGTTATTTTGACATTTCTCCCAATTTAACCAGCCTTAAAAAAGTTAAAAACAACTCTTTTTTTTGACATTGCCTGTGTCATCAAGGCTTATTATAGATCATGTCTCTGTTTTTTAGAGCTCCACTGGGCTCAGAACCCATTAAAGGCACATCAGTGAGCCACATTGTCTCTCTAAATGACGTGTTCATTTATTCTCAGTCACTTAGTTTCAGTCAATAAGACCTACACAATCCTAATGCTGCAAAGTTAGCTTTTTGCCACTGAATATGGTCCACGACTAATGCACCGGTGACTCTGGTTGAGCTAAAGATAGCCATAGTTGTTGGTTTGGGCATTTATAAAATAATATTTCGGCAGGAAAATGGATTCATGTTAGTTGTGTTATTTACATTCAGAGATACATTAAAAGATGAACCAACAGAAACCATAAAATTAATAGAAATCTCTCTTAATGAGACCACAGAGATTAAACTTCTGCTCATATTTAGCTTGAGCAGCAATGGCAGGTGTTGAATAGCCAGTCAGAAAGTTTAAAATCAGACAGTCAGTGAACGCAGCAAGTGCGTTGGCCTAAACGACCTTTGGTGTGGAAGCTGTGATTGGGGGAAGATGAATCTGTATTTTCAGAATCACAGTAAATATTTATAGGGAAAAAGCCATGTGATAAGCTATAGCAGAAAGCTTCTCCATCTTTTAATCCTAATTTTTTAAAACTAAAATCAAATTCTTTATCTGAAAAAATAAAAAAAAAAGTAAAAAAGGGTCCGTCTGCACCAAACGAGTTTTCCTCTCATGTCGGGGGGGGTGGGGGGGGGGGCTAACTTTAGAAGAAAAAAAAATGTTAGTCCCAGGATTATGGTAAGCATTAAAAATAATTACAAACATTACAATAAAAACACAAAAGGTTGCTTTCTCTGTCCTTTCAACATCTACTGGATCTGTAAATATTGGTATCATTCCACCAGGGAAAGCGGGATTAATAACAGATTAAAGGTTATAGTTTGTAACACATTGTGGTCACCTAAGGGTTTAAAATGTGACCTTCAATGTTTGCACTTTTTGATCTGATGAGTAAACCTGCATTGTGTGATGTTATTAATTGTTCAAGGCAGAAACACTGGAAAGACATCATTCTGAAAGTTACTACTCATCGAGAAATGAGCTAAAATTGGCATTAGCAGGGAAATTATCAACGGTCTCCAACTGGTAGATTTCTAGATCCGTTTGTCGCTTGGATCAAAATGAACCATCTGCAAACACAGAAGCTGACTAAATAAATTTTCCCTTGTTTGAGGCAACAAAATGATCCCAGTCTGATTAACAGAAATTAACACAACACACCCATCTGCTTGGGTCAGAACTGACCCAGCCCGCAGCAGAAGATCAACGTGTGCGAGCACACATGCAGTAATGGCTTCACCAGGACCACTTGTGTCCAACAGGTGTCATCTACAGAAGTGCAGGGAGACCTAAGCCTCTGGCCCATCTGTTTCAGTCATATACCCCTGCTGACACATCACAGCCACAGATTTACGAAGTCAGCTGATGAGCAGGGGGCGATTAAACATCAAGTAATGGGCATTTACTCATTTCTGCCGAGAGTACCAACTCCTGAAAGGGTCTAGATTTAGATGATTCCACAAATAGAGATACAGTTGAGATCCTGTTTCTCTTTATTTTTCTTATTCTGGTTTCTTTCACACATTTTCTGCATATGTTGTGCCATTTCGATCATTCAACTTTTATAATATTCAGCTCATTGGGTACATTCAGGCTGGATCGCCTTGTACTTATAGCTCATACTTTTTAAAGTTTTTTTTTTGTCCTCCTTAAGAAATGAATAACTTATGTTATTTTACACTTTATCTACTTCAGCACACTTAGCTATAAAACACTATTTCTTACTACTTCATGTAATTTTGGCCATGTTTCTGTCGATCCTTTCAGCTTGCTTCTGCTACTTTTCAGGAAAGAAGTTTTTGTTTTCTGCCATTTGATGCGACTTTAGCCATTTTTGCTTAAATTTCTTTTTTTTTCTGCAATTTTTCAGCATGCAATGAAAAGGCTCCTCAGATTCTGCATTTTGGACAAGCATTGTAGTCTCAAAACTCCAACGAATATTCTTAAATGTATGCAAACACCTAACACCTCGCTGCAGTAACATTTGTATTAACAGACAACAGCTCCCAAGACACTTACTGCTAATTTATTATTCATTTCTCAGCCCAAGTAAACATTTAGAAGAACAAAGCAAGGGCAAGTTAAAATAAGCCATAACCGCTGCTGCCGATTGACAACTACCTGCCTGATGGTCTTGTTCCCCATTTCAATGAAAGATTGCTCTGCTCCAGTTACAGGGGGGAGTTAAAAATAGGCTTCGCTCAGTCACCACTTAGCCTGGAAACCAGGAGAACAGATTGTAAATGAGCAAACTGAAGTAGTTGAATGGCAGCCCTTGTAGCTGGCTCTCATGCTGAATGCCAAGCAGTAGCGGAGCAGAAAATGCTTTCTGTGCACTGAGGGTCCGCACGCAGGGCAGATAGGTACAAGGGCTTTCCTGTTGCTCTTTACGACCGTACGCTTGAACCAAAGAGGACTTGTCAGCGTCTATTTTGGTGTTTTAAAGATGAACAGTGATAAAAACCGCCTGTAGTGACACGCTGAGAGAGGCAGTGTCAGACACAGAAGGGTGAAGAGGTTTTTCTTGGTGACAAATGGCGTGATAAATGGCCTTCAAAGGCAAATGCATGCCGCTTAAACTACTCTGGACACTAAAATATTCAACTGTGCAAATAGAAATAAAATACACTGGAAAGAAAAATTGAAATCTAAATAAGTTATTTTTTTTCTTAAAATAAGTGCCTTATTTCTGGAATTGAGGAGGTAAGTGAACAATGGAACAAGACAATTTGAATTTAGAATAAGAAAAAAACGATTGCATTGTCTTATTTCAAGTGAGTAAAAATGCTCACTCCATTGAAAAATAATCTTATTTACCTGCTCAAATAAATCAACAAATGCACTTAATCAACAAATGTTGACTTATTTCTAGATCATTTTTGCAGTGTAACTGTTACTATTTTGCATTTAGTGAATACAAGATATATATCAATCTAAGGCATATCTGTTTTTTTTTTTGTTTTTTTTTTTAAACAGTGTAGTCTGTAGAATATACTTAATGGAGGTCCCGCTTCGTGCCGAACGCATTAGAGGGAAGATCAATACGGTTGCTCATTCTGTTTGCGCTTCATTAAGCTGCAGCACTCGGCATCAACTTAACATGGCTCCTATAAGGGTGCTGGAAGGCTCCTAACCCTTCGTCGCAGTGCGCTGCCTCTGGGACGAGCGGGCATGAATAAGTGTTGATCCACTGAATAAACACACTGACTATGATATCCTGCCATGTAACTAAATCTAGTGGGTTTTTATTCCAGGTTTTTAAGTCTTTGTCATCTCAAAGTTTATCTATATATCGCATTTGCAAAAACCCCTGCTGAACAAAGTGCTTTAAACAATGACGTCACAGGTTAATAAAGGATAGAACAATAAATAAGACCAAGTTAGAAAAAAAGTTATTTAAACAAAAATACAATTTAAAAAAGCAAACCAAAAATAAAAACCAGACAAATAAAAACTTGAATCAATTAGATACTGATTGTATCAAAACTAGAAAAGACTTTATATCTATAAAAAAAATATGATTTAGTTTTTCTTTTCAGGTTTAAATAAAAGCATTTAGTTAATGTGGGCATATTAATACAGCCATACAAAAAATTTATGATCTAAAAAGTTAAAATCATGATAAGATTTAAAAAAAAAACAACACAGATTACCTGAAAACAGTTGCAGACAACCCTGATGTTCTTGACTTTCTTTAGTCAGAGGCTTCTTCACATTCTTTGTCATACAGAAACCCATTTAGAGACTTGATCCTATAAAGTAAACTTAAAAATACAACACAAACCTATATGTAATTGATTTATAATTGATTTATAATTGATTTCAATGATTTAGAATTGATTTCAAATGCTTTAAATGGTCATGAATTCATTCCTATATCCTGCCGACTTTTAAGGGTAGGTTTAAAACTTTCCTTTTTGATAAAGCTTATAGTTAGACTGGCTCAGGCTATCCTGAGCTATCTCTATAGTTATGCTGCTATAGGCTTAAGCCGGGCTTACACTGAGCGATTTTTTGTCCTTTTTGGAGGGACTTTCTAGTCGTGCGAAAATTTTCAGATCGGGCCGGTTTTCAGCCTGATCGTGCGTTATGTGGTGTACAGGGGGTAACAAGGGGGCGATCAGCATCTCATGACTACCTCCCGATCAGGAATCGTGAGGTCATTTAGCTTCCGGATAGATGAGTCAGAGTAGCGCTTTCCCACTGCGGAGCTGAGTCCGACGTGGTTTTTAGACGTACAGTGTGAGCAGGTAGATCACATCAGAGCGTCGTGCTGCACATACATCATGAGCTGTGAACTCACACTGGGTTTCGTCATACAGTGTGAGCTGTAGCTGTGTGCAACGATTGAAAAAAAAATAAATCGTAGTGTATGCCCGGCTTTAGACTGCTGGAGGACATAGGACAGCAGATGGCCGCTCACACTGAACCTGGTTCTGCTGGAGGTTTCTTTCTGTTAAAGGGGAGTTTTTTCTCTCCACTGTCGCTACAAGCATGCTTAGAGTGAGGGATGGCCTTCGGGTCAATGATGCAATCAACTGCTTTTCCTTAGATAGAAAACTTGGCTCAATTTGATTTTATGAGTGATTTGTAAAGGGCCTTGAGATGACGTGTTGTGAATTGGCGGCATATAAATTAACTGAATTGAATTGACTTAAAACCTAAGTGAAAAAAACTTTGCTCGCAATTTCACGTAATAATTAAAATGACCCTGCTTAGTTCAAGACTGGAGTCAGAAAATTATTACATTCAAGGTGATAGCCTGCTTATACAAATACTTCAATGATAGAGGAATGTTTTACTGTAACTACAGCAGTAGAATCAGACTAATGTACAGAAAATCATAATTCTCCCCAAGATCTTGTTTTCCTCACAGGTTCCTTTATGCTAATCTCTCTTGTGTTTTTTTTTTGTTTTTTTATCCAGCTGTCACCGCATCTCAACCTTTGACCACAACAAAGCAAAGGCTTCCCAGCCAGCTGTTGTCACGCCTCCAGGGAGAAGGACCTCTCATTAAGACGCCGCCTCAGGACAAAACAACCAGGACAGCCAGAGATGAGCCGTCTCTTTTCCAGGTTTCAGGAAGAAAACTTGGCATCCCAGCTATATATGTGGGGGGGTTGCACAAAAGTAATGTGGAAAGAAACAAAAGTGTGATGGCATCGTGCAAAGAATGTTCTCAGGTTGTGTTTCACACAGGAAGATAATTGGAGGAACACCACCCATCGTATCCACTTCCTATGTGTATAATAATTAGTGTTTTTTGTTAGCATGTGTTTTTACAGTTTCTTTCATTGGTTGAGTAGTTACTGGCCTTTAATTGGTTTGATCATTAACGTAAATTTTTATTGTCTGTAACTCCTTTTATCCCACTGCTGATTTAATCTCTTATTTCATTGCATAGGTTTATTACATTTTTTTTATTCATGCAATTCTTATTGGTGCAACCCAGATTTCTTAATATGTGCAAATGAACAGCTGAAATGAAACTACCTGCAGTCTACAAGCTGTTCGATTTTTATAGCTTTTCATCAGAATATTTTCTATTTCTTTCTATTTTACTTGCAGCTCTTTAGCTGAAGGGGAAAAGCTGTTCTATGCATTATGTGAGAAAGCTTACCAGGGAAGACCTGATATGAGTTAATAACATTCTGCACACACTATCATTTCATATCTGTCTGGCTTATAGAAACATCAACGCCTGTCAGAAATAAGCTCACATTGTGCATGGTGAGGCTGCGTACAACAGGACGTCCTTTAATCTACCGCTGAAGGAAGACAAAGTTCATTTCCATGCTTTCCAGCATGCTTGGAGCTGTGACACACATGAACGAGCATCGCCAGCCTGAATGCTAATGTTGCACTTGTCACTGAGAAGGCGATGATTTGTAGCGTCCTGCTGCTGCGCTTCGCCATTAAAGTTTTTACGCAGGTCAAGACAGTCAGAGAGGAGATACTGAGGAGGAGCAAATAAAGCTGCACACGCGGGCATCTAACACAGCTCGAGGTGGAGAAAGAGGTGCAAGAACAGAGTGCAAACTTAATTAAAGATTGTAGCAGGTGCAAAGCTCGATAAGGCTCCAAGATATCAACGAGACTATTTGATATTCTGCTCGATATTCAGAGATGTTAAAGGTAAGAGCGCTACTGGGGATAATTCAAAGGCCTACATTAGTTCCACTGCATTATTAAAAATTATGAGAGCAAACTGAAAGTGAGCCCTTTCTGTTCTCAATGAAGATCACTTCACCTTCATAAAAAACTCAACACCTCTACATTGAGGCCCCACTGTCACGTTAATCTATGTGACGAATCTAACATAAAGCAGCAGGTATAGGTCTAGGGTCGGGGCTACAGCCCCAGAGGAAGGATCATATCAGCATTAACAGTTAACAAATTAAAGGAGGAGTAAGTGTTTGGATAAAAGCATAATAGCTTCACATCAGTTTAATATGGATTTTAGTAGCTATTCACAGAGTTCATAAAAGCATATGGTGGAACATGAAACATCCGGAGACAACAACACAATCTGCTTTTTGCTTATTTTTCACCAAAAGGGTTTATGTTTCTGACCAAATTAGGTGTAAGAAGGCCACTGGTCGGATTAAGGTCTCTGACTGAGAACCTAATTTGGAGTAAAGTGGCTCTCAGCACGGTACAAAACGGTTTGTTTGAGGTTGCCATCTCATTTGACCTGTTGATAGAGTTTTACTAAAAATGTGAAGACAGAGAGCTATAAGCCTGCTTTAACATGGGCCACTTCAGTAAAGTAGATCCCCTGCAAGAAAAGAGGAAATCTGTCATAGAAGATGTTCATCCAGAAATAGAATGAATAGAATAGAATTAATGCACAGATTCAGCTTTAGCCACCAGTTTAACTAAATGAATCCGGCTACAAAAGATGGTACAATGACAGTTACCTGCAGCTGGACAACATTACTACAAATTAGCACTGATGGGAAAAAATAAATAAAACAAAATTTCATCAGTTTTTAGAGGAAGCAGGTCCTTAAAAAGGTATGATGATGATAATAAACTCTCCACCAGCTGCTGAAGACCAACAGTGAGACTGAACAACCACTAAGGACACTGAAGGGCTCTTCCAAATCCAAAGACTCTTCCAAAGAAAAGGTCAACTCGAATTTTCTAACTATGTACATAACTGAAATCTTTGAGGTTTTTTTGTTTGATTGAGAGATGAATCAAAGGTCTTCAGGGCTTAAATCAATCTTATGTCTGGTGGAGATGGAATGGCGCATAATCTGAAAAGCACAGTGTTTGCAGTAAAGCATGGTGGCGGCTCAGTGATGCTGTGGCAACTTTGCTTCTTCTGACACTGAAAAAGCCTTTTCTAAAGAGAAGAAGAAATGCATGGCTCCCTGATTTAATGTATATCTACAAGTGATGGGGCTGCACAGTGGAACAGTTTGATGGATGGATGGATGGATGGATGGATGGATGGATGGATGGATGGATGGATGGATGGATGGATGGATGGATGGATGGATGGATGGATGGATATTTGCAGCAAACCAGTTGAAGTCCTTTAGACGGGGATCTTTTTATTACTTTTATTAAGAGATGTGCGAGTCATCACCTTCAAACAGAGCAAGAGGAAAGTGGGGCAGGGCTTACAGTTCAAACTTAGCTGTTTTAGGCGCTCATGGTTCAAAACTGCAGAACCAGGTAGAGCGATTACAGCCTTACCAGACTGACTTCAATCCTGCATAAGTCATTGGTCGGCCAGCCTAGAATAAGGCTGCTTGACAAAGTTCAAAACAGGCTAGTTATTAAGATGTTTAATGTAGAAGTTAGATGAGGTTTTGGGTTTAATTGGGAGGAAACTGCTGGTAGATGCTAGCTTCAATATTCAGCCAATAAACATATTTTTTTTGGTGTGTGTTAAATGATTTAAATTAAAAATATAGCTATAAATATAGCTATATTTCAAGCCCACCAGTCTAGTGTATGGGGCAACTAATCTACCTTTCAAAATAACCTTGTTACAAAGTTTTAAGTTTAGATTCAAGAGATTAAAAAATCTTAACTGTCATTGTCATATAAGAACAACGAAGTTGTGTTTGGAGCATTCATATGCGTAGCTAATAAAGTGCTAAATCCTTCTAAAACATACTTCAATGCTATGTGTAATTAGCTTCATGAGCTAACCAATAATCTAGCCCATGTGGTCGATGTATGTCATGTAAGATGACTTATAAAAATAAAATTGACTTGATTGACCTTGGAAAGGAAGCTAAATTTGATTCTCTTTTGCTCTTGCAAACTTTTTGCATCTGTAGGAGTTGGATATCGTGGATATTAGACACCCTGAAATAAAAATAAAGCATCTTCAATCCAGCAGGGATTAGACATGATAACTAGCAGACATTTCAAGAAGCAACTACATTCTATGGTGTGCTGAAATGTTCCAGACGGTCCGGTTATCATGACCGATTTCTAAAAAGATGTTTTTTTTTTGCAAAGATCCAAATTCAAACTTTGTACCTCAAGTTTTTAAAGACAGAGCAAGAACTTTATCAATATCCAGAGGCCTGCTTTATGTTAAAGATGTGTTAAACAACTAATTTCCAGAAGAAGATATCATCAAACTGTGTAATGAAATGATAAAGCAAACGAGAATCTTGGATAGCAACCTGCAGATTGGGCTGGATTGTTCTCGGAGCTCTTAAAACCAACCAGAACAGATATAAATCATGGAGGTTTTTCCTTTGTGTTCCAAAATAATCTGATTATACAAAATATCCAGTTGCAATATTGAAAATAAAGCTATTCTTCAAACACTTAAAGCAACAGACGATGACAGAGGTTCATCGGGTATTATTGAGGATTTATCAAAAAAATTTCTTCCAACTCAGCAAAAAATTGGCTTACCAGATATAAACACATTGACCGACACAGCATAACAGTACTTCACTGAACTTATTAGCACTTAAAGTATGTTTGAAGGACGTTTATTTTTATTAAGCACATTAAATGTAAAGGTTTATAGTTGTTAATATCCATTCCAATTAGATTAAAGGTCCCAGTGGTACAGTGGGAAGTGCTGTACATACCTATGTAAAAAAAAGAAAAAAAAGAAAAATCCCCTTCTGAGTATCATTAAAAGCAGCTGTTTAACAATCAGCAGCAGTTGTACCATAATTACCAAGCTATGAATTTGACTCCTGGTATTTTTAGCACCTGTCTTCATCATTCCTCAATACGTTTTGATCCTAAACTAATTGTGGGATGTCAAGCAGGTGTCTATTTTAGATCAAATGGATTCATGGTGAACATATGTTTGTTCTGGAGCTGTTTGGAGAGATGTACTAAAATAGTATTTAACAGAGGCTGAAGGGTAAGGTTATCTCCAAATGGTGAGCTATAGAGGGAACGTAAGACTGATGGGTTCAAAGCTTAAATTGATGGGACGTCACTTTATGCACTAAACTTTTTCATGAATATAGCAGAGGTATATTAGCTCATAAAATAGCTATATGCACTATTCGGCTAAAGGTGAAAAAAGGCTAAACTACACAGATTTTACTTTCTAATCTGCAATGGCCTTTTTAAAATCAGTGATTCCAATATAAATCTTACATTCTGTGTTTTACATCAGCTGGAATCAAGTCATTAACAAGTTATGGCATGCAAGGTTATAACAACTGGCTGTTCTGTGCTGCTAGTAGGACCCTTTTTTATTATTATTATTTGCTGTTATATATAGAAATTTCTCATTTCACTTCAGAAGATTACACTGTTTTCTACAGATTCACCTTGTAAAATAACCCATTCAAAATAGAGATTTTAATGTCTTAAAATAGCTCCAAAGCAAAGGAGGAGAATGCAAGGCACCGTTTTGTTTTAACTTAACAGCTGTCATGATTGTGTGTGTGCTGGTGTGTGTGTGTGTGTGTGTGTGTGTGTTTGTTTGTGAGCAGGAGTGTAAAAATAACCTTCGAAATAGTGATACGACAGAGCTGTGTATTTAGGTCTGCAACACAAACTGGAACATATATTGTCTGAATTCAGCAATTGAAAAAGACTAAATGCAAAAGGGGACAACAACAGCTGTAAGGCGAATTTCTCAAAGAAATGAGTTGGTAATATCAAATTCCTTGTAGAAAACCACGAAAAAAGGTTTTGAACCACTCATCCTGCGATATCATGTTTATTTAAGACCCCTATGGCCATTCATTTAAATACACAATAACTGCTGACTGGTCACAGTTTCTGCTTCCTTTCGTTATTCTCTGGTTTTACTGGAAGCTTATGAAGAATTAACATGGCATGCATCCTTCTTAGTCCTCCTAGTCTCCTTAAAGTGCTGCAGGTGCTTTTGTGGCTCCCTCCCCAAACCAAAGCACTGACAGTTGTTGGAGTCGTCGTGCAGCAATCCCTCCCAGCTACAGCTGGAAAATACATCTCTACCTAGCCTGAAAGGAGATGTGGTTCTTCTAACAATAAGATGAAATACATCTGTGTTATCTTTTTTTTGTAAGCATAGAAACAGTTGAGCAGCCTCATTTAAGAGCAGTTTGCACCAACAGAAAAGGGAACAGCCATACAGACAAACTAAACCAATGTCCATAACTGACACATGTCATATATTTAATGGCAGATTTATAACATAAAAGACCAATCAATTATAAATGATTACAGCATTAAATAAAGCAAAATGTAGTGTATTGATAAAATTATATGTTTTTACCAAACATTCTAATACAGTATAGATCTAGAGCCACTTTACCCCATCTTGGCCATTTATTATCTGACTTTTAAAATGAATTTGACATAAATTCATATATACCTTTAAAAATGTGTCTTTAAAACAGATGCATGCACTGAACACTACGCCACAGATGGACCATCTCTGCTTAGGCTGGCATCTCTCCAAACTTTTGTCAAAATGGAACAGAAACAAGGAAAATCCTACGTTTCACAGATGGACACAACTATCCCCTTTGTAAACAAGCAAAGCCTGCATCCCTTCAGCCTGCTTGATTCCTTGGAAAGCCACTCTGGCTGAGTGTGTTCAGACTCATAGCTCGGTTTCTGCACATTGCCAGTCGCAGTCTCCCTCTGGCAGAGCAGCATGTGAAACAGGGTGGAGACACCCAAGGAGGGAGAAGCTGGAGGTCTAAATTAATCCCACATGTTCCCCAGGAGGAGACTTCATAGACAGCCAGGGCTCGCCTGGCCAGAGGGAGGGTGGCGGAGCGCAGCAAAACTCTGAGAGCACTTTGCTGCACTTTCCCGGACTTTTCGCCCACACACTGCTGTGCACTCGACCCACATGGATCTATTTAGCTCAACTATGGCATCACAAGGCACTATTTCTTTTTTTGGCAAGCACTGGAGACACGGATATTAACCACTTTGGGAAAAAAAAAAACCTCTGGAAAGGTTTGAATGGACTTTAAACAAAGGGACAGCCAGAACCTGCGGTGACAAAGAGGATCACTGTAAACGCTCTTTGATCACCTGTACAAAGCCAGCACATGTCCGCCATGCTTTCACAGTCTGTTGAATTTCTCCAAAAAACACAATTTACAGCTTGGAAGAAAGACAAAGTCGTTTGAAAAGTTTGGTTCTCCCTTGAATAAGCTGGAAAAATCCAGCTAAGCACATAAATTAGATTCTTAATCATCCGCAGCTTTAGATTAAGATGCTTTTGATTTAATTCCCTTTCCCTGCATCACGACAATCACCAAAAAAAAGATCTCACCCTGTTAACGTTTGAAAAATTCCTGTGAAGCTCACTTGAGGAAAATGTTACACATCATGAGCCATGCTTGCTGATGATTAAAACCAATTTTCTTTGGAACAAATCAGGATTACAAGCAAACAGCCTTATAGCGTCCAAAGAATTACGCAACACGTGTGTTTAGCGCAGGGAGCCGACAGAGGGCCTGCGCAGGATCAATCAGCGTTATCTTAAGCTCGTTGTGAAGCGTTGACAGGTAGACTAAGGAGGAATGAGATTAAATGAGCTGCCCTTTTCTACTCTGGGTCTGTTTTCATCATTAATACTGACAGTCACACGATTTTCACTGCCTGGATGTTCTCCTCAGACACACATATGAGCGTGGTGGGGCTCAAAGGTTTGATTTTTTTCCAACACACGCATCCCCACCCACACACACCAAATATTTAAAAGAATGTTGTGGGATGGCATTGGAACTGTCAACCAGGACAGATTCTAACTTTAAGTTGAGGCAACACAACAACTGGACATGCCTTAACCCAGGGGTTCCCATGGTAGGGGTCGGGACCCCCCCAGGGGGTCGCGAGACACCTAGAAGGGGGTCAGGAAATGTTTTTACAATCATGATGTGATCCCTAAGATACACGCACAGCATGATTGTATAAAACATTTATTACATATATAAATATGAATTTACCATGAAATAAATAAAAGTACCGCAGAACTAGATGTAATGTGTTGAATCATGAAACATACCATCATAATTAAATAATCAAATGCTCCATTATGCAATTAAATGTGTATTTATAATGATGAATTAATTATCTTTGAAACAGATTTGGTTAAAATGAGTATATTTACTGTATATGTGTTTTTAAGGGGTCAAAATTCTGCTGTATTGGTATATCTGTTTGGGGACTCCTGCCTTAGCCTGCCAGACCCGGATGACCTATAGCAGATCATGGAGGAAAGGACTTCTGGGTAATTTAGATGCTGAATCCAACTTAATTTATTTCCATTCTGTTCAATTACAAAGAGCCAATTTACAACACATGCCATCCTAAAGCACTTAGAAAGAAACTGAAAATAAAATCCAACCATTTGGGTGACATAAAAATATCCCATTTCAGTTATATTCATCAACATTCAATCTTATTTTGATGAAACAGGTTTTGAAAATCATCTTTAAGGACCCAAACTTGATCCTAGGTTTGCTAAACACCAGGGTCACAAAGCCTCCCCTTCCTCCAACAGGCGGGGAGTTTTTATGCAAAATATTCAAATCCATGTATCTGGGGTCTGGTGTCCCTCTCCAGCAGTCAGTGGGTGAAACCTGGACATGCACACATTCACCATAGGGGAATTTAGACATGTTGATTAACCCAACAGTAATGTTTTTAAACTGTGGGAGGAAGCTGGAGTACCAGGAGAGAACCCCTGCCCGCATGGGGAGAACAGGCAAACTCCATGCAGAAAGCTGGAGATCGAACCTCATTGCTGCTACAAAGTTACAGTGCTACAAACTGCCCACAATTTTTTATTATCTAATAAAACTGTAATTTTTTATTTTCAATGTTCTTTCCATTCAATTTTTTTTGTGTTTTTCCTTTTGATATTTATATAATAAAACTCTCTTTTTAGCTGCTTCTTACTTATGTTGTGAGGAATTCGGAACTATTGTTTTTGAAAGGAGTGACACTAATACCACTATAGTAGCTGCACACTGATCTGTTAATACTCCTGTTTCAGAGCAGGTTTGGGTAAGGAGGAGATTTTCCCTCGATCAGAGAGACCAATAATTCAACTATGGTTTTAAAAATATCACTTTATTTACAGAAATATTTCAAAATAAAGCATTGATCATGATGTAATTGCTCTCCATATACAAAATATCTTTTGTTTTAGAGCAGCAAACCAGCTGGTACGTTGCATCACCCAGCCAACAAATACACTTTTAAAGGTTTCCCTGGATTAAAATATAAAGTGAAACACCATGAATGTTTATTAATTAGCCGGTCGGGAGATATATTCTAACAAACTGCATTCATGTAATCAATCACATCAGAACCAGCCACTAAAATGACTTCTAGCTGGGTCATTCCGCAGCTGACTGCGATGGACTGCATGAGTCCGTGAGGATAACACCTCTTTTAACTCGTATATAAAACAATCACCACTTAATCCTCATAGCAAACTAACAACATGTTTGCAGTTGTTTAATGACCGATATAAAAGCCTCCTGTGGCTGTAAAGCTAAGCACTGAGGGATGAAAACGCAGCATGTGGCTAACAATATATCCTCAAACAGAACTTTGAGGATTATTTAATCTTTAGTCTCACCAGCAGTAGAGCTGTAGAGATAATAACACACACTGCTGCTACCAGCATAAAAAAATGAACCCAAAAGTCAAAAGTCATTGATTTGATTTACAGCTGATCGTTTAAAAGAGTAATACATTTTCTCTACATAAAGTGATTTGCAAAAGCATCCTTAACCATTTTGCAATGAAATCACCTCAGATTTTATGTTCACCTCAATTAAAATCTAATTCCAGCACAAAAACCTTCCAGAACCAATTTCCTCAAATTAAAGGACCATTTACTTCCTGCAACCTGTTTCATTAGTAGCTATGGGTACATACTAGTGTTGCGCCGATACCATTTTTTGGCCCCAATACCGATACTCGATACCTGGCTGTAGAGTATCGGGAAATACCATACCGATACCATCTGTTTGAAATTGATATGTGCATATATATATATATATATATATATATATATATATATATATATATATATATATATATATATGAAGAACTGCAAACTACTTGGATGTAAAATAATTGCCATCATGGCTTTGTCAAGCTGCTGCCTACCTTTGTGAAGCAGGAAAAAGACTAAAACATAGAATTTTTATTGCCTACCTGGAATGGGTGACAATAGTTGAATAAACTTTTGGCTCTCAAAATGGTATCTGTGCCCTATTTGATACCGATACCACCATTTCATTGCTGGATCAAGGCCCCTCCTGATACTGGTATCGGTGCAACACTAGTACATACATGGACGTAATTTTGGAGGAGGAGCTCAATTTAGAAACATCTGATGCGCCATTAAATCGGGGAGAAATGGATAGTCAAACATGCTGAAGTTAGTTATATTTAAAAAATACTTGCATCCCCCCACTTCTGAAGTCAAAATGTTGTCCATGGTTACATGCACATAGGTAATTGGATAAATGGCCAACTGGAATGAACATAAGTCATGTAAACATGCAAGCAGAATATTCTGATGGGATTCATGTGGATCCAGCTGAGAGGAGTGGTTCAGGTGGTTTATATCCATATAAAGGCCTGTCAGGATCAAGTTATTATAAATGAGGCTGGCCGATCTGGGTGTGCAGGTTCAGCAATGGCTAAATACTATAAAATATTCCAACTGGCATGTTCACATGTGACATATTTTTAGTCCATTTTATTCCAAACTGTCAAAAATTGGATTATTTGTTTGTTGTGTTAGCCTCAATACATTTCAGTTTGTGATGTTTCAGGGTCAGTTTGGCATAAATAAAAGAAACACAGCATTCAGCCAATCTGCTTTTTCTTTCAAACTGATTGCAATAAACCTCCAGCACAGTTACAGCTATGTGAGGAATTCAAAACGTTCAGTAAAGATTTAAGAACACATTTAAGAACTATTCAGACGTCCCACCAATGATGAGCCGCTTTATTCTGATGAACAATAAATGAATGAAAAGAAAATTTGATCTATAAAGGTGTACAGGCGATGGGATATAGTGCCCTTAACTATTATAGACATTTCATAGAAAGTGATTATGCTTTTGCGTACACATACATGTATATTTGTTTTATTATTTCATAATGATAAACGTGTACTATGTGTTCTGCTGATCAGAGATTCTAGTATTATACAAAAACTCAATAAAATAAAAATGAATTGCATAGAAGCTGTTGGTTCAGAAACAATAAAAAAAAACAGAGAAGGGGATGTGTTTTCATCATCTTAGAAATAATACTCACAGTTGACATTCATATCCATAATGCATGCATATGTTTAGTGGGAGATTAGGCTTTGCTGATGCCTTTAATCTTTTCAGTGAATGATCATCAATTGACAAAAAACAGAACTTTTTTTTTAACCCTTTGACAGCAACACTTGGCAAGCCACACATACCAAAATTAGCATTATGCACTAACTTAATGACTAGTTCGATGTGATGGACAATTCACAGATTTACCTGCGAGAAGAAGAGGTTCAGTTACACACAAGTTTGCTACGTAGAGGAAACACAAGAATCGCTTGCTTAACAAGTAAAATATATGTGATTGCCATTTGGATGGAATTAAAAACCTAAAGATGAAGAAAAATGAAAAACGTTCAAGAATTGTTGTTTTAAACAACTTTCAAGGCCTTGAAATTTTCAGATTCAAACTGTTGCAGAACTAGAGAGCTCCTTCAGTGACAGACTGCTGCACCCTAAATGCACCAGGGAGCGTTATCACAGATCCTTCCTCCCAGCAGCTGGAAGACTTTATAACCATCACAGTTCCCAAAAACCTCAATAAGTTGTTACATTCATGCTGATGTTAGTTAAATAACATGCTGCTGTCATTTCATTTTTTTTAACATCTCTGATGTTGCTATTTTTCACATATATCCTACATTACTGTAAACATGTCCACCACTGTTATTGATTTTTTTTAATTCTCCAAATGTAGAGAATTTATATTGTAAAAACACTGTACAGTACAAAACTATTTGTTTCATTTTCCTATCTGTATACTTTTCTAAGGGTCTAATTGTGTGACCACTTCTAATTTAACCTTTGCTGATGTAAACGCCACAATTTCCCCATTGTGGGACAATAAAGGGAATATTCTATTCTGTTCTATTCTATTCTAAACACTTTTAATGACTTTACTGTCCTTTATCTCTGTATCATGAAGGACAGCCAGCCCTGAGGATCCGATTTCAGAACCATTATTAAATGCATAGTTTTTCATGATCACTAAAGAAAAGATTTCGGGCGTATGTAAAGCTGCAGAAGGAGGAACATCCGTCAACTTGACTAAAATTGGAGGATAGAAATGTGCCTTGTGGTAAACCACAGGCCACAATTAGAATGAAAATGGACAACAATCCACTGCGCAGACTGAGGATCTACTATTAAAAGCCATCAGGAGTGTAATATTAAACCTTTAAGGTTGGTTACACTCACTGCCTTGGTGAATTAAGACCTATGTCATCAGTTATCACGGCCCGGCCCCCAGTGACACAGCTCTGCTCCCAACCTCCAGCCACTCACTCCCTGCTGCTGACGAACGAGGACCTGCAGAGGATATTACAACCTTATCTAATCTGTCAAAGCTACAACCTGCTGCCGCTGGTATTAATAAACTACATCAGGTATCTGAACAAATCTGCAAACTACACAGCATGGATGTTATGAATGATCCCAAAGGGATATTTGGGCTCCGGTTTCCCATCTGCCTAACATCTTGTGGCCTTGTGATGATTATCTGAATTTTATCATGGGTAAAGGATGAGCAGAGGATAAATCTTTCTCAGTTAAGAGGCTGAGACTTTAAGTACTTGATGACTTAATGATCCTTTGGGGGAAACTTCACAAACATGAACTGTAGGGATAGGATGAAGCTGAAAACTGATCTATTACTTTCATTATTGGATGCTTTGAGGGGATTTCTCTCCTCTGCACCGGTCTTAAAATACACCAACCTGTTTTGTTTTTATTTTTCTGTCTGATTCATCAGCTTAAATAATTAAAGGTTTAGTGGACGACCTTCTTTCAGCTTCTAGTTATCTAGTTTTTTCCCCCCCACATGCTAATCTTTGTGACGTGCTCGCCTAACGCCAAGGTGCGGCAGCGCCAACGCTCTCCCTTTGAAAATCCCTGAAAGCTGCAAGAAGTAACCTGAGCTGTCTTGTAAGGATAAAGAAGAGGAAAAAGTATCTTGCAGGTGAAGTCTGGGACGAGATCTCTGAAGGTCTTAGGAAAAGAAATCTGACCCATTTCTATCATTGCTGGGTCTGAGCATCACATCAGCTCTGGGTGCCATTCCTACAGCATAAATCAAATTGCATAAAACATTGATTCCCTCATCATGGGACACCTTTAATCCGCCTAAGGAGCAGGCAGCATCTTTAGTCGCATGTTTAACTAAACAAAATAAACCCAAAGTAGTTTCCGAGCATGTGAGCAGTATTCAAAGCAGTCTCAGGTTGTCCGGCTCCCAGCGTGCTGGACTCAAAACATGATCACTGAGAGCAGCAATTAATTTAACTGCAGACAAAGTCAACGTGTCTTAAAGAAACAATGTCTCAGGGGACGGACTGCAGAGCGGCAATAATTACAGGCTTGTAGGCCCATGGCAAGAAGACGGCAGAGGAGGATTAGGATCAATGAACAAACATGACAAACATTACATTTTCCAATTATTGTTACACTCCAGAAACATCTACCCTGTAGTCAGAAGAAACACTTTGACTAAAGAAAGAAAAAAAAAACTTTATTCCAAACAAATCTGTTCTCCTTTTACAAAGAAAACGCGCCGGAAATACCTTTCAGAACTCTACAAGAACCCCAGATTGGGAGACAAACGCCAAACAACAGGCTGAGATGGATATGAATGATGTCTGATTTGCTGCCTCCGCAGTGAAAAGAAGGAAACAGCTGTGGAAGCTGAAGATTAGATTCCTGTCAGGCCTGTTCTCATGTGCAGCTCGGCTCTGCTGCAGCCTCCATGGCTCACCTCTGCACAGAAAAAAAATAAAAAACAAAAACGCACTGAACACCAGGCCTGTCCAGATGATCAACTGATTGTTTCCACACACCCCTTGTGAACCGTAAAACGTATACCGTGAGGCTTGACAGCACCGGCCGAGCTGGCAGTTTGGTTTCCTGGATAATTTATCCATGTGACATATGGTCCAAAGGCAGCGATTAAGCCTTGGTGAAGAATCGCTAAGAGGTTTAGAGAAAAAAAAGACTCATTCACTGCAGGAATGATGATATGGAGTGAATTTAAACACACACTGGATCTCTGTATAGGTGCTGATAAAGCTTGTAGTGTTTGTTGTGAGCGAGCTGTGCTAATATGCTCTCATCCTCTGTTTACCATTTGACACCTATTATCCAGCCGGTAAATCTGGGCTTCCATCTACTCTGCAGAGCCTCCTAAAAGTATTCATATTAACCTGTAGGGATTTTTTTTTATTTTGTGGAAGATTAACAAAAAGAAAAAGCAAAAAAAAGCATTATATATGGATTGATTTTTGTTCCGTTATTGTTGGAAACAATGGATCCTTTTCGTAAATGGAAATTTTTATATTAAAAAAAAGTATTTATAAATTTGCTGTTTTCTCAGATACAATATTTTTCAGATTTTTTTTTTTTGTTGAAAGTTTTACATTTAAATTTTTCATACAATTTTATGTTTTTCAGACTGAGCTTTACAAATTCGTCTCAAATTACATTTTTACACTTTTTCACTTCTGGGGGGCGGCCTTTCCTCTGCGGTGAGGAGCCAAGAAGCCATTTAAATATTCTGCAGGGGCATTAGCAACATTTTCATTGATCAAGAACATTGGTTTGTATCAGGTTTGAAACTAAGGAAAATTTGACCTTTAAACCACAATTTGAAAAGAATGTAGTTCATATAACTTAATCTGAGAAAAAAAACTGAAAAATAAATTCATTATTTTAAATAAAATGTTTTAGAAAGTCTAATTTCTAAACGAATAAAACATCAAGAAGTTGGCCCTTTTCTTTGTTCTTTTATGCAGAAAAATAGAATTAAAAACAAATACATTTTTGTGTCAACTCAACACTTCCCTATGGGTAAAGCATGGTGATGGCAGCCTTATGCTGCGGGGAAGCCTATTAAATTGACCTAAATTACAAAAGCATCACTGCCAACTAAACTCACCAACCCTACGGTGAATAATAAAAATAGAAATTATCTCTACTGCCCCTCTGTTTGCCATGTGACATGCAGCGCTCCAACTTTTGCACTCGATTTGCGTTATTTTGGTTCAGAGATTTTAGATAAAGACATGCTGCTACTCTAAACCTTGCAGCTCTTTCTGATGCTGCTAGAACTGAGCAATAATAGACCTTGTGAGGCTTAATAGAACCTCCTGGCTGCCTGTTACTAGAAGCACGGGGCCTTTTACACAGAAACAAGGGAGCAAATTAGTAAAGTCTTAATCCTAAACCTTCAACCATCTGGTCTAGGGTGCATCTTTAAAATAAAGGAACCAAACCAAATAACAGTGAGTTTGTGAAAGGCAAATGCTTGCAAATATTCCTTACCAGTGTGACTCTATGGCAGATTAAACCAAAAAGCACTCCTTCTTTCTGGAGACCTGTAAAACAAGCCTTTTGTGTATGCAGAGCCACAAGCAGCACACCAAGGAGTGCAGGGATTTTTAAAGAGACAATCCTACCTAGAAGTCAAACACAAGTACAACACATTTCCTTCAGTCTCATCCATTAAACTGAGTTGTAACAGAGAAGCACCCTGGGAGCAGCAGAGAATGGCTCCTGCATTACCTGAACATGCTGTACTGCAGCTACCCAGAAACAGAAACAGCAGCTTTATTTCTCTTGCATATAGATCTAAGGTAGACCTTCATTGGAGAACAATTTTCCGCCCCCCCCTGGGGTACACAGCGCATATAAAATATACCAGGTTTTGGATTTCACTGCAATTCAGACTCTCTGCTGTCAGCTTGGTGCAGCCTTCACATCACTGACCTCCTGGTTGCTCAGGTGGAAGAGTTTGGAGCAAAGCTCTAAGTGGGGACTTTAGATGACCTGTTAGGATAAACTTATTTTTCTTTTTTTTTAAACCAGAAGAACCCTTATTTACAATGTAAAAGATGCTTCGAATAATCAATGGCCACCCAGAGCTGCCTTCCATCATAAGTGGAAGAGGCCTGAGTTTTGTTTTACAACATATCTGCCATTTGGTGCACAATGCATGCACTGTATGAAAAAATGCATCCTGCAGAGTTGAGAAAATTTGAACTATTATGTAGTTGTCAATCAAAGTAGATTTGAATTTAAGTTGCTGCTGAGTAAATTATTACTGCGGCTGCAGAGAACTACAACACCTCTGGTTTAATGATGCACAAACAATGAGAGGTCCTACGGCCCAGAGTCCTGCAGGGGTCTGATTTTCAGAACTGTATCCGCCCGCATCCATAGAGTTCAGAACCAAGACTGGACCTGTTACCAGCAATTATCCCCCTTATAAACCCGGCCGTAAATAATAAAGTGCGACCCGACCCATGATCACATGATCAGCCATATATAATAACAAAGAACATTGCCTCATGCTCACATTCAGTGAGCGCCTGTAAATAAATACTGTTATCTGGATATTCTTCAATATGAGAAATATAATGAGGAATATAAATAAGTTTCATTCATGCTGTAACTCTATGATACCCGAATTATGTTTATTTTTACCCACACCCGTGAAATAATATTAGGTTTTTTTCTACCCGTAGATGTACGTTTTATACGGGTACCTGAAACTGTGCAGGACTCTACTACAGCACCAACTTTCTCCTACTTTTCACATGAGCAGCATTCAAACGCTCATGTTGAGTCTCTACTCCATGGGTTAGTCTAGCTGTGGATGGACATCCTACTTCTGAATCCAGAGATAATAAACTAAGCTGTAGGCAGGTATGGACTGTTAATCTGTGATAGTGGGCATTTGCCCGGTGGGCCGGTCCTAATTTCAGCGTGCGAGGGCCGGCCCTCCTTAAACCATACCGGCCCCAACAATTATTCTCCATCTACGTGTGACAGTAAATAACTCAGAGTTCAAGAAGTAATACAATGATAACTACCTAAATGATGCATGCAGTATATATAGCCCTTCCTTGTCATGCACATCCTTGTGACGGTTGGCATATGGTGTAATTTTCTTTCTTCAAACTGTAAAATCCTTGCAACAAACTAAAATGCTCTCTTTAAACCAAACAATGATGTTCCTCTTATATTTGGCGAATTTACGTTTGAATATTTTGCAAATACATGTTGCGGTGCATGATGGTTAATGGCTAACGTTTCCCGTCATACGTGCATTGTTGACGGGCACATTGACCTAGCCTCACATTGAATGTTTACACACCGCTGAGCTTTCATGGATTCATTCTAGAAGAACTGCCTGTCTGCCTCTATATTGTATTGTTTTATGTTGTAGCTGCATGCACAGTGTATGCCCAGCTTTAGTGGGCCGGGGTAGATGGAAAAAGAAAACCGTTCCCAGTTTGAGCCTGGCTGTAGGGAGCAGAGAGAGGGGGCCCAGCTCGCCCAGGTCAGCTTTAATGAATGGAGCGCCTCTGCGTGCACACATCATTCTAACTTTGATCCTTAGAAAAACATCTCATCTCATCAAACATCCATCAAGGACATTGCAGCGACCTTAATTATACCAGATGAGCAGAAAGTTTCCCTCTTTGATAAATAATGCACCACAGCTGCAGACCTGCTGTCCACCGGTGGATATTCTCCCACTCCTCCCACAGCAGTGGACCAAACCTGCAGCCACCGCGGCCCCACTCTGAATGGGCGCACAATCCAGACACGTACAGGTCGAGTACATGAGGCGTTTCAAACTTACGTGAAAACGAAAAATAAAGTGGTGGCTCCCACCAGGAGCGTGGCAGCAGTGGACACCGGGATGTATTTGGTGGCTTTAAATCTCTTTCCAGCGCTGTGGGGCATTCTGTATTCTCCACATTCCTCTGTTATTTATTCCGGTCGGAGGCGCGGATGTAGAAAAGGAGCGTCCTGCGTGGAGTGGGTGGCTATGCGGGCCGTTTTCCGTGGCTCTGAGTGGGAAAAACGCGCTCCTTCTCTGCTGTGGATAGGCAGGAATCCACGGAGAAATCCCACCCTTCCAATCCTGCCCACTGTGAGGTCACAGAACCGCTCGGAAAGGTGGAGCTTCGCTCTAAAAGCATCAGAAAATGATGAGAGAGAAGAACCGTGATTTTCACTGCCTCCCATTGCTATTAAATCTACTTTAGGGTTTATAATATGTTCATTTACACCAAACTCCACAAAGACTTTAGGACATTCATTATTTCTTATTTATTTTTCAGTTTGCATAAACTTTTAAAGGCATATCAGCGTTTGCGCTGAGTTCCGTCTGTTAAATGTCTTATTTATAGTGGGTACATTCCATTTGTAATCCGGCGAGACGACCGGTACCCCAGGTGGAGCGATCAGCTGGGCAGGAATCGGAATGACTGGGATGTATTTGATTACGTTGATTTACACTGAACATTTCATCGATTTTACTGTGGTGGTGCAAAAAAAAAAAAAATAAATAAATAAATAAATAAATATATATATATATATATATATATATATATATATATATATATATATATATATATATATATATATATATATATATATATATATATATAAATAAAAAAAACTGTTTTCTCACCCCTCGTGGGGTGGTATGTGTCATCCTCATATATATATATATATATATATATATATATATATATATATATATATATATATATATATATATATATAGGTATATATATATATATATATATATATATATATATATATATATATATATATATATATATATATAAATAATAAAATATAAAATATATATATTTTTTTATATTTAAAAAAAAATAAGAAATAAGTGCATGTTTTGTTTTTTTGGAGTTTTTTTCAGAACATATCTGAATTTCACTTACAAAACAGGCATGTATAAGATAAATGTATTGATGTGTGTTCGTTTTTTATATCATAAACTATTAAAGCTCATTGTTCAACATAACCGAGTTCAAAAACTTTATGGATGCTGTTAATTTATATAATTTTAAGTTAAGACATTTTTTTTACTTACTGTTAACCTTCCTTGTTCCTTTGTTCAGGGATAATTACACACAAGATATGCTTTGGTAAAAATAAAAAAATAAAAATTTGTATTTTCCAAAAATGAGCTCAAACATATCTCTATTGAATGCTTTCCTATTGTTGAGAACACAAGATAACTATATTACACTAATATTTATATTTCTAGATAGTTAGAGAGATGTCTTTTAGTGCATTACATATACGTATAGGGCCCAAAAACATTAATGTATAAAAAAAATAATGAATAGCAGCCGATTCCAATGCCAAAATCTATATATCATGCAACCGTAGAAGTACAATTTCAATTCCATCCATCCAGGAAAATATGGATATGCTTCATTTTAAACATAGCATAGCATATTTTTTTCTTGTAAAGTTGGAGATATATTTTATTGCATGTTGCATATCCCAGTAAATTGTTTTCCCCTTTAAATCTCAGCTCTCCCTACTTCTCCCTGTGCTGTTTTAAAAGATTTCCGAACCTTTTTACTAACATAAGGATGCCAGAAAATAAAAATTTCAAAATACGTAAAAGCTCTGGAGTCTGATTTTTTTAACCTGTAACTGGGAGTCATGGTCCTCTGAGAAGTCAAGCTTTTTTCACTAGTAAAGAAGAACAAATTATGTTTTCTCAATTTTCCTGCATTATAATACTTAGAGGTATAAACTTAAATTTATTGCCATTTTTTAGCTGAAAGAGGTCTGTATGTCAAACAAACTCTGGATGTGCTCTCTTCATCCTCTGACATGGGAGTTGGCTCGGAGCTCTCTGGCCGCTCACACTGAGCCTGGTTCTGCTGGAGTTTTCTTCCTGTTATAAGGGAGTTTTTCCTCTCCACTGTCGCTACAAGCATGCTTAGTGTGAGGGATTGCCTTCGAGTCAATGAGTCGACACAATCAGCTGGTTTTCCTTAGACAGAAAACTTTTAATCAATTTGACTGGATGATCTGGTGAATTGTAAAGTGCCTTCAGATGACATGTGTTGTGAATTGGTGCTATAGAAATAAACTGAACTTAATTTTTAAACAACCCATTTCCTAAGTTTTACTGGTAGCTGAACCCAACCCCTGTTACCTTTGGCTAAAGTAAATAAGCGGTCAGAGGGGAAAAAAGTAGAAATTATTGGTGGGGACATGTCCACACCAGTCCTTCACAAAGTTACTCCTGTGAGAGAGTGTTTATTAGTTAGTGATTTAATCTGAAAGTCTCAACTGTCGCCTTGGTTCAATTTACAGCCCAAAAAGAATCCATTGGTTTTGCACATTCCTATTAGTAACCTAAATTTTGAGCATATTCTACAGCTAGAAAAATGCATTTGCTGATCCCTCACCATACAAAACAAATGTGCAATAAAAATCCCAAAAACAACACAAACTCCCTGAAATTCAACCCTTGTTTCCCAGCGATGCAGAAATGTGAAGATTAAAGGTTCTGAACTAAGGTGATAAGAGATAAAAATAAATAATTGACGGTTATTGAACATTTACGTTTCAGACAATAATAATTTCAGATCTGACAGGTTGCCTTTGACCTTTGACCTTGTTCCCTAGGTAGAAACACACTGAGAAAATAACTCCTCCTACTCCGTTTCATCACCTCTACCCGGTTTGTCAGCAAACATTAATTTAATGTGTCGTATCAAGTGATTGTGTTGGGATAATAGTAATTTTTATTTAGAGGAAACAATAGAATAAAACTTTAATTGCTGCTTTTTTAAAGCTAGATTTCAAGGCCCTGTCATTATTCTCTGTCAAGTTGCTCTAACATCTGATATTTGCATTAGAGCGCCCTCTAGTGGAGAAGCGCAAAGTCTCCAGAAAAATAGCGGAAACAAACCTGAATTGACCCACACGGGCCACCGTACTGTTTGTAGGCACCTCTCTTTATTAGCTTCTCTTCACATTCACATACTTTTTCAAATCAGATAACCTTGTGTTTTATGTCAGTGAGACAGCGAATGCTTTGATTGACACCGCTGGAGTTTATGCGAACACCTAAACGCCTCTTAGCTGTAGAAGCGCGGAGCATAAATAGCGTCGTGTCCTATTTAGAGCTCAGCTAATTAGCGCATCTCTTTCGGCCTGATCGGCTCCGCAGGATGTCGTACAGGAGAACTTTGAAACTTATTTGCGGCTTCGCCGGGGGATCTGCTGCGCTCGTGTTCGCGGCTGCGGCCGCCGATTCCCGCGGCTATTTCGGGGAGAACCGTGGGAGCGGAGCGAGCCGGTGGTCCGGTTTGGCCGTCCTTTACGCAGCGCAGCCAGGATGGAGCCCTGGCAGCCACACGCCAACCCCGACCGGACCAGGCTGGGACTCCAACTGGGACAAGTAGGTTCATTTACACATTATCGAATATTTTTCAGCAAAGGCGTACATATCCGTAAGTAAAGAGCAATATGGCAAGCCTTTTTAACATAAATTCGGTTTCGGTTTCGTCTGACATCCATAATTACGTTCCAGATATCTTAAAATACATTTTGACTTGACAAAACCACATTTTGACTTTCCGGAATGGTAATTTAAGATATCTGTATTTACATTCTGATTAGGAAGAATAATAATTCAATATATCTTAAATTACATTTTGCCTAGTCAAAATTCCTTTCAAGATATCTCAAATTACGACACCGGATTTGTCACTGAAAGCATCACACGCTGATTTAACTTTTCCTCCTTTGGATTAAACTGACAGTAAAGAATTTTTTAGGAATGATCCTCCTGGAAGCCCATTAAAAAGATCATTACACATTTTGACTAGTCAGAATGTCAATTTAAATTTGTTTTGTCTAGTCATTATTTGCTTTTAAGATATCTATAATTGAGTTTTCACTAGTCAAAACTGCATATCTCCTTTCCTAAAATACATTTAAGATATCATGAATTATGGTGGCATTTGAGATATCTTTAATTAGAAAAATAACTAGTCAAAACTAAAATCAAGATATCTTGAAATTACTTTATCACTAGTTGTAACTGAGTCGTAGATATCTGAAATGTGTATTTCAGTTAGTCTGTAATTCATTGTAGATATCTTAAATTGACGTCTCCATACAAGTTAATGGTAAATCTGCCGTCATTTCGACTAGTCAAAATATAATTAGAGATATCTTAAATCGCTAAAACGTCTAGTCATAAAACAATTTGAGATATCTTGAATGTAAAGGCGGTACAACCGAATTTATGTTAAAATCGGCTTGCCATAGCCAGAAGTTGCTTATCACTGACACCTGGTTGGCCCCCTACACAATTTTAGACCAGGACGTCTCTTTGTAGACCTAAAGGTGCGAAAAAAATCCTTTTAAACTCACCTGATACCGTAATGACTGACTGCAGCGGACTGTATTTATACCCCAACGCATGGCAGATTTCTACATGACGGTGAGATGGCAATATACAGTGGTACCTTTAATTACTATGTTAATAGTAATTAAATAGTATAGTTCATTAGACGGTAGGTAAAAAATACACTCTTATAATATGTTTCAAACCGCAATAAAGATCTTAACAGAACAATGTATTTGGGTATTTTATTTTTTATGCTACAGCTTGGAATTATGGGTAATCCAGAGCGTAGATAAGCGTAGATAAGCATCTCCCTGAAGTTATTTTTTGGAACTATTTTTCCGGATGTGTGATCATATGCTACTTAGAATTGCATAATTGTATCTTCTAGGCTGATGTATGGAACTGTATGGGACCCAGCCGGATAATTTTGCTCATGGGCCTGTTGTTGTGTGGTTACGCCACTGTCTTTCAGTATAATGTGTGAAATGTGAGTGGATTTCAGCTAAAGTCTAATGGATGCTCTGGTGATTTGGGAATTTGGCCCCTAAAGAGCCCTCGGAGGACTGAAAATGAAATTGAAACTGATATATAAATCAGTAAACTTTATATACTTCTTTCTCTTTTTATAGTAATACTAGGTAAAGATGACACAGTTTCAATCTAGCAAAGCTTTTACACAAAGATATCAGATTAGGATCACTTAACATGAGCTAATAGGCTTTATTCAAATTTGCATAAAACATTTAAGTATAAATTCCAATTTAACATGTTTGTTAATCTCTTTTTTAATTAAGTAGAATAACCCTGTGATTATAATAGATTAATATTAGATTATCAGTCAGGGTCTTTGTTGGGGTTGCCAGCCAGCATTCAGCTGCTTTACAATAGTTTGTTGTTTAACATAATGAAAATAAAAAATAAATAAATTGAACTTTATTGATCTCACAATGGAGAACTGCATTTAACCCATCCCCTTGGCGAGCAGTGGGCGGCCATTGTGTAGCGACACGGGGAGCAATCGGGGGTTAAGGGTCTTGCTCAGAGACCCAGAGTGGCAGTCTGTGGGAGTGGGTTTCAAACTCACAACCTCAGGATTCCAAGCTCTATGCCCCAACCATTAGGCAGCAACCCCAGAGTTACTCATAAGACGGCGTTATTGATCCCAAGTAGGGGGATTTTCCTTGTCTCAGCAGAAACGTCTGAAATATCTATCAGGCATTTGGTCCGTCTGACCTTTTCAGTCGATAAACACTGATTTCCTGCTATACCGGATCAGAGACGTTACGACACTGGGTCAGTTTGGACCATACCACTAGAACCTCAACCCTGGCGAAATGATTCAGGAATGAGGTTAGTGTGGCTGTTAATCCTGTGGACGGATTGTCGACGAAACATAAGTCAATTTAAAGGCCAGCAGTTTAAGCCGAGTCTAGTCTAGGGATTTGTCGGGTCGCATCAGGAGATTTTCCTTGAAGTGCATTTCAATCGTTCTTAGGTCAACTATGTTGTTTTTTTCTTCTGCCCTTTAAGTTGAGCTTTAACTAATCTTAAAATCATGGTTTTACCAGGAGAGACCCATCTGTGCTGTCCAACGGAAGGAGGAAGAAGGAGAGTGTGATTGAAGACCCCAGCTCAGAGCAGGACAACAGCAAGCCCAAAGCAACGCGCCACATCCTGCTCATCAGGCATTCCCAGTACAACCTGAGCGGAAACGGCGACACGGAGCGGATCCTCACACCTTTAGGTCTGAACCCAACCCCGCCGCTTTGATTGAAGACTTTTCCGCTCCGATGTTTTCACATGCGTCTCCTCTGTTCGTTCTTCAGGCCGGGAGCAGGCGGAGTTAACGGGTCAGAGGCTAGCGGCGTTTGGTTTGAAATACGACGTTCTGATCCACTCTAGCATGACCAGGGCTACTGAGACCGCACATATCATCAGCAAACACATCCCAGGTAGTTAAGAGGATGAAACCGTGAAATATACACGACTGTGTTTGGGTTTTTCACCCCAAAGCGTTTCTCCAACGTAGGTGTGGAGCTGGTGAGTTGTGACCTGCTGAGAGAGGGGGCCCCTATAGAACCGGTTCCACCAGTCACCCACTGGAAGCCCGACGCTGTGGTGAGTGAACCAGCTCTGACTCTAGCCGTTGATCAGTCTTTTTTTCTGCCTGTTCATCCTTGTTGAGCTCCCTGTTTGTGAGCAGCTATCATGTAGATCAATACATCGGTGCACCGCTGCAGGAATGAGGTAACGTCCAAAGGGTTAATGATGAGGAGTCTGGGTGTTTCAACGCCTCCACACGTAAAAAAAAAAACTATCTGAACCAGCGTTTTTCTGTATTAGAGGGAAAAAGCTACGCAATCTGCTGGCTAAAAGCATTCCCCCAGCATAATGCTGCCACCGCCGTGTTTACCAGTCTCATTTTCCCTGATTAAAGCTCGTTTAGGTGGACCACCGTATCTTGGGGCTCCATCCACAACCTATGGCTAAGAATATAGTTTAATAATCTGAAGGTGGTTCTTCATATTTTAGATGTGTGTCTACTCAAGCACGTCCGAATCAAATGATTGCATTTCCTCTTTGACGGCCCTCAAATGCTGCAAAAGCCTGTTAATTACCTTTTAATTCAGGTCAGGTGTGTGGAGGGAGGGAAATACCTAAAACATAAAGGACAGCGGGCTCCCCGAGGTCCAGGATTAAGAAACCCTGGTTTAGACTTCTTTTAAGTCTTTGTCACTGGTGTGTATTTTATTATTATTTTCTTTTTTTGGTTCTGCTGCATGTAAATGAAAACTAATTTAAAAATCAATGGACCTTATTGACCACAGTTAGCTGCTGGTTAGCGCTGGACTGTTTATTTATATAAAACCAGTGAAGTGCATAGGGGGGTGGGCTTCGTTAGCGCAGTGGTTAGCACACATAAGCCATGTACGGAGGCTTTAGTCCTCGATGTGACCGACGCAGGTTCGAATCCTTTGCCATACGTCTCTCCCCCTCTCTCGTCCCTCCTTCCTTTCAGCCCACTGTCCAAAAAACAGCCACTAGTGCTGTAAAAACCTCAAAAAAAGAAATGTATACAGAGTTTTAGGTTGTAAAGTCGGGCATACACGGCG
The DNA here is from genome assembly GCA_030533445.1 of Cyprinodon diabolis. Lineage (NCBI taxonomy): Eukaryota > Metazoa > Chordata > Actinopteri > Cyprinodontiformes > Cyprinodontidae > Cyprinodon > Cyprinodon diabolis. The sequence goes on from CM060073.1 coordinate 10,241,157, forward strand.
AAATATTTTCAATCGTTACACGGAGCTACAGCTCACACTGTACGACCAAACCACAGGGTTCAAAAGCTCACAGCTCACGATGCATATTCTCACAGTGTGCGGCCGAACGTTCTGATGCGATCTACCTGCTCACAATGTACGTCTAAAAACCAAATCGGACTAATCTCTGCAGTGAGACGGCGCTACTCAAACTCGTCTATCGGGAAACCAAACGAGTAGAAGAGGAATATGAAGCTCACTAGAGTGAGCTTGGTAATTTCTGCAATTTTGTGCTGAAAGCCCTAAAAAGAAAAGGCAACATGGCTGAGCAAACTTAGCTACTACGGAGGAAGAAGAACCCTTGTGTGGCATGCTGTAGGGGTGGGTATAAAGTCACGATTCCATTCGAATGACGATTCACATGCCACGTTGCGATTCTATAACGCTGCATCATGATACTTGAAATATTGCGATGCATCGCGATCCATTGCAATATTTGCACTGAACATCGTTAGAAAGAAATCCATCCATTACCAGTGGCTGACTGGCTGTGTGTGATCTGGATAGTGTCTTCAATTGATACATAACTGAAAGCAACGATTATTTTGCACACCATTAGCGTGCCCACTGAGCGATTTTCCCACGATCACCTTACTGCCTTACTTACTTCCAGACTGAATTTCAACCATCTTTGATTTTCTCCCAACCTCATGCTTCCTGATCGTGAGGTGGTCGTGACAGGCTGATCACCACTCTTTACCCCCTGTGCATTACACGACGAGCAATCATTCTGAAAGTCGGCCTGATCGAAAAAAATTGTTGCGCGACTGGAGAATCGGCTAGAAAAGGGCAAAAATTTGAACGATCGTCAACATTGTTTCGCTTTCTGGATATGAAAACCTTATTACCATAAAAGCCCAGCTGTAATTGGTTCCTCTTTGAAATGAATCCCTTCATACATTCCTGGCAGCGCACAGCAGCACCATGTATCGATTTAGCCCCGAATGAGGGCTTCAGTCTGCACCTTCTCATGTGTCAAAGGTAGCTCTCAACCTCTCTACCGTCCTCCAGCAGTACCACGAAGACGGAGCTCGCATTGAGGCAGCCTTCCGCCGCTACATCCACCGGGCTGACCCCAAGCAGAAAGAGGACAGCTATGAGATCATCGTGTGTCATGCCAATGTCATCCGTTATTTTGTCTGCAGGTTTGTGGTGGCGGCGGCTCAACTCAAACCACTGTTTGGTTTTGCTGCTTTTTTTTTTGTTTTTTTGCTGCTTTTTGCTTTGTTTTGTCAATTTCATACATTTGTCTCATGCTTTCAAAGGTTTAATCATTATAAAAAATAAAAAATCTAATTTGAATCACAGATTATTTTAGAATCAAAATAAACAAAGCGTTTACCAACCTATGCTGAGGGAAGAAGACTTAATACTCAAAGTTGGGTAGTTTAAAGATTGGTCCTTTAGATGTTCACCTGAACTTTTAGACAATATAAAGACAATTCCCAATTTTCTCAAACTCTCACGTCTTTTTAATTGAGTTGGCACTAGAACTGAATTTGGGTTCCAGTATTCCTGTTTCCGGATTTTTTGGGTGTGCCTATAAGTGTGGCTGCCTGCAGCACGGGTCTGCCCCCTGCTGGTCCAGCAGTATAAAACAAGAACATGCTGTAAAAATACTTTGTATTAGGGTATCTTCAGACCCCTCCAGGGACTTAAAAAAAACAAAAAAAAAAACAAGCATGTTTTTCTTGTCTTTCTGGAGACTTTCCTCTAAAACACAGGGACTCAGACGCAGCAGCATGTGTGTCTGCAAGTCAGTGAGCGACTCTCCTCTTGTTTCTCCGTTCGACATGAGTCACAGATCCCTCCTGAATTAAAATGTAAATATTATATGTAACACATTTTCCTGTTAAAACTTTTGCAGTGAAATAGAACAGGGTGGGGCCGTGGTTTCAGGAGCTATATCAGTCATCCCCTCCAGAATTTAGAGCAGAGAAGACCTAATTTTCTATGCTTTAGTTTTTAATCATTCAAATTCAGATGAGTGATTAATGAAACATTTTTGTGTGGTGTGACAAACTCAGAAAACATTTACTGTAAAAATTAGATTTTAATGAGAGAATCCAGCATGTTTTCTATCAGTTTACATCAGGAGAAATCAGCTTTCTGGCATCAATCTGGTTCATATATTTTTCTTATATATCCCAGTCGACTGAGGCCTGTTGATCAGCCCTCAGACATTTACTTCAAACTATGTTAACACTGATAAATGTTATATTGTGAATTAACATATCTAAAAGCTGCAGCTGTACATTTCCCTTCTTAATCAGCTGTCTCTCTTCCCAATCAGGGCGCTGCAGTTCCCCCCTGAGGGCTGGCTGCGTATGGGCTTACACAACGGCAGCATCACCTGGCTCACCATCCGCCCCAGTGGCAGGGTGGCCCTCAGGACTCTGGGAGACGCAGGATTTATGCCTCCAGACAAACTAACACGGACCTAAAGGCACAGAGTAAAGCAGATTTTTTTTTTTATGAAAATATGGGTTTCAGGGTTAAAACTTTTTTTTTTCCTCAAGTGTCTTGAAAAATCAACTTTTTATGAATTATTTTCTAAATCAAGCATCAAATGCCATCGCCAAGAGTATTAACAGCTGCATTGCAACTTCTGCTGAATGTAATTCATGAATTTTACACAAGTGACTAATTTTTGAACCAAAATAAAGAAAATAAGGTCTATTTATCTGGCTAGCTGCCCATGCATTTCATGTTAGCTTTAGCTATTTTGATAAAGGTGAGACATGTTTAATGTATTGTGGTAAATAAATTATTTCAAGCAGCTCGGTTTTGTCTCGTTTTCCTGGCCAGAAACGAAATATCCATCCATCGCCTTCCACTTTGACTGCCGTGTCCCACTATCGGGCCAATAAAGCCCGATAGGAGTCCTTCAGCTTGACAGCTACCCGCACTGCTGTTGTCCACGAGGGTTGCCGCCACGACATGCACCAACTAGCTACTACAACAATAGAGGCACGGATTTCCTTGCCAGAAATGAAATATTCCCCGGAAAACAAAGTCCCATCACACAACAGCAGGAAGGGTGGGAGTGAAGATTTATTGATTAGATAAAAGCAAATTAAGTTTATACATACAGAAAAAAGAAATCACCATGAAAAAAAACTTCAAAAAAGTACAAGAAGCATGTTGAAATCTTTTAGGTGCGTTTTTTGCAAAGTTCCACATTCATTAAGATTCAGAGACCAGAATAAGAGCACGAGAGTGACAATACAATCTTCTCAGTGACGTGGATTGTGCTCTTTGATAACGGCTAGAAAAATACATTCAGAACACGTTGCTCTCAGCTAGGCTGAGGTGTCAATTCAGAAATTAAAGATTTTTTTTCCTTTCCTCATCCAAATAAACTGACTCAGCTGGTTCTGAAAAACAGTCACAAAAGTCCACTGTAAGCAAAAGACTCTTGGAAAACTAATTGGCTAAGTGCACAATATGGCGGCCACTAACTTCCGGTCACAGAATGTGATGCATGGGACTTCCTGTTGCTTCACGGTCCTGCCAGTCAACCTGGAATGTTGTCAGAGAAAGCTATCAAGCAGAGAGAAAATCAATTTGTTTGGTGTATACAAAAAGAGATTAGCCTATCAATGGGTTGGAGGATCATCACTAAACTGTTGTGCACCGAAAAGTACTTGTTCTTCACAGTACAATTCATGCGTCTTATGCTACATTTACACCAAACCCGATTTCAGCAGCAGCAAAGATTCTGCTGCTTCATATTGGATGCTCATGAAGCGCATCCGGTCAAGTTGTACAAGTGTGTCAGATGCTTGTGCCCCTCCTGTGTTCAATGGCAGAGAGTGGCTTTGCTATATTTGCTCTGATAAGGTGGTAAAAAGTAGTTTTAATATATTTTTATGCAAGAAAGTCTACGTCAAATCATCGTTTTTACAGTCAGTTAATCAAGATTACGATCCTGCCTTCAAATATTATTTCGTTGTTGGAGCCACTCAGACCGCCGTATATGGGTGGGGCGCCGTCTTTGAGAGTTCCCAGCAGCAGCTGCCACAGGCCGGACTGCTTTTTGGGGGGTTTCCGCTTCTGTTCATAGTGGCTGGAAGTAGAAGTTCGCTATTTCATGTACTTGGCACAAACTGCAGTCACCAGAATATTAATAGCGAACACATTTTGCGGGAAGGTTTCAACATTTCAGGTTAATTTAGCCATTAATAAAGTTTTAGTGGAGTGATCATTGCAATCTGCATCAGCAGCATTGTGTCCGTCTCCCTGCCAGTTCCCAGATCAGCTTCTCTGATTGGTTGATGTGTTGAGCAGCAAAAGTTAAAATTTTCCAACTTCAGCAGCTGCTGCTTGTGAAGTGTGTCACGCGCCTCTGATGCTCAGCTTCAGCTGCATCAAGATGCATTGCTCCTGCTGCTTGAGATGCGCTGCAGGACCTTTAGATGTGCCCTGATGTGGGGCAACCCCGACCACGATTGCGTTTCAGAGGCAACTGGGGTAATGGTGAACGAGTTACGAAAAGAAAGTCCAGGCAGAGACAACTTGCGCTGGCTAGGAGTCAAATAGAGTGGCTGAAACTCACGACACGTTTCTGTCTGGAGCGCTATGCCAGCTCAGATGACCAAATGCGACACTATAATAAGTTTGTTTTATATTCTGTATTTAGCTATAATAACATTTGATGTAGAATGCAAAGTTAAGTGAGCGTTTCAACCAAAATAATGCTGAAAAATGATGCACATTATTTTGTTTTTGTGTTTTTTGTGCTCACAACTGAGTTGCTGGGTTCTTCGCAGGTGTGCGATTCATTAAAATCAGAATAAAAATTCTTGCACATTTTTTGTGTGGTGGGATGATAAAGCCCGAATCAAGCGAAGAACGTCCTTAATAGACATTTTAGGCAGGTCCTGAAGACAACGGGTGTAAAACTGAGCCATTGTTTTCATACGGCTCAGAACGGCACCGGAAGTGAACAAAATCACACCTAGGAATGCGGAAGTACATTTATGTTGCCTGGTGCAACAAGCCAATTGGTTAAATAAAACTCTTAACAAAAATTCCAAGGAGTCATGGAGGTGACATGTGTTGTGAATTTTGCTATATAAATAAACTGAATTGAAGGAGTCCAACCTGTTTCTGCATCGTTAGAGATAGAAATACTGGGAATCAGCTAATATGTTGCACCTCTCATCTAATAAGGCAGATTCTGCTTATTTAACATATTTGGGTTACTTCTGGAGTCATGCTGCCTTCTAGTGATTACAAAAAGAACATCATTATGGTTTAATATGATTTCAGGTTTAAGAACAAGGCAATTCTAATTAAACTTGACTAATGGAGGTTTCTTTACACATGGAAGGAGATGCTTGTGACTTGCAAACAGAATCAGAAAAGAGGCAAAGGAAATGGCACTGTTTAAGGCGGCCCTTAATGGGACAAAGAAAAGAAGACATCCAGGAACTAAAGGGGAAAAGATGACAAATAAAAGCCGTCATCAGAGTACAGATGGTCATTAGAAATATGGAAGATCTCAGTTTATTTTCCTTTTATCCCATCATACATTTGATGTATGAGCTAAAGTTTGTCTAAACCAACAGAAGGAGGGGAGGGGGGGGATCCATCACTTCAGAAAATTAAGGCGATTCCTGAACTGAGGAACAAAACAGGAAATGGCAGTTTTTAAACACCATTAATAAAAACTTTTTATTTTTGTGCTACTGACCAACATACAAAAAAATATTTAAAATATTAACAATTTACTTGTTTTAGTATATCCCACAACATCTTCTTAGTGAGAGAATCCTGCAGAGGATTCAGCGTTATGGTTTTAGTGACCGGCTAAACTTTGGGATGTGTGGCTTGGGTTCGCAAGAATTTTCAAATAAAAAAAGTTGACTCCAGGGATGGTTGAGGTGTTTCACAGTCGTCACAAACACTTTTCCATGAATTCAACATAACCCACACCCATACAGTACAATAACAAATGTTTTTTTTGTGTGTTTTTTTTACAGTCCTATGTGGAGAGATCTGCCGTTTTACACAGAATCAAACAACAGGAGTAGAAATCTTCCAGACATTTGTGCATATTTCTGTCAGGTTTGGGGTTTCTGAGCTCTGCTTTTGGGGAACGGGGTCAACTGTGTTTGTGGAGGAGAGGAAGCGATTCACATGAGAGGTCAGTTTAGAATAACGGCTCGCTCAGGTGCTTGAAGCGGAGGCGCTGGATGTAGCTAATGTTGGCGGGGCTGTACCGGCTAGGGCTATAGTCTGGTGAGGCAGCAGGGCGGACAGGACTGAAGCGACCGGTGGGAGACATCAAGCCGCTGTTGGGGGACATGGAGGTCTGAGGCTGCATCCTGAGGCGGGGTTTCACTGCAGGGCTTGGCCAGCTACGCAACAGGGGAAAAAAAATAAATAAACATAGGTTATATGTTTCTGCATTAATCAGCCATTAAAAAGGCAACAATAACCAGACCTTTATTAGACAAATACAGCTCTTGGCAAAAGTATTTTGCAAACACAAAGATCTGCATTTTTGGGAGACTGATGTGACAAACTGAAACCAAAAGTTATAGAGAGGTAGAAAGAGCACGTAACCAAAATGTACTGCATTTTATTATTGTTTTAAATCTAAATCTATCAAAACGCTTTGCTATGATAGCGCTAAATAAAATACAATGCTAAACAAATGCCTTCAATGGAATTAGCAAGCAGATTCCATAATCCTATAAATGAACATAAACCGAGCTGAACAGTGGAGGCCTCAGAGCAGGAGTCTGCCTCCTTTGGCTCTTTGGCCCCTTTAGTGTGGCCCCAACAAAACTGGAAAGAAACTATTTAATTTATCAAGACAATAAGAAAGATTCTCTTATGTTTTCATGCCATGTCGGTACAGAAAATCTATAACAGAACAGCAGCAGGCCTTTAAAAGTAATGTAATGTTTTTATACATTAAGGTGGGGCTAAATATTATCATTAATTCATATTTTAGGTGGCTCACTACCTTCCTCATCCTAAAAGACAAATGTTTGTGTTTTTGTAAATGTTAAAATTTCTCTTAATATTGACATTTTCAGAGGCTTTCAAATATCAAGAAATCTTAATTGTGGCTTTTGAGAAATTGTATTTTGTAGCCATGATGGCAAAGTGTCTGAATTGAAAAGGTTGCAGAACCCTGCCTTAAAGGATCGTCACACAATATTAGTGAACAAACAGCAGAACAGGGTCGTCAAAAGCATCCAAACTTAAACGCTGTATTTGGATACAAAACTAATTTAGCACAATATCCATACTAAATACAAGTGTTTGTATATTTTTGTTTTTGTTCATTTTAGATTTCTAGATTATTTGCAAATTAGAAGACTAATATCACAAACTAAAACATATTGTGTTATACTTGGAGTATTTGTATACTTATTTAACTAATAAGTATACAAATCATTCTGAAAAAGGTGAGTTTTCATGCCTTTAATTTTTTGGCGTTTTTATTCCCATGGTAACAAGTATTGAATATTTTCCAGGTAATCCAGAGTAAAGTTTTAGTATCGTGAGAACTGGTTTAAAGCGGTTTGATATAAACCATCCCCAAAGAGACGTTCAACCCAGAAATGGAGACGAAGGGAACAAATGAAAGGATTATAATCTGTTCTGTAGCCTAACATAATGATCGGAAATCATCAGCGACTAATAGTTCAAAACGATTCCTCGTGTTAAAACATAAATGCCAGCTGACCCACTGACCTCTGCATGTCCGAAGGAGAGTACGACTTCATTGTGCACTTCCACTTGTGTACACTGGGATACTTCTGTAGATCGATATCGGCGTCCTGCAGCGCAGACAGGACCTCGCTGTCCAGTTTAGTGGGGGAATCCCTGTTGAAACACGCTACCTTAGTATCAAAAGCCTCATTCACCATCGTTTACTATCCGGCCTGGAAGGAAAACTGGATCAGCAACCGTTGGATCACGCTCGACTTAAGATTCAGAAAAAATATTCTCATCCTTAAAGTCTTAATGTGCAGTAATAATTTGGACTTTGACCTGTTTCTTTTGATGTCAATGTTTCAAACGGTACAGAAACCAGTGTGACTCACCCCTCTATAAAAAGTCCTCTTCTATAGTGCGGAGGCGTCCTGGGTAAGAACTCGTGGGAGTTATCCAGAGACTTATAAGAGGAGCCAGAGGAGCCAGAGCTGCTCAGGTCCCTGCCTCCATGGTCCCATGACTTGGATCTTGCACAGAAGTTGCGCACCCCTGGCAGTGACCCCCTAGTCCTCCCCATCGAATCCGGACTCTCCTCTGCCGTAACGTATTCGTCTGAGCTGCTGCTCCTCTCCTCTGGATCTCGGCCATCCTGGCGGAGCGACAGGCGGTTCAGCCCTGAGCTGAGGTCTGAGGCCGAGACGGAGCTGCACGATTTCCGGGCGTCCTGTCGATTCTTCCCGCTGCTCCTCCTCTCCCGGGAGCCCGTCGGACCGTCTGTGGGCTCGTGGAGCGACATGCGCTCAAACTCCACCATCAGGTTGGAGATGGGCGACAGCGCGCTGCAGGAGGAGGATGGCGAGCTGCGCGGGGACACCCTGTCTCCGTTGTGAGTTCTTTCCCTCAAGGAGGAGCACACTTTGTTTTTGCAGACGACTCCAGGTGACAGGAGGCCGTCGCTGCAGCAGCACAGAAGGTCCTGCTCCGCGGCGTTCTCGATCAGGTCCGCCCCACGGTGGTGCAGAGCGATGTGCAACTCTCGTCCGCCTACAGCTCCCTTGAGGGCATCTTTGGACGCGGCAGAGGAAGCAATACTGGACAGTGCTGCGTTCTGACGGTTCTTCATCTCCTCCAGGCTGATGTCGTCTCCTTCATCTAGGAAGGCGCCGACTGAAACTGAGTTGCAGAATTTTTTTGGCTTACCTGGGACCAAAAAAACAAAACAAAAACAGAATAATCAAAGGAGTTTATCCCACATGATGTGTTAAATACTCATTTTCTCAAACTCACAGAATAAAGAGAATCAGGGTCAGAACTAGTTACATTTACAATTACATTTGCTTAGGTAGCTTTTTTAAGTACAAATTTTTTACACTTCTATAATGAAAGGACTTTTTTGAAAATGCAGCACAGATATAAAAAACAACAGTTTGTCTTTTTTGTGCTCAAACTTCATAGTTTTAATTCTATTTTCTTTTTGCTGGTCTTTGTCTTTTTGAACATTCCCTCTGTAAGTAATTATCCTCCTTCTGACCTAAATAACATACTGCAAACCTGGTTTGTATGTTTTCTAACAAATATCTATAAAATACATTTATATATAATTACTGTATGTTTTATGTTTATTTCCTTTTTTATTAACATTCTCAGAAATACCAGAATTTGCATTTTAACTTTATATATTGTATGGCTTAAGTAGCCTTTTTACTAAACACTGTTTTACTCTTCAGTCATCCACGCGCCTCTGTAGAGAATTTACCTGGTGACGGTGTTTTGAACCTATTGCTGGTCCCATTTGGTCCGGCCCCTTCATGAGCTCTGTGACTCAGATCCCTCTTGCTCAGGTGCTCCTCCAGCTTACGGAGCCCCTCAGGGGAGGACAGGTCCACAAAACAGTCCAGGAAGCCCCAGTACTCGGCCCAGGGATGGCCCATCTCATGAGCCAGGTCTCTGAATGAAATAATGCATCTGTTAGACTCAGCCTCCCATCCGTTCATTGCCAGGGTACATGTTGCAAAATAAGAAAATTCAGACTTTTAACAGCTCAATAAATCACCTTCAGTGGTAAATGTTTTTACTTTGGACATTTAACTCTTAAAACAAACCCCCACCACAGCCTGACTGCCAAAAATAAGAGTCTCATGATGATACTATCTGCAGATTCTTCCCTCATCAGGCAAACCTGATGACCATTAACACACTGCTGTAAGTAGCAGATTATTTCATCAGTTACTGGGGTGGGTTTAAAAGGTAGGCAGTGAAACTTTTCTCCATTTCCAGTTAGAAATGAGGAAAATGGGCAAGAATGAAAGATCTAAGAGTTTGTGTGAAACGGTACGTCCTTGCTGGTCATAATTTTATGCCTAGACAGTGAAGCTCAGGCTTTTAGCTACTAACTTGTACGGGCGTACATTTTACGCCATTGACTGAAAAAAGTATACACTGTTTTTGGCAATGTACGGCCTTGGTACGCCCTAATCTTCCCCTGAAAACTTTACTGAAATATTAAAAATTTCACAAGCGGCAGCAGCTTGAGTTGGAAAAATTTAACTTTTGCTGCTCAACACGCCACATCAACCAATGAGAGAAGCTGATCTGGGAGCCGGCAGGTAGAGAGACACTGCACTGCTGATGCAGAGCGCTATGATCACTGCTCTGAAACTAAATGAAGTTAAAATGTAACAATCTGCTTGCCAAATATGTTCGTTTTTACAATTCTGGTGCCTGCAGTTCATAGCACATACCTGAAAAACGCTAACATCTAGTTTTAGTTTTTTTTTTTTTTTTTTTTTTTTTTTTACTTTTATTGTCACAAGTACAGAGCAACGAATTTCACTTTCTGCATTTGACCCATCCCCTTGGGAAGCAATGGGCTGCCACTGTGCGGCACCTGGGGAGCAGTCTGGGGTTAAGGGTCTTGCTCAGGGAATAAGAGTGGCAGTCTGTGGGAGTGTGCGAGACTGAACTTCAGAACCTCCAAGACCCCAACCAGGGTTTATATAGGAATGAGTAACTCTAATTGAATGCTTTTTAATGCTCTTAGAAACTATTTTAACAACATGAACAAGTACCCATGACTCTCAAACACGACAAAATCCTTCATCATCTTTACCGTCGACAGGCTGCACCCATGTCCCGAATTCCTCATGTTCCAGCCACTTGTTGAAGATTGGATTTTCCCATTCTCTACCTTTTTCTCCACCTTGAGCTTTTTTCCGAATATACGTCTTTACGATCAACCGGAAGCAGTTCAGCGCAAACATATCACAATAGAAAATATCTGACGAAATTGTTTCTGTAAACTTTTTTTTAATAAAGCATTTTAAATGCCACAATAATCCCATTTAATTAATGTTTTTGCCAATGCAGGTATTAATTAAAAACATTATAATTTAA
>CM060073.1:10257268-10364768 GCA_030533445.1 Cyprinodon diabolis
AATCAATAGTCCCTCTATTTTATCATTTATTCGTATTCAAGCATCAAAAACCAACATTCCCATATGGAGTTACAGATTACAGGCCACAAACATCACCAGTCCAGCTGTTTTTAATGCTGTCCCTGCTGGAGGCTGGCACTGACAATGGAAAAGATGTTTGTGTATAAACACATGACCCGGTTCCAGCTCAGACCGGGTCGCTCTATTAATAGAAGAGACGCTTTAGAGTTGGCGGAACTGTGTCTTTTAAAGAACGATTAAGTTCAGTACCAGGAGTGTCCAAAGTGGTCCAGAGGAAAAACCTGCAGCCCTTTTTAATTCATTTTCTTACAATAATGAAGATTAAATTCACTCCAAAACATTTCACTGGAAAAATGATTTTGCATTTTTAAGTAAACCTATAAATGCATTTATTCCAGCTTTTCTAAAATGTTCTTTGGTTGTCATGATTCCACTTGTTCACGTCTCCATCCACCAACAGACGTATTTATACAGAGAATGTATTACAAATAAGCTAATTTTTAACAGATTTGATGACTTGTGAAAGGTTTTATTTAGGGGTGTCACACTAGATGGCTCACATCCCCGTATGTTGGTCAAATTTAAACCCAAAGTATAGAGACTCTAAAACATGCCTTTAACCGAACAAGCAAACCTCCCAAAGGAGCTATTGTACCAGAATAAGCTATCAAAGGACAGCTCTGTCTATAGTCTGTGTAAAATCTTCTTTAAGGAACCTCTTACCATCAAATGCTTAATCAATTTATCGAAAAAACAAATCCACAGATTACACGATTAGCCAAAAAAAGTCGTTAGTTGCAGGCCTAAAAATAAAAATTAAAAACAAAATGTCCGACTAACTTCTACACTGCCAAACTAAACCTAAAGACCCATTAGCAGGCTCCTCTGTTCTTCAGTTGTGTAATAAAGCACAGATTCGTCAACTCAACACACATGTAAGTAAAACAGATTTGGATATTTCTGCACCTCTCTGCCTACTAGCTGCTTTATGTTTCACGCCTCCAAAAGATCCAAACTACGTCATTCTAGCTTCCTAGCTTCTCCTAGGACCTGATTATCTGCATCACACATCTGGGAAACGTGTAACTTTGCAGCCAGTTCTGCGAGGAAAAACATCGCGAACCAGCGCCAGCTGCTACTGTTTGGGATTCACCAAAATAAACCTTTAGAGTCGTCGTACGATTATCACTGCTGGTGTAGGTACCAGATCTGATCGGGTCCTGCGCATGCCAGTGACGTTACGCTACAAGATCGGCTGAACGTTGCCAAAACATTGTGGTTGCCCAGACAACAATAATAAGATCACGCAGTGCCTGTGTGCCGAGTGGGGATCATCTGTAGCGTTGGCGTATATAATGTCTGATGAAGTTTTACCTGATCAATAACAAAACTGAAAAAATCGGCTTAAACTAACAAAGTAACTGTTCAGCATAAACCCAGCTGGGAGAGCTGGGTAGTGCTGTAGCTAGCTGTGCTCACTAGCTAACAGGTTAGCCTTTTTTAGCTCAGTCAGTTATCCATATTAAGCTACACTTCTTTTGAATTCATATCAACAACAACCTTTAGTTTTCTAGTTGAATAACTGTTTTATTGTCTAAAATCCCTACGAAAGTTATTTTTTAAAATGTCCCTTTTGTCCTCCACTGCCATCAGATCTTAATAAAAAGAGTAAAAAAGATGAGACGTTTGTGTCACCTTGGTAAATGGCAGTGCTCTGTCTGTCTTAGAACGCAGTACTTTCCTTCAAGACTGACAATTATTGTTTTGTAGTTTCAGCTGCTTTACATCGCCAATGAAATGTAAAATAATAGCAAATATAGGTCATATTATGTTAAAACTCCAAAAGAGATTCAATCCCCAAGAAACGGGTGAATACAGTATGTCAGAGTGGAGTTGCCATATGTTGACGCCATAAGAAGGGGCGGAGCCCTGAGCAGATGTGGTACTTACACCATCAACAGAGAGAGAAAAACTCCTGGAAAAACTACTCTCTCGCTCGTTGACAGAAGAGGTTTAGAGACCTTGTGTGGTATTGTAAGCAGACTCTCTGTGCCGCACACCAACCTCCTGAAGCTGGCCAGAATATTAGGTACAGGGGAGAAACACTGCAAATGCAGAACACAGGTCCATCAAGCAAAACCTTGCATTGTGTGCCGCTCCAAGGAGGGAGAAAGCCTGAACTCCAACTAATCCCCTTGATAAACACTAAAGGCACTTATTGTGCATGTGCTCAAGAAAAGTATGACAACAAACCTGCAGGATAAGTATTAAAACCAAAGGTTCTGATGAAAGGGGTCTCTGGGCTGAGCATTAAAGTGACCTCGACCTGTCAGTACGTTATGACAAACCCATCAGATAAAAGCTACATAAGGATGATGGGACATTTCCACAAGAAGCTCAATTCTGATCTAACCATTAACCACAGCTCTGTTACTCAGATTTAATTAAACCGATGTCAGAAACTTGCAAAAGAAGCTCCAATTTCAAGTCATAGGGAAGTCATATTTAAATGTAGGGCTGCAACAACGAATCGATAAAATCGATAAAAATCGACTTTTAAAAGCGTTGGCAACAAATTTCATCATTGATTAGTTGTGTTGCGCGATTAATGCGTCATCCGTCGCCGTTGTCATCACTGCCACTTGATTGAAACGGGGGAAGGAAAAAAAAATACAGCAGAGCGAGCCAGCGCCGCAGGTGGGCAAAGGCTGTTTTCAAAAGGCAGTAACGTCAACTCTTCTAATGACTGATACCGCAAACGCAAGCTGCGTCTCCTTTCGCAGACAGCCTGCTCTTTGTAAAGCGAAAAAAGTCGTAACATGCAACTTTTGCAAAAACAAATTGAAAAGGAAACACGTTGGAGCCTTCGATGGCAGTGAAGAGAGCTGATCAGCAGGGTGAGCAACCATGTTTGTTTCGTTTTAAAGTGGGGAAACGTAACGTTAGTTTCTGAGGTAGCTCATCTGATGCTTTCCTTACCTTGTTAGTAGGTTACAGACAGTGATAAGGTTGGCTACTTATTTTACTTTTAATTTCATTTGAATTAGCTTAAGCAGCGTTTATATTTACTTTATAAATAAATTAACTTGCAAATTATGAGGGCAAGGCTTTTAAAGTTTAAATCTTCTGGCAAAGATAAAGTAAAGAAGATTCTGCAATTTATGGAAGTAAAGCAGAATAAAATCCAGCAAGATCAGTAATATGTCAGTTAATTATATGCCACATTCCCATGTAAATGTCTGTCTTTGGAGGATGTGTTTTTTAGCACCCCTAGTTCTCTCATTTTTATTCCAAATACAATTTATAATTTGAACCACAGGGCTATTTTTATCTCTATGGTTAAGTAATTTCTCAAGTAGCAACTTAACTGCTATACTTTCCTGTCTTAAAAGGCAGAACTCTTCTAGTCTAAAAAAAAAACTCATTTGTTGAAATGGGGGGACCTATTGTTTGAACCCCTTAGAGGCTTTTAAAAACAAAAATGTCTTTTTTTGCGCTTTATGAAACAAAGTACCCTATATTTTGTGGATGTACAGCTACATTTCTCATGTAAGTTTGCGTAGTTTTAACACAAACATTTATTTTTCATATTGCACCAGTACAGTTAATGAGCAACCTGTACTTTTGTGCTTGTTTGTTCTGTCTAAAATGTTTATTTTGGAATGAAGAGGTTAATATAAAAAATATTTTTTGTCCGATTCATCGATTTATCGAAAAAATAATCGGCCGATTCATCGATTTTTAAAATAATCGTTAGTTGCAGCCCTATTTAAATGTCAAATCATTCTGGCTTAAACATGTATATAAATCTACTCTTTATCAGACGATATTGTCCCAAAATTTAGAAAAAATATTTTCCCCGTGTTTTTATGCAGGCCAGTTAATTATGCTTCAGCTTGTACACCTAAAATCAGCCAATCATATATCAACGGTCATCTGTCAATCAAATTTTTTCGGTCGTAGCAACTTGATTCATATGTTGCAGCTAATATACGCAATAGTTGAAATATAAAATAAGAATAATTTTCTTTTACCACCCAGTGTTCACAGCGATGGACTTCTGTGTCTTCAGAAGGCATAGTAGAGCTAACAGAACTGGCAGCGTTGCGAGGCAAGGGCTCAAACATGTACGGCTGTAAGCCTTCTACACCAAACCAAGCTTCTGCTGCCCTGGCATCCTCTTCCACAACAACTTTGTCCCCGCTTTCCTCCTCTACATAAAAAATGTATGATGGAGGAGACTCATCCACGACCTCCGACACAAAACTCTCCTCCTCTTGCATGTTTCCTCTGTCCATAGCTTTCCTTGATAGTGTCGTTTCTAAGTCACCAATTTAGTGCTACTTGGTCCCAATTGAATTTCCCATTGGGAACCTACTAGCTCTAATTTGCTAACTGGTTAGCAAGATGCTTCCGAGTAACAATCAAACTGCTTGCCAACCTTCTGCCACAACAACCCCGCCCCCTTGATAAATGACCAATCACATTCAAAACCATTGGAACAGCTGTTTCCCTACAACTAACTCTGTGTTGCCCAACATGAGTAGCCTATCACCCCAGCAACACATTCATATCCATACCTGGACAACGGTGGGATTATCCCCTGAACCAATAAGGTAGCGCGGGTTGTTCCAGACGAGCTCGCTGAAGGCCTGCTCGTCCCCTTTCTCCACAGCTTTCCGTAGCTTGGCAGTCAGATCCTGACTTCTTGGGCTCTTATAATTGTTGGCCCGCTCCCTGTTAATGGTGTCCACCTCCTGGATTTCTGTTGAGACAACAAAACCAGTGTTTGATCAAATGTTTTATTCAATAATGACTCCATTTCATCACCACTTCATTTATTTATACACATTTCAAAATAAAGATGCTGTTAGGCTGAAAGACCAGACTTTAGAGAACACACACACACTGATCACAATGCGCTCCACCCCACCTTTCCCAGCGAGCAGTCCAGGTTTAATCGGGGAGATGCAGGGAGTGGATTTGCTTGGAGATGGACAATAGTCAAAGAGTCCCTTAGAAAACTTCTCTGCATCTTCTCGGTTGGTAAACGCTTTGAAACGTGCTCCCTTCATCGTCTTAACAGCTTGAAGTGCGTCTTTCTTATCCGTGTAAACATGTGGTCCCTCTGCAACAAACACACAGACACAAAGTTACCCAACTCTGTTCTCTGATAGCTACTTTACTGGCGGTATCGAAGTCCGTCTGTTTCCAGGTGTTCTCCAGAATCAGTGCCTTGAAAAAGTCACCTTACAGCCACAGATTTCAATGTGTTTTTATCAGACATCATAAGGCATACGTTTAATAGAAGGAAATAAAAACTTTGTTTTTAAAACAAATAATCTTAAGTGTTTTAACTTTAGCTTCTGTTCAGAAGCATCAAAAACACAGCCTTTGTTAAAATGTATGCCATGTTGTGTGACATGTGTTTCTGCATGCTGGATGTATTTCCTCCCATGGATGTAATTGCCACTTTGCAATGATTGAAAGCGCCTTGTTGCCATCTTTCTCTTCCCTAAAACGAAGCCAAACTTTTGATCGCTTTACCCAATGGGGTGCCATTTTTTTGTTTTGCTTTTCTAGACATACACCTGGTCAAGTCGTACTTGCTTACTGAATGCTGTGTGCGTAACCTGCTTAAAAAACATTACGCAAGTCATGCTGCCCAGCGCTAGGCTCTGGTGCTGCCTGGAACCCTTAAGAGAATCATTCAGCGAGCTGCTAAACGGTGCCATGGAATCTGAACACATGGAACTGGTTCTGAACAGGAACAGTTTTTTTTTTCCATCCCTATATGTGAGAGCAAGAGGAAGGAGTAAAATCTCCCAAGTGATGTTTTTAATTGAATCATTTACCAATATTTTCACCAAAGCAAGAGTTTCTAATATGGTGCAGCCACAGCCACAGGAAAATGATGGAGGAATGTTTTCTTTTCAAATCGGACCAGAAATTAAACCCTTTTGGCTTCATGCTGACAGTAATCTGTGCGGGGGAACTATTGTCACACATCCTGAACTAACATCACTTCACCACCAGGATGAAACAGCATCCAGCTGGGATTGTTCTTTTCACCAGAGGCGGGAAGCTGGTCAGAGTAAATATGAAGATGTATGCAGTGAAATAAAGTTAAATCAGGAGTCTGTGTATTTAACTGATGTTCAGAGACGGAGCCAAACAGTGAGATTGTGTTTCCTGATGTGTGAAACTAAAAGGGATTTTTCATTTACACAATTTCAAAACGTACCTGCAGCAAAATGTATAGTAATAAGAATTTACTGAAAGGGGGGTGATTAGATTTATCTTATATATTAATTTCATCCACTTTACAGTTATGAGCAACTTTGTGTTGGTCTAATAAATGAAATCCAAACAATAAGAGAAATAAACTTGAGATTGCAATGTGACAAAATGTGGAAAATATCTGCCAATGAGAGAGTTGCTGGTGGACACAGAAGGCCACAAAGGTTAGCAGAGCCTAATGTCGTAAACAGCTTCACACTTCGGTCCTCTGAAAGTGTCTGAACCCATCTGTGCTGTGAGTTTGATACTCCAGGAAGAGCAGCTTTAATAGAGGTCCATCTTGACCAAAAAAATAAATAAATCAATATACTCAAAAAACAAACAATCCCTTTAGTTGGGGAAATGTTGACTGCTCAGTCTTTGGTAAACAATCAGAATAAACTTTAGAAGGACTTTAGACCCTGGTTAGTAAAAAATGTGTTTTCTAAAAGTAGAGCAAACAGTAAAATGTCTAATTTGGGATTTTTTTTTTTATATTAAAAAGAATTCACAAGCGAAACATGCATCATTTATTGACCAATGGATAACTATTTTGACATTTTGAATGACCCGGTAGGATAATTTTTAACAGTCTTACCACCTCGAACCAAGACATCCTCCCACAGGGGACAGACTCCATAAAATGAAGTAGGAGAGACTTGTGCTGGCTTTGAAGGCGTTTCTGTCATCGAGTCCCCCGAGCTTTTAAAATTGGACTTTCCTGAGATCTCCTCTTCCTCTGGAGGGTTCAGACCTACGCCGTAGCCAAAGTCTAAATCTTCACCGTTTTTTAGCGAGGAACTGCAGCTGGCTCCAGCGGTTTCCAGCGAAGCAGCCGAGGTGCTTCCTGCCTCCGTGCCGTCTGTGACCTGCGATGAAGAGCTGCTGTCCGTTTCAGAACCAGCTCCCGCCTGTGCAGCCAGAACACGAGCTAACTTCCTTTCATAGGTGGCCCGGGTGGTAGGCGTGATGGGGCCGCACTTCAGGTCCGCTCTCACAAACTCCTCAGACAGCTCGGCAGGACTCAGCCCCCTCAGCCTACTCAGAACCGCCTCCATGCTTCAGCTCCCTGCAACACAACATACAGCTTAGCAGTTATCAGGTCTCAATAATAAATATCATAAAAAAAATAAATACAAAAAAAAAAAAGGGATTTAAAAGGTTAAGAGATGTATCAGTTAGCCATGCCTGACCTGCTAATAACGACTTTAACCAGTCAAATTTGTCTAACAGGTGCAGTGTTATCCACATGTACAAGCCAAACAGTTAAATAAAATTGCATTAAAGTTAGTTAATGCGATAATTAACCGAAACATTATTACAGTATTGTAATACTTCTTTCTGTTAAGTATTTTACTTGCAGACTACCAAACACATTAGCGATGCAGAATCTGCCAATTTCACATTCTATTGCACACTGCTCTATTTGCACTACCTTTTATATTTTACTTTTTATATTTTTTTTATCCATATTTTTATCCTAAGTGTATATATTAGTCTATTTTTTGCATGCCTTATACCCACAGTGTTTTTAGAGATTTTTTATCATTTTATTTACCTTTTCCATATTATGTTTCATGTTGCACGATTGTACCATAAAAAATTCCTAGTTTGTGAACTCCTTCACTAACAATGGCAATAAACCTGATTCTGATCAAACGATTGACGCAACACCAAGATGCGAAACCATTTTAAATATTCCTTTCTGTTCTAACATATATCTCACATAACAAGCTATATCATAAATGAATTCAATTGTAAGGTCCTATTGTCATTTTGTGCATCTCAGATGTTGCTGCTATTTTCAAATATCCGTTACTGTAAAAATGTCCATAGCTGTATATTGGTTATTTATTCTCCAGGTGCACAGTTTTTATTTTGTAAAAACACTTTACAGAAGAGTATTTTATTGTTTATCTTTTAACTTCACCATTATGTTATTTTTATACATTTTTCTAAAGGTCCATATTTATATTGTTAGGATTATTATCATTGAAGATGTGTGAGTTTATTACACCTTGGTATTGGCTTCCTGTTGTGTGTCAGAACTGATGTTTTCCATAATAGTTAATCTGAATAGGACAGTTCCTCTGTCTGGATACACAGTTATAATCTTCATTCTGTGTGTGGCAAAGATTTGGAAATGGAATGAGAGCAATGTCCTTCAGCTAAGAACAAAGTGTAATATTTTGATAAGGCTGGAGCCATGGATGTCTAATCATCTGCTAACGTGTATGACGTAAAATATGAAGCTATGGCAGACTGGAGATGTATAAAATACCTTTTTAACTGTTAATCGGGGCCACTTCCTGAGAGGTGAGCCCGGAGGAGAGCAACTGCCTTCTGTAAACTCTAAACAATTTCTCTGATTTCTATCAGAATCTGTTGTCATCTCTCATGGTTATTTAATACATATAAGTTATGAAATGTTATTTAAAGAGTTTGTCCCGAGTGATCTCTTTTCTGGGAGAAGAACCGGAGAGATAGAGCTTCAAGGTGCATACACAGATCTTTAACAGTGTCAACATTTCTTCTGTAATTTATTGCTGCTGTAAACACCAGAATTTCCCCATTGTGAGACAGTTAGGGGGGTTTTCCTTTTCTGTTTGATTACGCATAAAGACTTTTCAAATTTGTGCATCTTTAAAGGTGCATCAAATTTAGGAAAAAAATGCAAACTAATATATAACAGAGGTGTCTTTATCTCTAGCTTTTATACAGTCTCTATATAGAGTAGAGAGTATATATTTAAATTTTGTCACATTCCACCACATTGATCAAAAATAAATGCAAGATATACAATACTCAACAGTAAAAAAAACATTTTCCAATCTTATTATGGACAAAAAAAGAAGTTTTAACAAACTGACATTAAAAATGACCAAAACACGTACAGAAATGATAAACGTTTCACTTCAAGCTTAATTTTAGGAGAAAGGCGACAGTAATGTTGGGCTAGCCTCAGCTGACTAGCCTGCTAAGCAGCAGCAGCATTGAGAAGCCGGGAAGTGAGCATTTAAAAGCTACACACGACTCCCAGCTACCCGGTCTGCACTGATCAGCGCGACCACTGCTGAATAAAGGGACAGTTTAACCCTCAGAGCGAGCTGGACACATGCAGTCCACACCGCTCTGTTCTTCCGCACGTTGTCACGCCCAAACATGTCATCCGAGATGGGTTTCGGACCGCACCGTCAGATAGGTGGTACTGATGCTGATTAATATCAGGGTTTGAACGATAGCATCTATCGGGGACAGCGTTGCTTTACTCACCGAGGAGCATCTCGCTCCGCAGACTCAGAGCAGAGAGGGAGCGTTTAGTTTTCCACTCATAAACTTAGACACAAAGCTCAAGACGGTCTGGAATAGTCTCATTGTTTACAACATATCCTGCGCATGCGCACTTTGAAAAGGGAGGGCGCTCGATGCATTCATGGCCTGTAGGAAAACTTCCACCGCACGGCTCAAAGGAGACGTACGGAGCAGGATTAGGGCCACTGAAAAAACAAAAAAAGTTAACAGATTTTTAAATTTTGTTTCAGTAGAATATGAGAAAAAAGTCAGAATTCTAAGATTAAAGTCAGAATTCCGACTTTTTTCCCATATTAAACAGAAATAATATTTAAAAAAAATCAGTTAACAT
Source organism: Cyprinodon diabolis (assembly GCA_030533445.1). Classification (NCBI taxonomy): domain Eukaryota; kingdom Metazoa; phylum Chordata; class Actinopteri; order Cyprinodontiformes; family Cyprinodontidae; genus Cyprinodon; species Cyprinodon diabolis. Next base: position 10,267,212 of record CM060073.1, read on the forward strand.
TTTTTTTCCCAGTGGCCCCAATCCTCTTAGCGACAATTAAAAAAACGATTAAAAAAGAAAATAAACACACCTCTTCTTGGACATTCTAACCAGATTAGGCCTGATAGACTGATCAATATTAATCTTTACTGTGATTCAATTATTCCAATATTTTTGTTGTGCTCTTTTCTCTTAAGACTGAGGGACAAGTTACCATTTTTGAACACATGCATACCCCTTACAAATGGAGTATCCCCCCCCGGCTGGATATACATCTAGCATAAGATCTATATCCAGCCATTCAGCAAAGATACTGCTACATGGCTGTACATCTTGACCAATTAGATGAGCCCTTGAATAATATATTACGTACTGTAAATTAAATTGGGGGAAAAGGTTAACAAGTCAAGAAAGAAGGTAAAAAGCTAATTGAAAAGTTATAAAGTTAGTAAGTAAATGATAACCTAAGTAAATGTCAGTGCCAGAATCAGCATTAAGGACTAAGGTTATTTTGTACCAAAGACATTTTTTTTCTTTCACTGTGAGTGTTTCATAAATTTCTTACAGAAGCACTTTTGTTATTTTTCCTAATTTAAATTTTCCTGTTATTATATTGACATTCATTTTTGCCATCAAAATATTCATAATATTCCATATTTTTTAAATGTTACAAAGGCGACAAGGTATAGTCCTGGATTCCAATAACACTATTGGCTTGAAATTTAGATTTTCAAAGTATTTCACTGAGTTCCCTATAAAGGATTAAATCCTTTTTGATTGCCACTTTTACCTGTTTCTAAAACCACTTTTCCAGCATGTTTACTTCTTGTTGCCCAGTATATCTTACTCACTAGCAGGGGTAAATGTGCTCATAATGTGATGAATAAATAGAGCATGATTGTCTTCTTGGTTTACAAAATGTTACAACAACTGGGTAATATTTCCAACTTTCTAAGTTAATCAGTAACCTGCTGAATTGGAACCTGCTTCTGGCATACTTTCCATTCTAGAGGTGTTTTGTGTGTGTGTGTATATTCAGAACATACGTCCAAATAAAATCTAGATCCAATGTACAATGGTGTTCTTTTTTCTTATTTCTGGAAACTCCAAAAAAACAAAAACAAAACAAAAAGAGACAACAAAAACACTAAACCCACCCTCTCATGTAGCAACACATGTCCACTGTAGTAGTACTATATTAAGCATTAACCATATATTTGAAAGGTCAGAATTAACCCTTTACAGGGAACACAGTAAAAAACTTTGAAAATCTAAATTTCAAGCCGATAGTGTTATTGGAATCCACGACTATATCTTATTAACTTTGTAACATTCAAAAGATATGGATATTTTGATGGCAAAATTAATGTAAACGTAATAACAAGAAATGCCAACATGCTCGAATATGTTAAGAAAAATAACAAAAGTGCTTCTATTAGAAATTCATGAAAAACAGTTAGAGTTAAAGAAACACCTTTTTTTTTTGGGTACAACATAATCTTAAACGCTCCCGACGTGCCGCTCCTACTGCTCAAAATATGCTGCGGGACCTTTTGCTGTGCCTTGACGTGCGTCAACCATTGACTTTGCACGTAAACTCGCTGCTTCCGCTGCGCCTACTGCGTCCGGTGTGAACGCAGCATTAGAGGCATTAATGCTGATACTGGCACTTACATTTTTTAGTTTAGAAACATAAATATAATTGTTAACTAGGCTTATTAACTTTTTACCTTTTTTTCTTTAATTGAACCCCCCCACTTCATTTACAGTAGGTAATATATCATTCAAGGGCTCATCTAATTGGTCAAGATGTACAGCCATGTAGCAGTATCTTTGCTGAATGGCTGGATATAGATCTTGTCCTTCTAGACGTCACTGAGGGATGGGAGGGGGATTCCATTTGGGTATGCAAGGGATCAATAACAGTAACTTTCCCCATAAAAGGTTAAGAACAGTGGAAAATGTTTTTTTCAAATAACAAACTTTGATTATATGAATCAATCTCCAGAAATTAACATGGGAATTGATTTAGAGTTGCAAAAATGTATACTTTTTAACGCCTATTTCAGTGCTCTGTGGACTGAAGGCTACCTGCCCATTGATGGTGGAGGGACATCCATTTAGCCTCCCTGTCTGGTCTTCATCTATGCACTTATTTAGGCTTAGATGTCTTCTCTTGTCGCTTCTCGCTGTATTTATTTGTTGTTTAATGTGAATATATCACTATAATCGATGTGCTGCATAATTACACTGTCATGTAATTAATTCTTAACACGTGAGTTAACATTAACACCAGCTATCTAATTTAGGAAAGAATCTATTCTAATTCTGGAGAATCAGAACTTTGAATTAATTAATCAATACCCAGCTCCACAATGGAAGATGGTGGTGTGACCTGATGTGTGAGCATTTTGTTTCCAAGTTGTGGAGAAAAGTATCCACCATCCAGGGAAGACACAGTGCTCAGTGGCAGTGCAGGACTTTGATCAATCATTTGGTCATCATTACTGGGCATATGTTGAATGGATTTCTACACACTTTAATGGAGACAGCAATACCTGCTGGATGTGGCCCCCATCAACAGGATAAAATGCCCTGCTACAAAAACTAACTTAGGACAGATGATGACTTTAGTTCATCTAGTTTGGTCTTCAAATCTTCAAGATCTCAGTCCAGCATCTGTCGAATGCACAGGAAATTATTGGTAGACACGTCTCCACCAATAATTTCCCCTTTTTCCCCCTTTCCGCTTATTTACTTTAGCCAAGGGTAACAGGTTGGGTGCAGCCATCTGTGTTCAGACCGTTTTGAGTCTGTTTATTTTTTGAGTTTTTATTTTTCCTCTCTCCTGCTGCTCCCGTGTCCCGCCTCTCAGTGTAACATCATCTGATCTGTCGCTTTGAGACATCTGATCTGCGTTCGCATTTCACTGCATACAAAGTAGCTACATAGTTGGAGGAGGAGAGACGCACAGCAGCACTCAGTGAATTTAACCAGCAGCTACTTTGATGTTTAAGTAAAAGTAAGGAGACGGATTGGTTAAAAAAATTTAGAGATCATACCACTGAAAAATCTGTTTGACATGCACAGCTTTTTCAGGTAAAAATGGCAACAGATTGTAAGTTTATACAAGTTAGTATTATAATGCAAGAAGTTTGATAAAACAAAGTTTGTTCTTCTTTACCAGGTAAAAAAAGCTTGGCTTCTCAGAGGACTATGACTCCCAGTCACAGCTTAAAAACATGTTTCCTTATTGTATAGATAGAATCAGACTTCAGAGCTTCTACAGATCTTGAAATGTTGTTTCTGGCATCATTATATTAGTTAAGAGATTGATAAATCTTCTTAAACTGAGCACAGAGAGAAGTAGGGACAGCTGCAGATTTAAAGGGGAAACAGATTTACTGGGATATGCAACATGCAATAAAATATATATACAAGTCTACCAGAAAAAAAAAAAACATACTATGCAGCATATCCATATTTTTCTGGATGGGTGGAATTGAAATTGTACTTCTAGGGATGCATAATATATATAGATTATGGCATCGGAATAGGAATTTATGTGTTTGGGCTCTATATAAGTAATGCACAAAAAGACATGTCTCTAACTATAAATATTAGTGTTATATAGTTCTTTTGTGTGCTCAAAAATAGGAAAGCATTCAATAAACATATGTTTGAGCTATTTTTTTGAAAATACAAAAACGTAATGAAAGCGTTTGGATGGATGCTGATGAAGGTTCTCAGTCATCCAGGTCATAGTCATTCCGTAAAAATTCAAAAAATATCCACTGGACTTGGTTTTCAAGATTTGAAGACGTTTCGCCACCTCTCCAGGAAGCTTTCTCAATTCAAATGTGTTTGGATGTAGTATGCGTTTGGATGGAGTAGTAGTAGTAGGTCCATCACCAATTTTCATCACAAAGTTACACCCTTGGTCGAATTGGAAAACGATCGGAACGCCACACCCAAACAGATGCTGCACTAATACGTGTCAGGGCCGTTTTAAAGAACCAGTAAACCATGAGGAAGATGGAAAAGATGTTGCTGTATTTACTTAATTTCCTCGCGGCGTGAAAGCAGCACCAACCAGTGAAAAGCAAGACCCGCTGGAAACAACAGATAAAAACGACAAAATTATACAATACCTGATATGGATTTTTGCTAACAAATCCATATCAGGTATTGGACATTACTAAATTGTAAAGGGGATTACAATTAAAAGTGAGATTACAGTGATTTAATACAGTCTACGGTTTGTCCAGCGCTATTAGCTACCTAGCATGACAAGCTAGTTGTTACACCCCGCTGACACTTGAGATGACATTTTTTCCATGACATTACTCTAAACGTGCTTGAAAACATCTACGCGGGTAAAACCGAATACTTTGCTGCCTGAAAATATATTTTATGTGAAGCAAACCAACCTCCAACTCCTCCTCTCTCCCCGGCTGCTAATGCTAGGGGTCTTCTCACCGCGACGGTTTCAAACTGCTCAGCATCAGGACCCGCTGTCGTCCAATATACTGCCTGAACAAAATTACGGCTTTCCGTGTAAATATAAAAATAAAAACAAAACGCAGAGCCAGGACAACACGGGAGATGTAATATAAATAGTGGAACTTTCTTTATCATGAATGCAATGAAATTGTTTAATCAAGAATAATTCCAGTCTTTGGGAAAATGAAACAAATCAAACAGCAAGGGTATAGTCCGAGTATGTCTGCTGTTAATGCCTGAAATAGGTCGGTGATATTTTTGTCCCTTTATACTTTACAGGAATACAGTGGCATAGACACAAGAAATAATAGTTAAGGAACACAAGGGCTGCAGCACAATTGCATGCAGAAAGAAACAATTACAACCCTACAATACAATCCCATTTTGATTTGTCACTGGAACTCTTATGCATTGATGTTTAAATTTTTTGCTCCATCAATCTAATAATAAAAAAACAAGGCATATATTACTATGAAAAACCAGTGCACCTTCCCATAACCCTTTGAGTTGACCAACATCAATTGGAGGATCTATTTTTCTCTGTAAATATAAGTACCAAATGTAACAATCAAAATAAACAAGCAATTGCACCCTTTTTTTTTTTAGACGTAACATTTTTTACAGGTTGCTTAAACAGGTCAGTTTTGATTAGTGTGCAAAGTCATTTCATGTGTTTTACTTACAATAAACAGTTCTTCAATAAGGATTAGTTTACCTATACAATGTCATATCAGCTTGCACACACCCTGACCAGGAAAAACACTCATTCAGAAAAAAAAAGTCCTATACAGCATTTCAAACATTGCTTAAGGCTTCTTTTTGCATACAAATTACTGCAGTCCATTTTAGACAAACATAGCTGAGAAACGTTTTCACACGTTGGAAATTAAGGATATGATTACCTGAAAAACACTGCATTTTAACAAGAGGCGATCAAAAAATATCTGAGGCAACTGTACATGACTTCCAACTTTACGAACAGGAGTGATACAGTTTCATTACAAACCATTGATGCAAATTAGTTTCATAACTATAGATGGGCAACATCACAAGTAAACAGGCACAAGTAAATGGAAGAACAGGTTGTAGTTTCTGTCACCTAAAACGCTTTTTAAAAGGATGGTTTCATCATTAAGCAGCATCAATACCACCAATTTTACAAGGAGGGGAACAAATTAGATTCTAGTGAAGAAAACTGCTAATTTGGGAGCAGAAAAAGGTTAACCTCAACCCCAACTGGAAACCATTAGAAAAAAAATAAAGATGGGGGGTCCTCATAAGGAAACTTAATTTGAATCATTCTAATTTATCAAGTCTTAATAAATAAATGTGTCAAAAGCATAACAAATTTAAACCACAGAAACAAACAAACAAAAAAAGCATAAAGCTATGGTATAGAAAGTATTACTTTGCAAAAGCACTTGTGTGCTGACGGGAGGAATGCCAAATGTTGGCAGCAATTATTAAGAGAAAGGGAGCTAGGGGCTCCAAAGTGCCTTTGTGGATAATTTGCCCCACTTCCTCTAAGAAAAGTTCTTTTGTTATGATTGCTGCTGTTCTGATTCGTTATTATTTTCCCCAACACATTTTGCTGCGCTCGGAGAGTTGGAGATATCGTTTTGAAGTCCCAGTTGAGCCAGTCCCTCCTCTGCGTTTGTCCAGGAATTCATTGATTCATGTACAGTCACTGTGTGTTCCTCCATCTGCTTCTGGAGGCTGTCCATCTCCTCCCTAACGGCCAAAAAAAAAACAACATTAATTTTAATACCAAACTACCATCTAAGAAAAGGTTTTAAAGACTCTCACAAAAAGAAACATCATATTTCATCACTTTTACAACTAAAAATTAGTGTATTTTATGTGATGGAACATCATAAAATAGAACAACAAGATGGGTATGGTGTCAGGGTTTTAACAAAAGTAACCCACAAGTGTGTATTATGTTCCAAGGCCACATTGAAGTCACCCATTTTCATTCACCACAAGCTTATATAATGCTAAATGAAGACATTTTACACAACATGTGTATAATGAACATCCCACAAGCACAATTCAGTCCTCATGAGCTTCGCTTAGCTGCATGAAGCTGACCCCTCACCCATGTGAAAAAACTTTAAAAATGGGTTGAATAGTGAGGGCTCTATCAGTGCACGTTTGTTAACTTAAAATTATTATAAAAAGATTATTTTTCAGTTCATCCAGAGGTCACATCCCCCACTAAGCTCTAAACTGAAGCACAGAGGTCTACTTTTTTAGTGCCACTTTACTGCAGATCTGTGCTGCTTCTGTATTTCAATAAAAAAAAAATAACAAAAAAATAAAGAAAAACTGGTGAAGTACAGTATTGCAACACCCCTTAATCAATATTTTATAGCATAATCTTTTGCTGAAATTGGGACTAAATCATTTGGAATAAATCCCTCAGTCACTATATAGAACAGGGACTCTATAGTGAGCTCAGTTAACTGACCATTCGGACAGATGATCACTACTTTTCACTCCCTGTTGGTCATGTGACTCTGCCTCCCCCGTACGATGCCTGCACCATCTTTGTTATTTGTCACCAACGTCAGGTAGCGACAGCGAGCCATTTTGACAACAAATCCCATAATGCTTTGCGAGGAGAGCTCTCGGCTAAAAGCATCCTGCGATATAGCTCCCCGTTTAGTGATCATGGATGACTCCCACTACCCGATCCGTCCCGGAAGCACAATCCGTCCTGCGCTTGCTCATTTGCACATCCAGATATACATCCGAGTTGCCCTTTATTTTATTTTTTAAAAGAACTAAATGACATTTTTCCCTCCCCAAAAATAGTAAGCGTACTAAAATATAATGTGTTAAAGGTTAATAATGTATTTCCTGAGAAAACAAATGCCTTAAAATCCTTTATGTTTTATCACTTGTCTATGCCCAATCTGCTCGGGAAATGAGATCCTACGCTACTTCTGGTGGATAAGAAACAAAAGATAAACATGGTTTAATCACATTTTGCTGGACTGCTCTGACCATGTCTGACAATGACGTCAGAGAAGCAGTTAGCAGACGAAAATATAAAAAGCATCAAGATTGTCTCACAAAAGTCATAAAACATTTAAAACGTTTATCAGCATTCTTTAGTGAGTTAAGGATAGAAATAAGTAATTTTAGTACCATAATTATATTATTTATGGCCACCCGGATGTATATCTGTTCGCGCATCCGCAGGATGGATCGTGCTTCGGGGACGGATCGGGTAGTGACAATGATCACTACTTTTCAAGGAGCATTGTGGGAAATTTTGAGTCCACTGCTTTTTTATCTAGACTTTCGGACACTCATTTAAAATGGCTTAATCACTATATAGTGCCCAATCAGATTCAGGTCTAGGGAATCAGAGGGCCAGTCCATAGCTTCAATGCCTTCATCTTGCAGGAATTGCTGACTCTAGCCTCATGAAGTCTAGCAATCTCCTGCATTAGGAGGAACCCAGGGCCAACCGCACCAGCATATGGCTTCACAAGGGTCTGCAGATCTCATCTCGGTACCTTTTAGCAGTCATGCTACCTCTGGCAAGCACATGAGGGCTGAGCGGCCCTCAAAAGAAATGCCACACCATTACTGACCCACTGCCAAACCGGTCAAACTGAAGGATGTTGCAGGTAGTAGATCAATCTCTACAGTCTCTTCAGACTCTGTCATGTCCATCTCAAGTGCTCAGTTTGAACTTGTTTTCATCTATGAAGAGCACAGAGCACCAGCAGCAAATTAGCCCACCTGGTGTTCTCTGGCAAAAGCTAAACATCCTGCACAGTGTTGGGCCCTGAGCACAAACACAATCTGTGGGGGTCGGGCCCTTGTTCCACCCTCACGGAGTCAGTTTCTAATATGCGTATTTGTGGGCTGCTGCAGGTCGTTTTTGCGTCCCTTTAATTTTTGCGAAGTATATCTAACTATTTTAGTCTCTAGCTGATATGCAGCCAGAGCTCTAATTAAACAATTTAGTTCAAAGCAATTTCATGTGGAGTTGAAATCCCGTTCTCCTTTAACTGAGAATCTGTGACAATATTTCAACGGTTGTTGTCCTGCTTGATATTGAAGCTCCTCCCTGCACATCTGCAGCTTCTATCTTCATCCTTCTATTACCTCTAAGCAGTTTCTCTGTCCCTGCTAGGAAAAACATCGTCTGATCATGATGCTGTCATCATCACGGTAATGCGCCATTTTATTTCTACGACCACACATGGAAACATCCTAACACATTCTACACAAGTTTGGAGATGTAAAGCTGCACTAAGGTCAAGGGGAACGAGCGTTACTTGGGACGTAGTCTTTTAGAGATAAGAATTAGCTTACTTGAGTTGTCGTAGACAATTGTGCAGGTTGTTAAGAGGTTCCTTGTTAACAGAGGTTGACGGTTTCAGTAATTCATCGAGCAGGGAGGCAGGCACCGGGCAGTCTGGGATCTTAACTGGGGTTACTGGGTTCGATGGGTTCCCTTCACTCTTCATCTCCATGCGCTGCTGCTCGGACATCATCACAGGGTCATTCTCAGTCATTTCTGACACGGAATTATATGAAAACCACTTGCGCTTTACCTTCCGGAGACGACTCTGTTTGAGGTCCTGTTTGAGCTGCTGGTTCTGCAGCAGAACGGTCTTCATACTGTTTCTCAGCTCCCCCACTTTGGCCTGAAGCATGAACTTGTCCTTTCTGGTGCTGCTCAGCTCTTCCTGCACAGTGTCCAGCTCCACCTTGATGTTCTGGTGCAGAAACATCCACTTTAATTTTAAACAACTTCACAAATTGAAAAGTAAAAAAACAGCAGAAAAATTTTGTGTTCCTGACCAAAATAAGAAAGTTATTTTTTTCAGTCACTGCAAAATGCATTTAAGCTAAATATTATGCAGCAAACTATTGTGACTATCACAGAAAAAAGTGAAATCTTACCTGCAGGGCAATCTGCAAGTTGTCCAGCTCTCTGTGGTGGCACTGTTCCATCATCTCTAGCTGCTGCTTCTGTGCCTCTATCTCCCTCTGCCTCTGCTCCACCTCCCACTTCAAGTCCTCAACCTGAATCAGCAGAAAATGTGAGACATTCATGCAACTCAGAGATATTTGATCTACAACAAGAGATGAGTTAGAGAAAATCTGATTCAGTTGTTATAAAACTGAAAGGTTGTGCAACCAAACAATGGTGTCAAATGCAGAATCAGAAAAGTTAGCTTTACTGTAAAACAATTTGAGGATTAAAGTGCTTTAGTTTTATTTTAGAATATAGATGGGGACGGTTTATACCTCCTGGTTGGTGAGGGGTTGCTTGGCTAGTTCCTCATCAAGTTGTTTTCGTAGGATCTGGAGCTGAGAATGAGCCTCAGCAAGTTCCTGCTGGAACCTGGAAACATCCTGAGCGTGCTGCTCATCCTGAGCCCTGCAGGGTGCGATACATTCAACAATAAATCAGAACTGAACTGTACAGAACCCTAATGAAGTCATCAGTCAGAGCAAAATGCACATACTGTAACTTCTGAGCTTCGCTCTGCAGAGCTTTAACCAGGTCCTCTTTAGCCTGCAGGTCTTTCTTAATCTCGGACAGCTCCAGCATGGCTGCCCTGTAGTGCCGTCTATTATGGGCTGCCTCCGCCTTTGCTGCTGCCACCTAAGGGAGAAAAAGAGAATAGTTTGATAAGATCTAAAAACTCTAAAGCATTGCAGGATGCTAAGTGACATAAATGTCTGATAAAAAAATTAACCCCTTTTAAATGACCCTAGAGATTCTTAAAGGACCAGAAAATTACATTTTGTCTGGATTCTTTAGAGCAGTCAAGCTGAAGAGTGGAGTGGGGCTGATACTCTTATGTAAAAAGGCTAGCAGTATAACTGGGTTTATTTGTTTAATTTAGATGTTTAGCTAAGTCCAAGTCATCAAACTGTTTGTATTTGTGGCATCTGACCCAAATAAAATATAAATACCATCAATTTTCCTGCATATTTCTGCACAATTTATCATGACAATATATTGTTTCAATATAAGACTGAAGTTATTGCAAAGTCAAAGTGATCATGACTGTTTTGGTGAATGTTTAGGTTTTTCCCTTCATCACAATCTCACAGCTGCACTGTGAGCTGCAGCACCTAAGGTGTGGTTATCAAGGGCAACAAATGTTCATCCTACAGGTCAAAGCTGTTATTAGAAGGCAGAGTGTGCATTAGTGGTTCTTCAGATGTAATATGAACCAAATACTAAACCCAGTATGTCCCTTGTGATTGTTGTATCCTTCCCATTGCCACTACACCATGGGAATTTGATATTGTGAAAATTACTTCCAAAATCTATATTTTTTCAAATTAAATTTAGCTTTAAGTATATGTTTACTAAACAAAGAAAACATTTTGACAGTTGAAATTTGAAAAATTTTGAAAGCCAGAAATTAAAGTTTGAAAAAACATTTTAAGTTTTCAGAGCAACTTTGGCAGTTTTTTCTCAGATTTTTAATTTCAATATATATATATTTTTAATTCCTTACATTTTTAGATTTTTTTTTTTTATTTATTTCAAATCTCTTCTTTTCAGTTCCAGGCTTATGAATTACATTGTTTTCAAGTTGCTTTTTACAGATCATGTTTTCTTCATTTCAAGTCCTACACAAACGTTCACTCATGACGAACTCAATTGATGTGTACGAGTTTGCTGACGGCGTCCAGCCCACCTGTACTGGGCCCTTTGGAGGCTGTGAAAATTAGGAGGCCGGAAGAGTTTAGGCTGTAGATTTGAACAGGTCCAGCCTTCTCCAGTTGACACCGCCCCTCACTCGCCATAAGCTGTCGCCTAGCAACCGTGACAGATGACTCTCAGAACAGGCAAAGATTGAATGCCTGACTTCTCACTACTGTTCTGCGTGCCAAGTTAATTATTGAGGAGCTTCAGCAGCAGTACGATCGTCGCGAATATCATATTTATATCCCCAAACTGCATAGATATTAGAATCGGTGCTTAAATTTCAGCTAAACCCATTTGGACAGGGACAGATAAAACCTTTCAATAAACCTAATATCACCCATGGCATATCTGACTCACAAACAATCTAAAATAACTATTTTCATTCATTTCAGATGAAACTATTCACATACTTGTATTATAATAAACTGCTCTTACAATATTCACAACTGTTTCTCAGCATTTCCCTGTTTCCTCTGAGCACAGAGCAGCTGGCTTGCTTGGACTCGCAATGAATCATGGGATATCTAAGGCTATGGAATACACAGTGGACCTATGCTTTAAAACAGGCAAAAATAAGGCTACAATTGTCTGCATACGAAGGAGAGTCTTTGAATCCAAAGAGGCCACGGCGCCGCACTATGACGTGATCAGCCGACAAATCTGGCCTTCAGAGGACACAGCCGCTGGATTCGAAAATAACAAATGACCAATAAAAATGTTGTTGCTAATGTCCATGCAGACAAATGGAAATGTGTCTTTGCTCATAACTCCAGATGGAAGCCCCCAGAGACCAGGAAAAGGTGATTTGGAAATTACAATTTGAAAAAAAAAATTGCAGTTAAAAAAAATCTGAATTATTTTCAATCTGAAAAAAAGAAATTTGAAGAAAATATCAAATCTGTAAAAAAAAAAAAATAATTAAATAAATTCAAAGATAAAAGAAAAAGAAACAAAATCTGAGAAAACAGCCAAGTTATTCTCAAAAACCTTTTCCTGATCAAAAGGTTTTTAAAAATTTCATTTCTGAATGGCATGTTTTTTAAAATTTCAATTCACCAAACTTTCTTGCAGTGAAAACTGAAACCACAGGAAACAACATCAAGTTTTGAAAAAAAATGACCTGTAACATGATTGGTAAAAAAAATAAAAATCAAAGGAGGGAAACCAAAGATTATACATTTCTTTGCTAAATTTTGAGAATGTTGCTCTTCTCTATTCCACCCAGTTTCACTCACGCTCTAAGAAGTCTCCTTTTCAAAAAGCTTTGTCAGACTCCAAGGGAACATTTATTTGCCCGTGATTCAAAAGTTAACGTCCTTACCCAGCCCCATTGGACACACCTGGATCCCCACAGTGAACTAAAGGAGTTTCCTCACTGTTTAATCCAACCACACCTGTTCAAGTTCTATTTTTAGCTGCTTGCATCAAACCAACATACCTGCTCCTTCAAGTCTTTCACTTTGGTTTTCTCTTTCTCCAAAGCATGCTGTAAAGTTTCAACCAACTGCTTCATTTGTTGGTCCTCCTCTTCTTTCCTCTTGAGAACAGCTTGGACCTGTGTGGAACGATGAAACAACATTTCTTTAAAAAAAATGTCTAACATTCATTTTCTTTATCGAGATGCAGACATTAATTGTCCACCTGCAAGTTCAGCTGAACAAGATCTGCCTCCCTCTTGGCTAAGGCAGACTCCAAGATGTTGGCGTGTTCCCGCAGTGCATTATGGGACTGGGATAAACCAGCAAGCTTCCCTTTTTCATGCTCTAGCTCCAATGCTAACTTCTTATTAGCATCTTCTAACTTCCGGATCCGCTTCTTGAAGCACCGTGACTCCTGGAGCTGTGAAAACAACCGGAAACATCAAGTCTCACCCACATATTCCACATCCTCCGTCACCGCTCCGCTCCGTTCACGTACGTCCTGCGCAGCACTTGCGCAATCATGTTAATCAATGAGAACTGTTGCACATCCAAGTACGTTTTCTCCATCCGTCACCATCAAAATACGGAGGGAGCCAAGGTATTTTTGCTCCACTCTTGTCCGACCAGGTCAAGATCCGCAATTGCAATCGCACCAAACAGGAAAAAGAATGCCGAGAAGATCCGGGTTGTCAAATTAATATATGTCAACAACAGATCGGTAACTACAAATTAGATCATAATTCCTATATATTCCCAAAAACTAAGGCCGTTTAATTAGGCTAAATTATTGGAAGCAAACTACTAGTATTTCAAAATACCAGGAAGCACATTTCTCATCTCAATCAAAATATAAATTTTATACCGAGATGCTTAAAAGTTTCATTAAATCAGTCACAACTAGGGGTGTAAATAATAATCGTTTTGTATCGATGCATCGATCCAACAGCCGACGATCCGATGCATCAATACGTCCGCAAGAGGATCGATTCATGTTTTTTTTTTCCTCCGGTCTATTTTTATCCATTTGCTCCTGGGCGTAATTCTCCCTCCCGTGCTGCGGTGGCACTAAACCTATTTTGCCCTCCTACCTCGCTTCCTGGTTATACTCTGACAGCAGTGTGTTGCAGTGAGCTTGACAGACATTTTTAAATTATTCTCAATATTGAAGCGTGGTCTGTGCTACACACTGTGGGTCCAGATTCGGCCGAGGCGGCGAGTAAGTGGGGGCGAGTTTAGTCCGACGACGGAGGGACATGAGGGCCAGAAAGAGCGGAGATCCAGGTGGAAAAAGGATCCCAGCGTTCTCGCGCACCTCGCTCTTCTAGCGGATCAAACTTCACGAGTTGTTTTTCCGCAATTTCGGTCATAGAACAAAACAAGCCGGGCTCCTGTCTGAGGCGCTGTTTGCGGTCAGCTACAATTTGGAAGAGGTGCAGCGGAGCGTCTGGAGGGGGCGGGGACGTCTAGAGCCGAGGTATTGAATTGCACTCATTGCACTGATTTTCTGCAGTATTTTTGCAGTATTTTTTGATGCAACTTTTCTGCTTCTGTTATTTGCTGTTGTTTCTCAAAAAAATGCGTAAGGATATTACAGCTTTCATTGATTTATTTCAAATTTGAAACATTGTCTAGCCTGTAAGGTGTAAAAAACAAAAAAAACAAAAAAAAAAACAATCGAATCATATCGTGGAGTATTTTTGAGTATCGAAAATATTGGAATCGTTGGGTCAGGAAATCGATACTGAATCGAATCGCCATGAAGGGTGTGATTTACACCCCTAGTCACAACAGCTTCCAAAAGCGCATCTGACAACTTCAAAAGAAACTTCTTATCCAAGGCATGGATGAAGAGATTCTGAGTTTGAAATGGAGAAGAAACCAATTATGTGTGATCCTAATTATTACAAAGACCCACAACAAAAAGAAAATGTTTGTGCAGAAACGTATGTGTGTGACTGATGCTAATAGTGAGTTTTAATGATGTCATATTAAATAAAGCGTTCAGTTCTGCATGTTTTTCTCCTATGAATTAAATAATAATATCGTGCACACTCTCCTTGAGCTCCAGGGAAGCGGAGCAGAACGGGAGGCTGTAGGCTTTGCTTTGCGCAGGTGTTCTCGAATAGAGAGGGGCGGTCATGGAGAATATGGGATTTCAGTATCAGAGAAAATCTAGTCCGCTGATCATTAAAGCTGAGGTGTGTTGGTTCACCTCATCCTCCAGCTCCATAACCTTCTCCTGATAATCCTCCAGCTCGGTGGAGGTGAGCGTGATCACCTCCTGTAGCTCCTTCTCCAACATGGTCTTGCTCTTGGTCACAGTCTGCAGCTCGGCTTGCAGAGCCTCAATCTTTTCCTGAAGAAAAGATAAAAGAGAAAGATGCTTCAACAGTTTGCTAACCTTATTCACGTCCCAGAAACAATTCAGGGATTGAAGTTTCAGCTGTTAGCAGAACCCATGTAGCCACTACAGAAAGGTTTTATTATGAGACACCACCACCAATGTTAGCCTTTACGGTAGGGAGTCTGGTTACATGCTGAAGAACAGTAAGGATCCATAGTCTATAGACATTACCTGTAAGGCCTGACTGTTTCCTCCATCTGATACCTGGGCCCTGAGTTTCAGCAGCTCTGCCTCTGCCGTCTCCTTCTCAGTCAGAGCCTCTTGGAGCCTTCTGCTCAAAATGCCGACAGCATTCTCGTAGGCTTTATGTTTGGCTTTCATTTCCTTCTGAGCGCTGGTCAGATCTGTTCCCAGTCTCTTCATGCGGACCTTCTGCTCTGAGATGGCCCTGTTCCGATGCACATGAGAAATTAATCAGACGGCTTTGCTGCCAGAATTATGCTTCTATGAAAATATATTTTTAAAAATGCAAACAATACAGCCTGGAATGTGGATGTTTCTGCATATATTGTCTTTTAATCCTATAAGAGCCATCCTGTATTTGTGTCGCTAAATAAAGCTCTGAGGTATATATATAGAGGATTTCTGTGGGAATATTTCTAACTCCTGAAATCTCTAAGCAGCACATGACTCACTTTTTGGCTTCAGCCTCCATTTGCTCCACCTGTTTTCTCAGGCTCTCGTTCTCTTGAGTCACTGCAGTGAGCTGGCTTTGATCAAACTGTATAGACTGAGCAAAGACGGGACACACAATATTCTTCTTAATACCAAAGTACTCCCAATAAAACACAAATTTACTGAAAAACGGGATAAATGATAGTACCTGAATTTGGGTTTCAAGCTGATCCCTCTCCGTCTGGATGGCCTGCAGGTGGGCCTCCATGCTGTTCATCTGCTCTTGGACTCTTGCTACCTCCTTCTGCAATCGGGCCTGCTCCAGTTCGGCCTTCTGCTTCTCTCCCTGGATGCTCAGCAGCTCCTGCTTCAGGTCCTTCACTTCAGCCAGCAGACGTTTCTTGGTGGATTTGAGCTCACTGATGAGCTGGTCCTTTGAGATGGCATCCCGACGGTACGCTTCCACCATCACCTGTGAAAAAGAGCATTTTTTTGTCTGATTAAAGGTTTAGACAGAACAAAATCACAATGTGTTTGTTTCTCTTCTCGGTGGAAACCACTGCTGTTTGAATCCTACCGCCTGTTTGAATTTTGGTCCGATACATTTGAAACTGGATTGGAACGTAAAACTGAATGAAACCAAACATTTTTTACCCACTGCCTGAAATTAGATGGAAAAAAAGAACTTTTCTCCCCATCTAATTAAACATAATCATTTAATAGAGAAACAAAAAACCAAATTCTCCATTTCTGGGAAACCATTTTTGTGAAATCTGGACTTGTTTTAGGAAAAACCTTAAGCGGTAATTCCCTGTTAGACCGCAGTACTGGGGGAAATCCTGTAAGTCTCTTTCTGTGACAATCTTAATTATAAGGCAGACTTTCAAACCGGATCACAAAAAATACATAAATAAAAAATAAATCCAGGACTCTAGCCTACTTGTCAGTTACAGAACAATTAAAAAATAACCAATAACAAATCATAGAAGCGTCTGTAAAATTCAGTGTGTGGTGTGTAGTGTGTAGTTCACTTCACAAATATTGGTGTGGAAAAACGTTCTCCTGTGTGGGAAAACTTTGGAAAAAAAATAAATAAATAAAAGAAAAAAAAACGTTCCATCCCACTGAAGTTTCACAGCAGCAAACTAGTTTAAAATGGTTCATCTAAACCGTGAGGGTTGAGGCTTTGACAAAAGCAGATTGATTTTTTTGTTGCCCTGTCAATCAAGCCCCCTCCCCTCCATGTGACGGCTTGTCAGAGCAACAAAGCAACCGTTGCTACATTCATGCAGACATGTCAACAGGCACTTCAGGCATTCATCGGAGAAGCTGACTGCCATTTGGCTTTTCAATACATCCTCCCACAACATCATCAGCATCAGCCGGTTGGGAAATTTATGAGAAGTAGATGAGATTTTAAGAGACAATCTATGCGGTGAAGGATAAAGGATGCGTTACCTTCTGCTGCTGGAACTGCTCCTTTAGTTTCTGAGCTTGTTTCTTCAGGGAATTATTTTCTTGTTGTAGAGTTTCCACCTAGAAATGTTGGAACATTTCTGAATAAAATGAACATTTTGAATCGTTGTAAAATCCATCAGTGCTGTCTTTTACCTGATTTGCTTTGACCTGGACTTCTTGCCTGAGCTGGTCCAGTATATCAGAGGCCACCAGAACTTCCTCTCCCAGCCGCTCGGCTCCTTCATCCAGCTGGCTCTTATCGGCCTTGGCTGCCTGCAGCGCGACCTCCAGGACTATTTTTTCATTCTGGAGGAACTGAATGGTGTCATCCTTAGCGGTGCTCTCTGTCTGCAGCTCATCCAGCTGGGCCTCCAGCTCCTGGTACCTGGCTTCCAGCTGGTTGATGGACTGCTCTTTGGTTTGTAGGTTCTCCTGAGTCGTTGTCAGCTGGCGCATCAACTCCAGATGTTCTTTCTGAAGTGACTGCAGCTGCAAGTCCTTTTGGCAAAGTGTCAACTTAACCTAACAGAAAAATGTCAGATATAGTTTAGAAGAAGGCAGTCTCAGGAGAAAAACAGGCTTCCCAGCAGTTTGAAATGACTACCTGCTCAAGTTCCCTCTCCAGCGTTGTGGCTGTGTTGGCGAGTTTAATCAGGTGCTCTCGTTCTTCCTCCAACTCCTCCAGTTTGTGCTGAAGATCATCTTCCACCATGGTTTTTGCATCCTGGATCTGCTTGTAAGCGGCTTCCTGGGTCAGCATGTCTGCCTGCATCAGACAGGGAATTCAAACAGTTCAAATCTGGCACCAGATAAGGTTTTATTAGCTTTTAAAGGAGATGACTGGAGGATCTACCTCAATGCTTTGCAGCTGCACAGCGATGCGCTCCTTCTCTTTAATGGAACGGTGTTGAGTCTCAGTCAGTTGATGGGAAAGTGTCACATTCTCCAGCTTCAAATGCTCCATGACGCCATACTGATTCATCTGTCCGGCCTTTGAAGGACAGAATGATGTCAGAGGGGGGCGGCAAGGTGCAGCTTGTTTGATGCCACTCTGCTGAATTTTACCTGCATGTTCGCCATTTCACTTTGCAGTCGCACTCTTGCCTCCTGGGCCAGGGATAGTTGCTGCTGGTACCACTGTCTGACCTGCTGCAAGGAGTCGATCTCAGCCTGCGAGGTCTTTAGTCGGCTCTGCAGGGTGTTACGCTCCAGCTGGACCTGCTGAAGCTGACCCTGAAGGCCTGCCATCTGCTGACGCAAGTCATGAACTGCAATAAAAACATAAACCTATAAAAAACAAAGTTCCCAAACATGCCTCTCCCTTCAGCCCCCCTTCAGGTTAATCACCTGTGCTGTCCCTTGAAGCCATAGTGTTTTGCAGCTCCTGGACCTTCACCATCAGCCTGTTGTATTGGTCCTCAGACACTTTCAGGTCATTGCTCAGAGAAGTCAAACTGGCGTTCTTGCTCTCCAAGCTGCCCTGGAGCTCCACCATCGCCTTCTCTAGTTGGCTGCAGTTCTGTCGCAGTGTGCCGACTTCTGTAGTGAGAGCACTTTGCTTCTCTTGGCTCATTTGAGCCTCTTCCTTTTTAACTTGTAGCTGAGCGTTCACTGTAGCCAGCTGGGCCTGAAGCTCCGTCTTCTCTTTGAGAGCCTGGAGGTAAAAGAGTGACGTTAGAGCAAGCATGCCAAATCTTCCTTGTATATCTAGACTAGAAAATACTTAATGGGTGGCATCCATCTTTATTTGCCACATCCAAGTATACGCTCAGCTTGTGATCTGCCACTTTGTACAATAAGCATTTACTGATTATTTTAAAATGTATAACCTGCAACTGCATTCAGATGAAGTTACTTTTACTGTGAGCTTAAGTTTGAAACTTCAATATTCTTAGTCAGTTAATCTACTAGAAAAAAGCACAATCAGCCAGTGGCGGCTGGCCAATAGAGGGCGTTAGGGTGCCGCCCCATCCACCCAGTGACCCTGATTAAGACATAAAATAAAAAAAATTTTTAAAGTATGTTTTTCTCATAATTTAATTTTAAATTCAAATTTTAAATATTTCAAAATTTATTGATATGTACTGTTTATATGTGCAAGATAAATATTTGATCTTTGATGACGAGTAAAGCTTTATTTCATTTTTCATGGGATTAGTGATGTATTTCCGCCTTAGGGCGCAAGAATGTTTACCAATTTAAAAGTTGTAGATGCGCAGTAGCTCCTCTGATGGCCCAGGGTCCAGCTAAGCAGCGACCTGAGGTGACAGGAAGTGTATTTGCTCACCACCTCCCGCCACAGCATAGACGTGATTGACAGGTTGAGTCGCGGAAGTTAGAGACACATTGGAAAGAGAGAAATAGCACAAGAAACGTCCTTTTCCAGGACCTGGTTTAGCTACAAGGATTGGCTAACTGCATGCAGCGAGGCTAACACTTTATTCTGCTTTCCCTGCCTCCTTTTTCAAACGTCAGGATCTGACCTGGCATAGATAAAAACAGGTAGAACTGATTTAAAGCACGTTTTAGAATAGGCACAGAAGAATTAACAATCTGGGATTCACATGGAAAATAATATTATATACTTTTATAGTACACTATATGATATTATTTATAGTGTACTTTTTCTAGATGTTCTAGATGTTTGTTAATTTGCATAGTTGCACTTAAATAAACACATTCTCAGAAAATAAAAATATAAAGCTGACTAATAGCTTCTCCATTATTAAACTGGTACATCATTTTTTTAGGTTCGTGACACTATATTGGTACATGTAATTCACAGATTTGCCTTCATAAAGCCTCAGAAGGGCAAGATTTATGTAAATAAAGTAAACCTGTACAATTAATAATTTTTTGTTTTTATGAAGTGTTTTTACAATGTTTTTTGAATTTGTTATGAATGCCAACAAGGCATAAATTTACTGCTGTGATAACTTGGTAAACGTTTGATTGGTTTTTGGTATATGTCTATTTTGAATTTATAGCAAATCAGCTTGTCCTGAGCACAGCTCCATCATCAGGCTTCTGGATGTTTTAATTAGAGAGAAAAAGGTAAACAAATAATTTTTACAATAAGTGAAACATCAGAAACCTTACTTAGATAAAGAACCTGTGTTTTTTTTTGTGAGATATACAGACAGTTTTAGTTCTTTCAGATCGCTAGAAAATGAAAGCTAGACCTGTTTACTTAACAGGAGGACTGACGAAACATCAAAGTTAATTTATAATATTAAGAAATATACTTCATTAATTCAAACATTGTGAAATTAAATTGTATTTTATTTATTTATTTAGATTTAACTTCTGTCCCATACAGTATGCAGGGTTAAAGGGGACAGAATTGAAAAAATATATAATAAAATAATTTATGTAAACTTAACATCAAATAAATATAACATGAAATGAGTAAATCTATCAAATTACCCATGGAATGATCAAATTATGACTTTTTAAAAACTAACTTAGTTCAAAATCTACATTAATATATATAATATAAACTGTCAATTTGACCAAGGAAACTCAATAGGCGGGATTAAGACGGCTCCGATAGGAATCCTCACATCGAATTGGCTGGAACAAGAACTAAAATTTGCTTAGAGTCAGAGGCTAATGTCTTTGCCGTGAAGTATTGAAGTAATTTCAGAAATGGTTTTTATTTACTATAAACTCTGGGTGAACGTAATAGAACAGTTTAACCCTACAGCTACTGTGCAATGGTTGTGTGGGTCTGGAAATGGAATTAATTGGAGTTCCCCCTTAGCTATGTATTTGTTTACCAAAGGTTTGGTTTCAAAAATTGTACTTTAAGCCATTATGTGGGTCAGAGAACTAAAAAGTCTAGATTATTTCTAATAATAAAATAAAGGGCTCAAGTACAAAATACAACATGGGAGTTAAAAGCTCCCTGCAAAAACCATCTAGAGTTAAGTAATAAAATCCTTACATTGAGTGTATTTACCCTTAATTTTAGTGGATAAATAAGATGATTTGCCATGGAGTTTTTTTACTTCTAAAACAAGATAATTATATAATATGCACTGGAAATAAGACAAAGCATTTATTTTTCTTATTTAAATGTAAATTGTTTTGTTCCATATGCAAAGTATCCCAATTACCTCCTCAATTCAAGAAAAAATGCAATTAATTTAAGCAAAAATGACTCATTTACATTTTTATTTTTTACAGTGCTGATAAGTTTGTTTTTAATTTCATATTATTTTAATTTATTGTACCTCTTTATTATTTTCTGTTTATTATGAAGTTTTTAGGTTCTTGTTTTTAATCAATACTTACTTATGTTAAACCAAAAAATACATAAAGGTGAAGAACAAAAACAAGAAAAATAATTTGTAAAATGTGAAAAATAATGAAAATGAAAAATAAAATTATATTAAAAAAGGATAATTTAAAAAACAACAGAAATATTACCCCATTATTAGTGTTAAGGCAACATGTGTTTTGCTGTAAACTCTTGTTCAAATGGCCTGAAAGCAAATCTAAGCTATTTTGCTTTGGGGTGTTGAACCAACCATTGTGTAGAGGCATTCGGTATAAAGTAGGGCCCAGACTTTAACGCGAACATTTAGATAAATTAATTAGAAACATTTTAACACCTTAAAAAAAGGAAACAATTAATTGGATAAAACCCAAAGTGGGAACCTTTGTACTCGTCGTTTCTTTTACACCCGTAAAAATGACACACAGCAGGATCTCAGCTGTTGGTCCTCAGGGGATATTAAAGCTTAAACACCATCATGGTTCCAACCGAATACCAGTTCTGAATAGAGGAGTATTTACCAAATACCTTAAATCAGTATAAACATCTAAGCTACGGCTGAAGTGCGTTCGTGGTCGCCATAAGAAAAGTTACATATCCTAACGGTGCGGACAATTAGCAATACTGTACGCCTGTTGCTATATATTTTTGTGCTATAGCTAATGTTCATGGGCTGTTAACACTTCTATAGATGTAATTTTTAACAAATATTGTATAAAATATAAGGGCTTTAAAAAAAAAGCTAAAATATTTTACATTTTAACTAATCTGATGGTTGAACAACCTAAAAAGTTGGATTAAAAACAATACAAATATGTAATGTTGCACTTATAGAATTCTTTATTCAATGTTAAGGAGGAAAAAGGGTTTCTGAATTTCTAGAATTTCTATTAAAATGTGAATCATATCAATTAACTAATTAAATTGATTGAACATTTTCAGCGAGTTAGCACCACTATTATGAATGTAAACAGAATTTTATAGTATTCAGTAGAACTATTGATTTAAAGAATAAATACATGTTGTGCCATTTTCATATTACCTGACTGGCCTCAGATGACAAGGACTCCAGCTGCCCCTCAAGCCTCATTTTCTCTTTGAGCACCTGAAGCATTTCATCGTGACCCATCACTGAACTCTCCAAAGAAACACTAAATCAAAGACATTTTAGCAAAAGAGTTTAAAAAAAATGAACCGCATAGGTGCCAGCTTTGTTGATAAGGGCAGCATTAATAATCCTGGAGGAGTGAATATCACCTGCTGGAGAAGCTGTCTCTCCGGCTGCGAGGCTCTGCTGTCTCTTCCCTCTCCTGCTCCATCTCCAGCAGATGCTGCTCATCGCTCGCTGCCTGCAGCACCTCCTGTAAGGATGGGAACTGTCCCATGGCCTCCGGGGCGATCTCCCTGCCCTCCACTGTGTACGGCCCTTGTTGCCTGTCCACAGCAGCGGAGAGCATGCCGTAGGTTCCCCTCGTGGAGACGCTGCTGTAGGAAGAGCTGTCGCTTTCGTTTCCATCGTTTCCTGGCTTGGCTCCTGCTTCACTCCCATCAATCTCTGACAAACTGTCATTAAGCTGAAGGGAAGAACTCGCTTTAATGTCCGTCTCACAGGTGCTGCTCTCTGACATGGTACTGACTTCAGACAGTATGGACACTGAGCTGACGGAGGACCGAAGAGAGCCCTGGCTGACATCTGCTGAGGTTATCCCCCCACCAGAACCTCCTCCTCCTCCATCGCTCTCAGAAGACTTGTAGTCTGCCAACGAGTGAATTTTACTGGGACGTGAGGATCTGGATTTCTTCTCCTTGGAAGGAGGAATTCCCAGACTTCCCAGTTTGGGGCCTCGTGGAACACTGGTCCTGAGGAAAGAATACTCCTTGGTCATGGCAACGGTGTTAGCCCGAGGCAGCCCCTCCGGATGGAGCATCAGTTCGGGATCTAGCGTACTGGAAGGCCTGCTTTTAGTAGACGAGCGGTGAGCCTGGACAACAGAGAAAATCAGAAAAACAATCACACCTCGGATGACTCCCACCAATAGATACAACCCATAATCTTAACATTAAACGTGAAAAAATTAAGCTACAGCTTGTAGCTTAATTTTAATTAAGCTACAGCTTCTTATAAAATGGTCAACATTTCATAAGGGCACAGCTTTTAACATGTTGGGATTTTATGTCATATCTAAACTAATCCTGTAGCATGTAACTGACAGGGAACAAAAGTGGTAAAAGTCAGAAATGCATTGCAGCCAACGACTTGCAGAAGTCCCCTAATTAACATGTATAGCCTTGTTGAGTGCGATTTTAATCCCAGCATAAATCCAGCTGTTCTATAAAGAACTGAATAAAAGCAAACAGATCAGGGAAAAGACACAAACAGGCTGGGAAACAATATTCCAAAGCTTCAACATCTCATGTAGCCCCTTTCAAGCCACCGTCTAACAATGACACGTTTATTACAGTAGTAAACCTACCAGGATATGATCAATCACCTAAACTGATAAAGACGTGAAAGGAGAGGATCAGGGCTGTAAAATAGCAGCAAAGATCCAGTTTAGAAAAGAGATTTTTCTTTCCAAACATACAGCAGAGCAACAATAGGAGGCTTTAGATGACAGTTATTTTGTAGGATGCCCAGAGGAAAGTCTAGATCTAATCTGTGGTAAGATGTAAAGATTTATAAATAATCTCTGTTCTATCTGACAGAGGCTTCGCTAACAGAAGAGTCTGTGTGAATACTTCAGGATTTAGATGTGCAACACAGACAGAGGACCTGCAAACAGACCTGTTAACTCATTTATCATCTTTTTCACAATAATGTGAAATTTGTTTTTAAAAATCAGTAATGGAATATGTCAAACTGAACTTTTTTTTTAACCTTTATTCTGATTATTAAAAAAAACATTTTAAATATACAGGTAAAAGCCAGTAAATTAGAATATTTTGAAAAACTTGATTTATTTCAGTAATTGCATTCAAAAGGTGTAACTTGTACATTATATTTATTCATTGCACACAGACTGATGCATTCAAATGTTTATTTCATTTAATTTTGACGATTTGAAGTGGCAACAAATGAAAATCCAAAATTCTGTGTGTCACAAAATTAGAATATTACTTAAGGCTAATACAAAAAAGGGATTTTTTAGAAATGTTGGCCAACTGAAAAGTATGAAAATGAAAAATATGAGCATGTACAATACTCAATACTTGGTTGGAGCTCCTTTTGCCTCAATTACTGCATTAATGCGGCGTGGCATGGAGTCGATGAGCTTCTGGCACTGCTCAGGTGTTATGAGAGCCCAGGTTGCTCTGATAGTGGCCTTCAACTCTTCTGCGTTTTTGGGTCTGGCATTCTGCATCTTCCTTTTCACAATACCCCACAGATTTTCTATGGGGCTAAGGTCAGGGGAGTTGGCTGGCCAACTTAGAACAGAAATACCATGGTCCGTAAACCAGGCACGGGTAGATTTTGCGCTGTGTGCAGGCGCCAAGTCCTGTTGGAACCTGAAATCTCCATCTCCATAGAGCAGGTCAGCAGTAGGAAGCATGAAGTGCTCTAAAACTTGCTGGTAGACGGCTGCGTTGACCTTGGATCTCAGGAAACAGAGTGGACCAACACCAGCAGATGACATGGCACCCCAAACCATCACTGATGGTGGAAACTTTACACTAGACTTCAGGCAACGTGGATCCTGTGCCTCTCCTGTATTCCTCAAGACTCTGGGACCTCGATTTCCAAAGGAAAATTTGCTTTCGCCAGAAAACATGACTTTGGACCACTCAGCAGCAGTCCAGCTCTTTTTTTCCTTAGCCCAAGTGAGACGCTTTTCGCGCTGTTTCTTGGTCAACAGTGGCTTGACACGAGGTATGCGGCAGTTGAAATCCATGTCTTTGAAGCGTCTCTTGGTGGTGGATGTTGAAGCACTGACTCCAGCAGCTGTCCACTCCTTGTGAATCTCCCCCACGTTTTTGAATGGCTTTTTTTTTTTTACAATCTTGACTAGGGCACGGTGATCCCTATCGCTTGTAAACTTTTTCTGACCACAGTTTTTCCTTCACTTTGCCTCTCTATTAATGTGTTTGGACACAGAGCTCTGACAACAGCCAGTCTCTGCAGCATTAACCTTTTGTGTCTTTCCCTCTTTGTGCAATGTGTCGATGGTCGCCTTTTGGACAGCTGTCAAATCTGAAGTCTCCCCCATGTTTGTGTAGGCTTCAGAACTGGACTGAGAGACCATTTAAAGCCCTTTGCAGGTGTTTTGAGTTAATCAGCTGATTAGTTTGTGGCACCAGGTGTCTTCAAAATTTAACCCTTACACAATATTCTAATTTTGTGACACACGGAATTTTGGATTTTCATTTGTTGCCACTTCAAATCATCAAAATTAAATGAAATAAACATTTGAATGCATCAGTCTGTGTGCAATGAATAAATATAATGTACAAGTTACACCTTTTGAATGCAATTACTGAAATAAATCAAGTTTTTCAAAATATTCTAATTTACTGGCTTTTACCTGTATGTCCAGTAATATTTCTATAAATACTTGGCGGAAGGGGTTAACTCTAAAGGCAAACAGAGATCACGTTAAAAGAAGAGCCACAGCAGTGACGTATTCACTCACCCTCTCCTTTTGTCTCTGAACTCTATACTGTTTAAGTTGCTCCTCCAGACGGCGACGAGCCTCCAGGCGAATCTTTTCCTCGTTCTCCATCTCCAGCGATGGTTTCTGATTGGCTGCAGCGAGAGAAAGGAGACCGGACTGAATCCTGGTTCTGAGTTTACAGCAGAGTTCGTTTGAGAACAGCAAAGTCTAGAAATTCCTGTTTTAATTTTGTGAATATTGGTTATATACATACATGGACAAAGCTTCTGGGAATCAACGTCTGGAATACCAGATTGGGGACTTTAAAAACATAAAGAATGTAGGAGCCACACAACATCCAGGGTTTCTGCACATTGCAAATTTCCAGACATGGCGAGACACAGAATTCCAGAAAAATCATTATTTTTGTTCGTTTTTAATTAAAGGTATATGATGCAAACTGAATAAACATAAGCTAGAGCTAACCGGGTAGTTCATCATTACTCTTAAGGGTTTCTTATTAGCTGATGGTCTTAAAGGGGCCTGGTTAAGTATTTAAAAAGAAAAACATAAATAGGAAATAAAAACCCACCTAAAACCATATCATCATCTTAAAATTAAGCAATACCGTTTGTCCTGATAACATCTACTTAGTCCCTTTTGAGCCTGAAGTAATTTTTTGCAGCAGATGTGACCAGCACACTGTCACCAACTACTGGCAGTACTAACTCAAGCTTCTTTCAAATTGCAAGATGCCAAGGCTTTAGCTCCTGCATCAGTAAAACCAGTGAAGGACAATTGATTGCATTTGCAATATAATCACAATTTAACAAAACTAAAATTTTAAACTCCTTCTGTATTGTACAAAGCAAGTCGGTTTCTATTCTTAGCCTGCAAACCCTGATATAACTAAATTAGGTAGTATGTGTATCGAACACACTGAAAGCATTGAATCTAAATTAGAAACTACTAAAGCGAATAATATGTCAATGGCTATATTTATTAGAGGGAATGTTGAGTTTTTAACATCACTATACAGTAAGACCTTTGAGACCTGGGCTGATCACTGGTGGATAGATGCTGTGGATCGGCCTGTTTTCCAGTGTAGTCCTGTTTCTCTGACCGTGACTGGCTGGATGTGCTCTCTTCATCCTCTGACATGGGAGCTTGCTCAGAGCTCGTCTGCCTGACTGTGTGTTTCCTGGGCGGTGCTGCCTTCTATAGTTGCTTTTTGTATCTCTGCTTCTGTCTCCTTGAACCCCACTCGGCCTCGGCAGATGGCCGCTCACACTGAGCCTGGTTCTGCTGGAGGTTTCTTCCTGTTAAAAGGGAGTTTTTCCTCTCCACTGTCGCTACAAGCATGCTTAGTGTGAGGGACTGCCTTTGGGTCAATGAGTCGATGCAATCAACTGGTTTTCCTTAGATAGAAAACTTTGAATTCATTTGACTGGATGATCTGGTGAACTGTAAAGTGCCTTGAGATGACATGTTGTGAACTGGCACTATATAAATAAACAGAACTGATTTGAATTAAAATTTAAAAAGTCACTTCATTTTGATCATATTATACTTAATAAGAGTGATTAGCTGAGTTGGGGCTACAAAGTGGCACAGAGGGTAGCACTCTTGCCTTGCAGCAAGGAGTTTCTGGGTTCGATTCCTGGCAGAGGTTATTTCTGCATAGAGTTTGCATGTTCTCCCTGTGCATGTGTGGGTTCTCTCCGGGTACTCCGGCTTCCTCCCACAGTCCAGAAATATGACCATCATTTAGTCTCTAAATTGTCGTTAGGTGTGCATGGTTGTGTGTCTTTTTGTTGCCCTGCGACAGACTGGCGCCCTGTCCAGGGTGTAACCCGCCTCTCGCCCGAAGACTGCCGGAGATAGGCACCGGCCCCATCACGACCTCGACAAGGACTAAGTGGGACAAGATGAATGGATGGCAGTAGCTAAGTTTATCCCTTTAGCTGGCAGTAATATGCTCAAAGTGGGTTTGCAAATGTTTGCAACAATTGTTCAAAACATTAGAAATTATCTTTTTTTAATTCTAAATTTTAACACCAAGTTAGGTTCATGGTGCAAAGTAAAACTCTGCTTTTTATGAATGGGAAATAAAAGCTCTGTGTTTGTAAGAACTAAAAAAAATAAAAAAAAGCTGAGACTATATAAAGTCTGGAAATTCATATCACAAATTGCAAACTTTAGCTACACTAAAACAACAATTATTAGCACAGTGATTAAAATGGAAATGGAGTGTAGGAACCCTGCATGGAAAACAATAAGTAGATTCATGCTGTTATTTCCCAGTAGAAGTTATAGACTGAGCCGCTTCATGCTTACCCATATTACAAATAACAGCAACATCACCAAAGAGGAGTTAACGTAACACAGGGATTAGTTCCAAAACAGTCATTAGCCCAAACAGCGTTCCAAACGAAGCACCCACACCAGAAACTGATCAAGCAACCAACTGTAGATTTAAAACGTAGAAAGACAGCAGACTTATTGATTTAACAGAGTCCCAAATGGATCAACAAAACCCAAAGCATTCCAAAGAAAAACATGGGAGTAAAACAGGAATATAAGGGTTGGGGGCATTCACTCCATATAGATGTTTATTGCTTACACAGTTCAGTCTCCTGCATAGGCATACTGAGTTTGAGGGACTGCAAAGCATCACCCGTGTGAACCGTGACCTCAGAACTAGAACCTTCAGCCATCTCTACCATCTTTGGTGGATAAGCAGCCACACCTGCGGAGGACTCTTGGCTCTGCAAGTTGATGGGAGAGCTGCTGCTCTGTGGAGGAGATCCGTTTGGAAGGGTGCTTCGTGCAGCACCAAAGCCATCTGTTGGTCCGTTTCCATTTGGCATCACATCTGAGGTGAGAGGACCTGAAATAGATGAGGAGAAAAATCTTGCTTTAAGTGTTTTTCAATTATAAGGAAAGACGTTTCTCTTGTAATGAACCTGCTAAGGAGAATCACGACTACGTTTTTTATTCAAATTGTCCTCACAGATCAGAACTTACACTTTTACTTAGCTCTAAAGGATCCAGTTTGTCATCTTCCATTTACCAGCCATTTTATAGTATCCGACTTAAAAAAAAAACATCCCTGATTTCTGGTGGAAAAAGGTCTTTTTGTCCTTTTTTTGATGTTTTCTACTACATCTCATCACTTGCTTTTCTATTGTCTGTAGCTTCTAGCTAGAACAGAATCCTCTTACGCTGCAGAGTCCTTCAATATATGTGATTGTGATAGGTGATATGTAAATACACTGGTCAAAAAATTAAACAACACAATAATAATAAAATTAATAATAAAATTTCCGTGAAATCAAACTGTGCACTTAGGAAGCAAAACTGACTGACAATTAATTTCCAATGCTGTTGTGGAAATGGAATAGAAATGATTGGCAATTAGAAAGACCAACCCAATAAAGGAGTGGTTCTGCAGGTGGGGACCACAGGCCACTTCCCAGTACTGTGCTTTCAGGCTGATGTTTTGGTCACTTTTGAATCTTGGTGGTGCCTTCACACTCGCAGAAGCCTGAAAAAAACTCTACAACCTGCACAGATGGCTCAGGTAATCAATGCTGTGTCTCTCAGTGTAGTGTCCAGAGGTTGGAGGCGTAACGAGGAGACAGATCAGTACACTAGGAGGTGTGGGGGAGGCCAACAAACCTGCAGACCACTACCTCCAACTTTGTGCAAGTAGGAATAGAAGGAGAACTGCCAGAGCCCTAAAAAATGATCTACATGTGTCTGCACAAACTGTTAGAAAACGACTCCATGAGGATGGTATGAGGGCCCGAAATCCACAAATGGGGGTTGTGCTCACAGCCCAAAACTGTGCAGGATGCTTAGCATTTGCCAGAGAACAACAGGATTGGCAAATTCACCGCTGGCGCCCTGAGCTAATTACAGATGAAAGCAGGTTCACACTGAGCACATGAGACAGACGTGACAGAGTCTGGAGACCAATGGAGAGCGATTTAACTGCCTGCAACATCCTTCAGCATGACCAGTTTGGTAGTGGGTCAATAATGGTGTGAGGTGGCACAGCGCTTGATGTGCTCAAAAGTGGTAGCATCATGTAGATAAGTAGATAACATCCTGTCACAATCCATCCAACATCACATTGCATCACAGACTGCCCAGGAGTTGGCATATGCTTGAATCCAGGTCTGGAAGAAGGTCCCTTAAGTGACCAGCCACTACCTCATCAGGACCATCCCAGGCATTGTAGGGAGGTCATACAGGGACATGGAAGTCACACACAATACTGAGCCTAAATTTGACCTGTTGTAAGGACATTACATCAAAGTTGGATCAGAGTGTAGTGGGCTTTTCTACTTTAACTTGTATGTGACTTCAAATCCAGGCCTCCATTGGTTAATACGTTTGATTTCCATTTATGTTTTTTGTTTGATTTTGCAGTCAGCACATTAATCTTTGTAAAGAACAAAGTATTCAATGAGAGTATTTCATCCATTCAAATCTAGGATGTCTTATTTGAGTGTTCCCTGTACTTTTTTGACCAGTGCAATATTTGAGCACCTAAAGGTATTTCTTTTTTAATCAGTGAACATTTATCCAATCTCACTCTCCTGGGCTTCATTTCTGGGGGATCCACAAGATTCTTATTGGTAATATATGACCATGATGACATTTTGTTTTGAAGACAAACATAGAAATGAAAAACACTTTGTAAAGATTAAATAAAAAGAGCATCCTTAGAGGACCAAAACTAATGTTTGTCTTTTAACATATCTTAAGAAAAATCCTAAAATAACAACCAAAGCAGATGAATGGGATCATCCTGATAAACTGGCTCTACAACTTTGTCATCAACAATGACTGAAACATACTGTTAAGATTACTAAAGCCTCCCTGTGGCTGCATTGCTTCTGAGCAACTGCGTTTCAAGAGCCTAATTTGCTCCTTCAGGCAATAAATGGTTACATCATAAATAAACTCTTGTTTATGCATGACTGAAGCTTTTAATTGTTAGGACTTTTTTAAGGGTTAAGCTATTTGAACCACTCCTTTATTTAAAAGGGTTGATTCAGGAATGCAAAGTCACAACTGACTGTTAAAAATAATACATTGATTAATATCTCATTAATGGAGGTTGGAATCCAGAGGATTGCTGTGTGATTAATAATACAATAAAACATGTCCAGAATGCATCAATTGTTTCCTATTGTAGTTCAAATGACATGAGTTTTGCTGGATATTCAGGCAGTCAGATGGAGCCTCATTGCAGCGACTGTTCAGCTGACAGAAAGACTCTAGAAGACCAGATAGAGAGCTATAGAGTACGGTTGATTTCAAAGAGTGTGTTGGCTCAGATAATGACTGGATGCCTTATTGATACACCCAGGGCAGGTCAACCATAAGACAGGTTTATGTTTTTGCCAAGAAAAGTATTTTAAACAAGTAATAATAATAAGAAATAAAAAAGCCCAATAATATATAGTGCAACGTTTAGTTCAACGTTTTCCAGGCCAAGGACCCCTGAACTGATGGCGAGATGGAGCGGGGACCCTCTAATTTTATATATTGTATTATTTTGTTATATCAAACTGGTCCTATAGTCACTCTATTACAGATGGAGTCATATAAAGTAATTTCACCCTGGGATTATTAAAGTATTTCTGGTTCTGATTCCTGGTTGATGGGACAGGTGGTGTGAATGAAACGGTGTCCAGCTTGAAAGAGCTCCTTGTCTGGCTGAATGTGTGCATTGATGACTGAAAGACATCTTCTGCCTCCATTTATCTGTTTACTACAGTGTGTTGAATTCATGTTAATGTGGATTTAAAGACATTTCAATTAGCGGAAAAAATTGCAGGGGGTAATATAAAAAATAAACTTTCTCAACCCGCATGCAGCACCTCCGTGGACCCCCCTGTTGAAGACCTCCAATATAGTGGATCAACCAGAATGTCATCCTCACAATTTAAAGATATAATGGAGGATTTGTCGCAAATTTTTGAAACTGAAAAAATTAGTAATTTAAATACCAAGAAAACAGCAAAATTACTTTAAAAACCTTTATTTTAAATTACGTTTTTCAAAGTTTCTTTTCTGGATTACATCTTTTTCCGATTTCTATTTATAAAATCTGTCATTTACTTGCAACAATATTGAAAATAAAAATAAAATTTTATAATTCCTTAGTTAATGAAGGTCTTGTTGTTTTAGTTTGTATTTTGCACAAAACCAAACTTAAGGTACAGTGGGGCAAAAATGTATTTAGTCAGCCACCAATAGTGCAACTTCTCCCACTCAAAAAGATGAGAGAGGCCGGTAATTTTCATCATAGATATACCTCAACTATGAGAGACAAAATGAGAAAAAAAATCCAGAAAATCACATTGTCTGATTTTTAAAGTATTTATTTGCTAAATATGGTGGAAAATAAGTATTTGGTCAATAACAAAAGTTCATCTCAATACTTTGTTATATACCCTTTGTTGGCAATGACAGAGATCAAACGTTTTCTGTAAGTCTGTAAGGATATCACCGATCATGTGTTTTCGCATCCACCTCAAAAATATGTGGTTGCGCCCCTGCCTCCACTATACAGGTGCTGGTCATAAAATTAGAATATCATGAAAAAGTAGATTGATTTCAGTAATTCCATTTAAAAAGTGAAACTTGTATATTATATTCATACATTACATACAAACTCATATATTTCAGATGTTTATTTTGTTTAATTTTGATGATTACAAATGACAACAAATGAAAATCTCAAATTCATCATATCAGAAAATTAGAATATTACTGAAGACCAATAAAAACAAAGGATTTATAGAAATGTTGGCCAACTGAAAAGTATGAACATGAAAAGTATGAGCATGTACAGCACTCAGTATTTAGTTGGGCCTCCTTTGGCCTGTATTACTGCAGCAATGCGGCGTGGCATGGAGTCGATCAGTCTGTGGCACTGCTCAGGTGTTATGATAGCCCAGGTTGCTCTAATAGTGGCTTTTAGCTCTTCTGAATTGTTGGGTCTGGTGTATTGCATCTTCTTCTTCACAATACCCCATAGATTTTCTATGGGGTTAAGGTCAGGAGAGTTTGCTGGCCAATTAAGAACAGGGATACCATGGTCCTTCAACCAGGTACTGGTAGCTTTGGCACTGTGTGCAGGTGCCAAGTCCTGTTGGAAAATGAAATCTGCATCTCCAAAAAGTTGGTCAGCTGCAGGAAGCATGAAGTGCTCTAAAACTTCCTGGTATGTGGCTGCGTTGACCCTGGACCTCAGAAAACACAATGGACCAACACCAGCAGATGACATGGCACCCCAAACCATCACTGACTGTGGAAACTTTACACTGGACTTCAAGCAACGTGGATGAAGTGCCTCTCTTCTTTTCCTCCAGACTCTGGGACCTTGATTTCCAAAGGAAATGCAAAATTTACTTTCATCAGAGAACATGACTTTGGACCACTCACCAGCAGCCCAGGCAAGACGCTTCTGATGCTGTCTGTGGTTCAAGAGTGGCTTGACACAAGGAATGCGACAGCAGAAACCCATGTCTTTCATACGTCTGTGTGTGGTGGTTCTTGAAGCACTCACTCCAGCTGCAGTCCACTCTTTGTGAATCTCCCCCACATTTTTGAATGGGTTTTGTTTCACAATCCTCTCCAGGGTGCGGTTATCTCTCTTGCTTGGACACTTTTTTCGACCACATCTTTTCCTTCCCTTCGCCTCTCTATTAATGTGCTTGGACACTGAGCTCTGTGAACAGCCAGCCTCTTTAGCGATGACCTTTTGTGTCTTGCCCTCCTTGTGCAAGGTGTCGATGGTCGTCTTTTGGACAACTGTCAAGTCAGCAGTCTTCCCCATGATTGTGTAGCCTATAGAACTAGACTGAAAGACCATTTAAAGGCTTTTGCAGGTGGTTTGAGTTAATTAGCTGATTAGAGTGTGGCACCAGGGGCCATCAATTTTGAACCTTTTCACAATATTCTAATTTTCTGATATGATGAATTTGAGATTTTCATTTGTTGTCATTTGTAATCATCAAAATTAAACAAAATAAACATCTGAAATATATGAGTTTGTATGTAATGTATGAATATAATATACAAGTTTCACTTTTTAAATGGAATTACTGAAATCAATCTACTTTTTCATGATATTCTAATTTTATGACCAGCACCTGTACCTTTAATGTTCATTGTGATCTATGCCTACTAGAAAAACACTTCATTCAGAAATGAAAGTCATCCCACAGGCCCTTTATCATTTTACTCAAATTAATCTTAAAATTTTAAGTTTTTAGTTGTGTGGTTTCAGCTGTTAATTTAATCAAAATAAACGCAAAAGCCTCAGAGAAACAGCTCATCCTGTGCAAAGCTGTTAAACCAACCGTTTAACAGAAGCTGCTTTTTTAAATTAATTCTGCCCTAAATTATCTCTTATTCATCCAAAGCTTAAAGAAAAAATCATATTCTTTCAAATCTTGTTTTGTGTAGAACATCAACATATCTGCCCTCTCTTTTGATGATGACTAACCAGACTTCTGTTCAGCTATTTAGCATGTTAGTTCAAAGAACTGTATGGAGCAGCAAATGCTCAGCCTTGGCAGCAATCATCCAAACAGCTCATGCATGATAGAAAACCAGCTTTGGAGAAAGAAACTAGCAGCAACAAGCCTAAAGAAAGGGATCTGCAGAACAAATCGCAGTTAAAACTAAACAAGGTAAACCTGATAGGGTGAGGAGGAGTCCCATGCAAATCCAAATTTAGAAGACCAGTAACGTTCCTCCTGTCACTGACAGGCACTGAGGGGTTGCCTTTTGCACATAATATTCATTCAAAGCATCACAATTAAAAAAAGCCTTACCCAATCCGTACAGCACTCACCATTTTGAATATCCTTTGTTATTTGGAAGTTCTCCAGCCCTTTTTTTAAAGCCTTACATTCCACAGTGGAATCCTCCTCCTTTTTGCATCCTATAACTTGCTCTTCTTGATTTTCCTCCATCTCAATAACCTCTAATGATTGGCTACAGTCCAGTGAGAGGAGTAACAGTCACAGTACTGCTGGTGCTTTATTGCAAAGAAAGTCTTATTTAAACCATCGCCTGGGGACAGACACTACCCAGGAACATGTCTGTGCCAGGGAGGACTTCAATCCGAGATCACTGCAGAGAGAAAATAATGAAAATCAATAGACTAGTCATCATGCAGCGTCTTACCAGCAATACTTTGCAGTCATCTCCGGTGTTACATAACAACACAGCCGACTTTAAGGATAAACTAGTGGCTACTGTTAAAAAAAATTATTAGAGTGTGTACCCTTAAAATAATCTTAGATTTGAAGCAGGGCTGTGTCAAATACTTATTTAAATCAATAACTTAAACTTATAGTTTTACACCAAAATGTGATTTTTTTTTTAAACCTTTTTTATTTCTGACATTTTCAAACAAATTGTACAAATGTGATCCCCCAAATTCCTAAGTATGAGTCTGGAAACCCAGCAGGAGTCATAGTGATGCAAGGAAAGCTTGATGTATTTATGTATTCTGTCAGCCAGATATCCAAGTAATTAAATCTTTGTATAAACCTTTAGAGTCATGTTTGGCTGATTCTTGCTTTGTCTGCATGTGTTCATGTACAGAAGTAAAATGTAGACAACCAAATTAGTTTCACTTTTTCATATAAATCACAATAAACATAGTAGCTGATGCTAAAATCTGAATAAATAAGAAAAGCAAGACAAACTCACAATTAAACACAATGGAAACCAGGCTTGATGGAAGTGATACAGACTATGACTTTAATTAAAATCATCTATATTACTA
Source organism: Cyprinodon diabolis (assembly GCA_030533445.1). NCBI lineage: Eukaryota > Metazoa > Chordata > Actinopteri > Cyprinodontiformes > Cyprinodontidae > Cyprinodon > Cyprinodon diabolis. The sequence continues at coordinate 10,302,986 of CM060073.1, forward strand.
TTAAGTTGCTTTTGTGATGGAAATGAGGACCAGTTTTAATTTTTCGGTCTAGTTTAATCTCTTCATATTTAACATCCACAAACAGAGAGATTAAAATTTGATTATATTCCTTATTGTCCCATAGTGGGGAAATTCAGGTGTGTCAGCAGCAAATTAAAAAGTACAAATACTTTGTTACTGTACTTAAGTACACTTTTTAGGTATCTATTCTTTACTCCATTACTTATTTTTCTTCCTACTTCTTACTTGTACTCATTACATTTTCACTCAAGTATCTGTACTTTCTATTCCTTACATTTTTAAAACAAACGTTACTCATTACTCTTGGCTTCAGTTTAATGTTTATAAACATTTTTTTCTCGTCATGTGACCCATCCAATGCAGATTATTGCCGCCATTCAAATCTAGGGAAAACTAGTGGAATTGGATGAGTCATATAATGCAAACACTCATTGGTTAGCTAAAGGAATCATCAGAAGCAAGCAGTTGTTCTTCAAACTGCAAACGTGAATTGTCTATGCCATGCTACAATGTTGGATTCAGAAAAAGATGTTGAAAAGTCTGAAAGGTCGGAAACAGGCGAGAGCGTATCAGGAGATGGAGACAGAGACCAACAAGAATCCCTCATCCTTGGCCCTATCACAAAGAATTTTTCAAAATAGTAAAAAAAATTGAGCTTTAAATTCATATAGTGGCATCAGGCTGTTTTTTGTTATACTTTTATACTTTAAGTAGTTTTTGGAGCACATACTTTTTCACTTTTACTTGAGTAAAGAGGTCAAGTTGATACTTCAACTTTTCCCAGAGTGTTTTTAAACTGCAGTATCTATACTTAAGTAACAAATGTGTGTACTTTTGACACTACTGAGTTTCACACAGAATACTAAAAAATGACACGACTAAAATATCAAGACTCTTTTTCAGTTTGTTTTCCCGCTATGCATATATTTCAAACTTTTACGTGCACATTTTTGTTAACCTTTTATAAAAGGGTATAATAAATACTGAGAAATATTATAGGCACAAATGAGCAAATATGAAATCAATATGCTTCAGGTTCCTGCAGGTCATGTTGTCATCTAGATTAATCAAAACTTAAGTCCCTCATTTTTCCCTTTGAATAAAGCTGTTTGTGGCAACCCTAATTTCAATTAGGAAACACATTACTGAAGAGCAGCTGCGACAAAAAACAAAAACAAGCAAACATGCTATTATTCTCAACAGCCACGTGTGTTATTCAAGCTCTAGTCAGAATGGTAGAATGGTTCAATTCAAATCTTTCGGGAAATTGGCTCCAGTATTTATGGCTGCAGCAAGAAGTCAGCGCACAGACAACCAGACATTGTGTTATTATTTAGCAAATATTCCACTTTTACTGTGTGTTTGTTTTTTAAGCAAGAGATAGGATGTGGTAGATTGTGCAACAATATCCTCCAAAACTCATTTGTGTTTCAAAGCATTTAGACAACCAATCACTTTAATAACCTTTGACTTGGAAAAAAAAAAAAAATCATTCGCACAGCAGACAGGTTATTCACTTAAATTCGGGTATATCTATGTTAGGCAGCACAATTAAACCGGAAACTGATACAATAAATATAAAGATTTTATCGATATTAGTTAACATGATGATAACATTCACTGGTCAGAGGCAGGTGACAGATCAGGCACTGTTTAGCTAAGCTAGTTAGCATGCTAAAAAATAACCTTAGGTGTGTATGCAAAGGGAGCTAACGTTGCTCACTTCCTAGCTAATATCAACGACACCACTGCAAATGTCTGTTTTTGAATATTGTAATTAATTTAGCCAATTACCCAACGTCATAAAAGTAAATTACTACGTCCAAGTACAAATGATAAGATGACATAGTCCGTAAATAATAATAAAAACTCACCGTTTCGGTCAGCTTCGCCTTTCACTACGTGGCTGTTTAGTTTCCGTTCCTATATTCGTCCGACGAGAAACAGACAACTGCCGTGTGATGGGGTGGAAGAAAAGGACCTTGCAACAACAAATAAAAATATTCTGAAGTTATCGTTAAAATGCAAAATGATATTTGTATAATAATAACACGAATCATTAAATTGCGAAGACTGTGTTTGTAAGGCGTCGTGTGGTAGAGGGACATAGAATTAAAGGGAAGTAGATTCGGCGTTGGCTTTGACACGATACGTCAGCGCCTCCTCCATGTTGTGTGTGGCAAACGCGCGTTGTCAATCGATACTACGTTGTTTGGAGATTGTTAAAAAGAACAGAAAATAACAAAATAAATAAAAGGATGGTTTTTAATTCATATTTCATCTGATATAATATTTATTCATTGTAGGGCAATAAAATATATTTGAGACAAAAGTTAATGCCTAATCAAAATAGGACTCACATTTCCGTGAGAAGAAGAACATGATTATACCATTTTTTGTATAAATAAGCATAATACCGTTCTTACATTGGTACAACAACCAAACCCCTATTTCAAGTGCCATTTTAGCACTAGTGTAATTGTATCGCGTTTCTTAAGGTTTAATGTTGGGCCTATTTATAGAATAATGATGGACAATAGAACAGTACAAATAAAATATTTAAAGAGGTCATATTACCTTATACTGAAGAGGAAATACTCAAGGAAGGGGAGTTTCAAGCAAAAAATATAAATTTACAAAATAAAAGGGTGTAGCAAGATAAATTGTATGGAGTCCAGTCTTTGAAAACTAATTCAATTGAATATTTGTGGAAGAACACTAAAGTTCTGGAGAAATGCAGAGCGGTTTCTAACTGCTGTCTGAACATATTGGGCTGGACTCTACTACCTTTTAATTTATTTGTTCAATTTATTCATTTTTTATTGTCATTACAATGTCACAAGAAACCAGGGGCTTCTGTGTACTAGACATGCACTTTGACCAACTAAGCCACAAAGCCCTAAAGTTCAGCGTCACATCTCTGTTGTTGTTGTTCTCAGACACAGTGGTTGTATAACTAAAATTACTGCAGAAATGAATAGGAAATCTAAACTTGAATACTATTTCTGATTTTACAGTCATCGTTTGAAAAAAACAAACAAAAAGAAATTCAGACATTGACATTATTTTGTAACAAAAATAGAAAAGCCCTGTCCTGCAAATGCCTCATAGCATCAAAATAGAGAATAGAGTCAAAAAACCTAAACTAAAACCTTTGGTTTAAGAGAAAACAACAACAACAAAAAACACCTTTTAGTGCCTCATCAGAAATGCCACTCACAACATGGCAGCAACATTGCTGCGAAGGGCGGACAGTTATGCAGCATCTATCTTTATACATCTATGACAAAATGCTTCACTCCTGTGTTTAACAGCTGATCCCTGCATTCCAGCTGTGAAACTCACATGTGAGAGATGTTACACTGCCTGTGTCAAACTGCCTATAGTTCATTGAGTGCATGAAGTCTATTAAGGGGTAATATTATATCATCCGAGGGCTTTATGTAATAAGATTAAACTGGATTCTACTTTGAGGATTTAAGTTAAGCTACATTCACCCTTATGCTTAATCATATCACATACACAGTGAACTTACTGTGAGCTAATATTGATTTAAACTCCCCTGTTTGTTCTTTGATCCACATGAATAATTGTGCAGCAAATGTATTTATCATTAACTTATAATTTTATCAAAAAATAGTGCAAAATTGTTATGAAGAGAGGGGCAATTACACCTGGTTTAATGGCTGAAAATGTAAAAAGTGTGTAAAAACTTTTTCATCAATTACAGATGCAGTGTAGATATTAAATCATTTGTTTATTCTTCTTTGCAGAACAGCCTAAAATTAGTCAGTAGGGAAGACAATGTCAGCATCAGTTTAGAGATCAGCTGTTACAGGTATTTTGATGTCAAAATAATAGAGGGGGCATTTTGAAGCCGATGTTGCTTTTTGTCCTTGAAATTACACGATAAAAAAGACACAATGATAACAACTGTTATATAAGTCTCAGTCTGAACAAAAAAGAAAAATGTCTAAACTAAACTTTAACAATAGATATCAAATGCAGGGATACACTGTATACAAAATGATAATAAAGTTTGTCTAAGTCTACTCTCCACTTTCCCAGTTAGAAATATTTCAGCTCTTTTGGACCTGCTCTGGAGTAGGTATTATCAGAGATGAATATCAACTATTTAAAAAAGTACCGGTACAGAATGAAAAATTTTAAAATTGGTGGTGCGGAGTAGAGCCAGGCCAACCTTCACCCCAGCTCATAAATCTTCTGGGGCCTCTAAGAAGCTTTCATGCAGGACTACTTCATTACTTCCATTCATCTTTCTATCAACTCTGATGAACTTCAGTATCCTCCATATGATTAAAATCTAAACAACAAGGTGTTACATTGTAGCAATGAAGTTTTAATGCAGGCCAAAAGGTTTAATTTCTTCCACCTGACCAGAGCACAGTTTATATCTCTGTATAGGCTTTATTTTGCAAATGTTTGCATGGATTTCTAAGGGTGGGATGCTGTCTAGGTATTGACTGGGCACCCTTTATGCATCTATCATGGTTTAATTATCAATGTGAGACATTTATCTGCATCCCTTGCATCCCTCCATGCTGAATTACTGCAAATAAAGCCTTCTAGGGCAACAAAATCTATAAGAAGTGTACTGACTTTGGGTTTTCTCCCAAAAAAGACACATTTTTAGAGAAAGTTGAGATATACAATAATCTCTTTAATGATCTGATAATGGTTATTGATTGCATTCAGAGTAGGAGTAGAACTGGAAATTAAACAAGAGCTCAAGAAGTATGTAAAAATGGTTGGAATACCACACTCAGGTCTCTAAAGATTAGTTCCATAAATTGGATCAAAAAAGTTTTTCATAATAATTAGTCTTTTCATAATAATAGATTTGTTTTATATTTTATCATAATAAAAGTACAAATATGAATTATTAAAGCAAGAAAAATTCAGTTAAAGGTACATGAACACAATAAATATTAGCAGTTCAGGTTTCTTTGTCGCCATCTAGTGGTAATATTAAGAACGACCTAAATGGACAGTCTTCAGGCCACTTCTCACTGTACTTTAATCCCTTTGATTTTTATACATATACATATATATTTAAATATTAAATTAGATGAATGTAAATGACAGGATAATTCCTTGGATTAAATTTTGTAGGTTACATTTGTGATTTTTTTAAGCAAAGATGGATTATTAAATGGTGATTTAAAAGGTTCTATTTTGCAAACTGGTTTTTAAGATTGTGATGTCTATTGTTTGTGGACACAATCAATAATGTCCCCCTACAAGTAGTGTATGAATTTAGTCCTCTATTACTATATTGTTTTTTTCCATTTTTATATGGATGATAAGGATCTGTCAGCTGAAGTTTATATTTAATATCTACATGTTCAATCAGCAGAGAGAGGTTGTTTTTTTATAAGTGCTGTTTACAGAATATGCACTGTAAGAAAATATTGCTTTACATCGTGTTGGATGATGCTGAGGTTAGTGTCTATTAGATTAATTTATAACCTTATAACTTGGTGCCAAATTAAAGAGCTTTTTCAGTTATCTGTAGGGAGTGTAGATTAAACTAATTTGCTAATTAAACTAACTGTAAATGAAGTCTTGACCCTGGACAAGCTGTTATGCACATAACTTAACCTTTTTTGGTTTTTTTTGTTTTTTAACAGAATTTTGATCTAGAAGTCCAGAAGCAGAGCTTCAGTAAGTGAGTGCATCCCTTAGGATGGGAAGAAGTGATGACAAGATATGGATATTTTTTCCACCGGAATATATTTTTCTAAGCAGAATTTGGTCAGAGACAACCTGTAAGAGATTTAGATTCATGTCATTAGGCGTTTGCTTATTGAGTGCCTTTGTAGAGATAAAACTGTCAAAAACTTAAAACAAAACAAATAAATGATTATTGAAATGTAGTGCCTTGATAGACAATAAAAACTAATAAAATACCAACAATTAAAAAAGAAAAAAAAGTGGATAAAACCCCGGGAGAACAGAAAGCCTGACTGAATGAGAGGGTTTTTTAAGCTTCTGTTTAAAACAGTCCAAACAGTTATCTAAATGCAGACTGAACAAGGACATTAAAAATTGGTATATTATGCAAGATCAAATAAAGTATCTGGGACCTGGTAGTTTAATGCCAGTGTGAACCTTATAATTGAAGCCAGTTTACAGTCTGTGATATACTGGCAATGTGGATTCGTCTGCAGCCCTTTGAATGCCTCAGAGGTGTGAAAGGGAAGAATTATCTAAACATGCAAACAGAGCATTGCAATTCTAACTGCAGTGACACAAACAGAAAGATATATTTTCTTATCTTGGTGAACTTTTAATGATTGATTATAGTGAAGGAGCAATGCTGGAGAGATACCAGGGAGTAAATGTGTCCAGATCAGGGATATCACCATAAGGAGGAAAACCTCAGATCATTTTTAGATTTAAAGTCCATCAGCATTTTTACAATTTGACCAAATGTGTTGCAATTATCATCGGAAATTAACACAGCATGGTTAGATGGGGGATAATTGATAGAGTCTCAAACTATACCCTAAGGTTTTTCCTGCTAAAAAGCAATATTCACCTTTAGAATACTATAAAATAGCAACTACTAAGAATATGGCTGGCTGGCTTATCTTTAGCCTATCCATTTACTTGGTTGATTAATAAAAAATAAAAAAAAACTTTTATCCCTGGACTAATACAACTTTAGTAAATACATCTCTGCTGCTCTTCATATATATATTTTTTAAAATAGCGATCTCACTCCTGCTCCATGTGTCGCCTTGTAGAGTATTTGCCTGTAGAATATGTTAGAACACACTAGATTAATTCACAATAAAATATTATCTAAATAAAATTTAAATACCGTTAATTGTCCTGCTGGGAATTTAACTGTATCAGCAGCAATGTAAAAGGCAAGTTAGATACACACAAATATTAAAATGCATTACAACATTTCTTATTTTATCCTCCCATGATGTGTAACCATAACAACCATGGCATTTTTTTATTTTACAATTAGGAGCAGCTCATTAAAAATTCTAAAGCTGGAATAATACTTAATAATACTGCAAATACCAGCTGAACTAAAACAATAAATAAATAAATAAATAAAAACCAGGAGGAGCCAAAGGATGCAGAGCGGAGAGAGGAGCAAAAAATTCAATTCAATCTCTTCCATTAATAATTGTGGGCAAAGTGAGATCTTCAGGTAACTCATTAGAGGAAATCAAGCCCATACCAGCATATCAGCAATGCAGTATGTGGAAATCTGGCTGCAGAATTTTATCCCAGACTCCAGGATTACTTCATTACTTCCATTCATTTTTCCATCAACTCTGATCGACTTCATTATCATCCAAATCCGACTCCAACTCTCTCTGCCAGGCTTTTTGGCCATATGAGCAGACAGAGATTTAAAAAAGCTGTAAATGATTTCACAAAGAAAAATTCTTTATAGAATGAAGAACATTATGGAAAACTGTGAGCATGCTCTTCATTCAAGGGCTTATCCAGATCTGGTACAAGACAGACCGCTACAGAAGATTCTCCCTGCCAACATCTAAAATAACTTTTTGAAAATAAAAACATAAACATAAATAAAGCATGTGATACTACAAAATGTAATTTCCCTTTTGGATTAATAACGGATTTTAGAATACATTTGGTCAACTCTATGGAAGAGGATTAGGGCCAAAGAAAACAAAAATAAAAAAGTTAACTATTTTTTTTAATATTTCAGTTTAATATGGGAAAAACTTTTTTTTTCTTTTTTTCCCCAGAATTCAGACTTTAATCTCAGAATTCTGACTTTTTTTTGTGAGAATGCTGACTTTAATCTCAGAATTTTGGATTCTGAGAAGAAATTCATAATTCTGAGAAGAAAGTCAGAATTATGAGATTAAAGTCAGAATTTTGAGATTAAAATCAGAATTTTGAGATTAAAGTCAGAATTCTGAGATGAAACACTTTTTTTTCAGACAATTTTGAAGTAATGATGAAAAATCAGTTAACTTTTTTTTTTCCCCTAATTGCCCTAATCCTGTTCCGTAGAACTCCGTTTTTCACCTTTATTTGATTTCTTGAGTTATCAGGATGTTATTAATGAATAAAATGAGCCTTTCAGTAGTACAGTGGGGCAGGTGAGGGGCGTGTTGTTTTCCAATAAATGTGCAGAGAGAGGCAGGGAGCGATGGAAGCGCGCTCCCGATGCTTCAGGTGATTGAGAGGGAAGCAGAGGATCTGCTGCTCACGGTGCGACGCGTCGGAAAAACCAAAACAACTGGAGGAAAATGACTCGTTTCACGTGGCTTGGGGCGCTGACAGCATGTCTGCTCCTGGCTGTGGGATGTGTTGCACAGAAAGTAAGTCAACATTTGTCTGCTGCTGCATTAAAACTAGTCATTCACAACTTTACTCCAGCGTGTCCTTCTCATGCGTGGATACACTCAAACCACCAAATCCATCCGTGGAACGTGGTAATCAGCTGTTGATTGCTTTAGAGTTTGCATTTATTGCCTCTTTACGAGTCAGTGAGTTATATTTAAAAACAATAACCTGAGCTGGAGGCATAAATATGATGCATGATGGACCTATTGCGTCAGCTGCATGTTCATTTTAGGGGCGCTCCTGTTTGTTTCCACATGCAGTTTGCACGATTGCAAATAAAGCTTCTAAAATGTGTGGCCTTTTCCCAGTGATTTCTATTTAGCAGCATTATTTTGATCCGAATAACGATGCAGCTCTCCTCGTGTTGCCTCTTGGCTTTCCTCTGAAAAGTGGAGTTTTGCTGGTTGTTGAACATGAACACGCATGTCCCTGTTTGACAGTTTAAAGAAAAATGTTCCCTGTCACATTGGGGGACTTGTTTACTCCTCGATTTAAGATCTTTTACTCTGCTAAATTAGTTCCTATTCATACAATGTTTTTCTTGTTTTTAAATTGAACTTTCAGGCTCATGATCTGCAGCAGAAGGGGTTGTTTTAATGGCACAGGCGTGTTTGGATGATCCTGAACAGCACAGGGTTGGAGAATGGCATGCAGAGTCCAAACTGCAGAAATGAAAACCACATTGGGAGCATGTTCACCGCATGTTCTAGCCTTTTAGTAAGTCATCAGAAGATTTGGCTCTGTTGCAGACTTGTTAGTTTAGTTGAACATGCTCTGGCTTTTTCATCCTGTCAGGTCAGCCTGATTGGGGATTAAATGCAGTGCTGCAAAGACATGGTGTCACCCAAGCGTTTGGCTGCAGAAGCATGTCAGAAAGAATGGCTGATTGGGACAGAGCTTCTTCCAGAGACTTAATGATGTTTAAACAGGAGAATGATTAGACTTTCAACGACCCTTACAAAAAGTAATCAATCTGCTAAACATGTTGAGGCGTCATAAGGGATTTAGGGTGATAGACCAACAGAAATGACTGTATAACTGGAGATTAAGGCACATTGTTGGTCTTTAAAACATTTTGTAAGTACTACTGGTTTTCTTACAGGAATGCATCAACTTTGTGATTTCCTGTTTTTTTTTTTTTTATTAATCTAATAAAATAAAACATGTATTCTGTTTTATTTAACTAGAGAATATTTAACTTGTTTCCTATCTGGCTTATGGAAATCTTTGTGCAGAATTATTCAGTTTATTTTGCAAAACTTGCTTTCTCTCATCGTTCTGACATAAAGACATGATTTATTGAGTGGCCAACTGTAAGTTGTTCTGTCCATCTATTCTGCTACCTAAGCAGTTGATCTCTGCAGCTCCTCCAGAGTCACTGTAGGCCTTTTAGCTGTTTCTCCTGTTTATGTTCTCCATCCTTGACCTGTCAGTTTAGGAAAACAGTTGTGTTTTCATAGGTTTTCTGGTTGTGCTGTTCCATTTTTTAGATATGCAAAGATTGGGATGTTATTTTCTATGCTGATGGGTCATTTGGTTAATTTTTTATTCTATTTTTTGTTATGTGATTTGAACTATTCTATGAATTTCTCCCTGACCTTTTTGTCCTGTTCTTTCATCTTTGTGATGCTGTTTGTTCCCTAATGTACAACATTAAAAGCCTCCACAGAACAGCTGGCTATTTAGATGAACTGGCACTTAGCACCATTTATTAATTGAATGTCTTCTAACAGTTGGTTGCTCTTGATTTAGGGGTGTAAGGGTAAAAGAGCGGCACAACATAAAGCTCACTTTTCAGTTTGAAAGTATTTTGTTCCATTAATGGAGCAAATAAAGCTTTTGTAAACAAAAATAGAAAAACAAAAACATTCTGTAAATTGAAATTTGGAAGAAAAAAAATGCATTTCAGAATTTTTCAGTTTATATATTTATAGCGCCAATTCACAACACATGTCTTCTAAAGGCACTTTACAGAGACAAAGCAGTCAGGTTGGTTAACATTTTTTGTTAAGGAAAACCAGTTGATTGTATCCAGTCATCGACTTGCAGGACATCTTCTTCTTGGATGAGCTTGCTGCGAGGATTTCCGCTCTGATTTAGTTGTTGATGGATCAGCAATCCCTCGCACTGAACATGCATGCAGTAACAGTGGGGAGGAAAACTTCCTTTTAACAGGAAGAAACCTCCAGCAAAACCAGGCTCAGTGCGAGCGGCCATCTGCTGAGATCGACTGGGGTTCAACGAGACAGAAGCAGAGATACAGAAAGAAGCAGAGATACAAAAGGCAAATGTCAACCAGCTCCTGTCCAGGAAACAAACAGCCAGGCTGACGAGCTCCGAGCCAGCTCCCATGTCAAAGGATGAAGAGAGCACATCCAGTTAGTCACAGTCAGAGAAACAGGACTACACTGAAAAATAGGTCGGTCTCCTACATCTATAAACAAAGGTGTTGATTGCAGCAGCACAGCTGATATTTCTCTCCAGGTTGGTGTCACAGACAAACAGGAAGAGACCAGATGAAGCTACTATGATGAGAAAAAGCAGGGAGAACAAAAAATGAGGTTGAACTAACAAACAATGCAGAAATAGAGAATAGAGATCGAATTATGAAATCCCACAGCAACCTTAACATAACTATTTTAGATCAGATATGAGAAAGGTAGAGCCACAATAGGGCCAAGGAGAAACGTCTGTCTGGACTGAAATTCTCCCCCACTGGATCAGGCTGCTGACACTCTACCTCCACCTTCCTCTCTACTCACCCAGAGACTAAGCAAACATCACTCTGTTTTTCACTATAAGCTTCATCAAAAAGGAAAGTTTTAACCCTAGCTTTAAATGTAGACAGGATGTCTGCCTCATGGACTAACACTGGTAGCTGGTAGACTGACAACTAAAAGATCTGCCTCCCATTCTACTTAAGAAATTCTAGGAACTACTAACCTGCAGATCACTGCTATAAGATGGAGCTTGGCCATTTAAGGCTTTACATGTGAGAAGGAGGATTTTAAAATCTATTCTTGATTCAACAGGAAGCCAATGAAGAGAAGCCAGGATAGGAGAGATATGATCTCTCTTTTTAATTTTCATCAGAACTCTGGCTGCAGCATTTTGGATCAGCTGAAGGCTTTTAAGTACAGTTTGAGGACTTCCTGATCCTAAAGAATTAAAATAGCCTAGCCTTGAAGTAACAAATGCATGGACTAGTTTCTCAGCATCATCCCTGAAAAAGATATTTCTAATTTTTGCAATGTTCTGCAGATGAAAGAAGGAAATTCTGGAAACCTCTTTGATATGGGATTTAAATGACAGGTCCTGATCAAATATAACACCAATATTTTTTTACTTCATTATTTAAGATTAATTTAAAATTCAGAAAGGAAACTTTGAAAATAATTTTAATCAAAAATGGCTTATGAGTGTAACTTTTTTTTCTCTGTTTTTCTAATCTATTTTTGATATTTTATTTTACATTTTTCCTGCTTTTATATTTTCAAATTATTTATCTACTTCACACTTCCTCATACAAACCCTGAAGGAAAAGCTCAAAATGCTTTTTTCCCCAGGCTGGGAATCCCTTTCTGTACTTATAGAGAAAGCAGTGCAACCTTTTCAACAGATTTTAAACTTGCTCAGTTGCCTCGATACTTACTTTTTTTATAGATGACTGAACCTTGTGTGGTCAGTGGCTAATGCCAGCATTTAAGAAACTTTACTTTGACATAGATACTTGAGGTTATCCTGAACAGTTGTAGCTTTCATCCATCATCCTCTTTGGCATATGAAACATGTCGGCTCAAGAGCACAGTTCTTAGATCTAGACTACAATGGCCGTCGGTATATTATATTGTCCGAATGTACAGCTTTGGTTCCTCTGCATAGGGGTCACACTATCTGCAATTATCTGCCTGAGGGGCCACAGTAAATGATGGCTTTGTCCTCTGCTCGCCTTGTGTATGAAGTTGATTTTTGGAACAGTATAAATAAGCTTGGAATTTATTCTATCCCCCTGAGAGAAACGGAGGCGTCCAAGTCTGTCGGTCCACAATTCAGCTCTTTGGTGGCAGGAGAGTGAATTTGATCTTTGTTTAGCGCCCCGCTCTGTGTTTCAGAAGGTTATATTTGAGATGGAATGAGGGGGGCATTCATTACTAATTGAAGCGAGTTGTGGGAGAAGTGAACCGTGGACTCGCTTATTCTTCTGCAGAATTACAGGATATAAGACAAAATGTCCACATAGTCTATCAAGAGATAAACTTGTCACCAAGTGGCAGTGGACTGAAGTGGGAATTGGACAAATGGCTAACCCCAAACCAAAAAAATAGAAAAAATAAATATATATGCATGTTTTGTTAAAGTGTAACTAAACCTCATGTTAAAGAATATCCTAGACAAAGTTTTAAAAAATCAGGAGAAACTGAGGGGTATGACAAAGTGTGGGGATGAGCGGAGGTTGTGGTCAGGATAAAGGAAAGTGGCATCAAATTTGATAAGACTTAGGGCCAATTTATGCTTCTGACGCATAGCCTCTGCAACCGTCAAATCTGTCTCTGTGCGCGACCACGCACACATTCTGCAACCGTCGTCGCATACCTAAAATAATAAAAAAAAGAAAAAATAATAATCCCGACTATGTGTTTGACGGTCACAAACCCGCGCTGACCTCAAGCGGAAGTGTGCAGACAAAAAGCAGCTGTGATTGGTCTTTGGTATTCCTTTCCGGCTGTCTGCGTGGTTCTTCTTTCTCGAGTAGGGGCCAGGTCGCGCCATTTTTAAAAACCGAGGAAAAACTACAATGGACAACTACGCCGAAAGATTAATCGGTCTTTTTGCCAACTCCATTAACAGAACCTGTTCGTCTTCGATGTCTAGCAACTCTAGATCCATCTCTGTGACCGTGATATCTTGCATTGTTGTATTGGAAGATAAACACTCTCGCCGCCGAAGTTCTCGCGAGTTCTCGAATAGGCTCCCCCTTTCTCTTTGGTGGGAAACTGCTGTGCGTCCCTAGAAATTCCAGACCGACGGTGCAAAAGCATTCCAGCAAAACTGGTTCGCGACCAGACCCAGGTGACATTTGCTGTGTGCGGTTACAAGTACTGTATGGTACGTTCCATTAGTGCTTCAACGTCAGAATGCCACATTAAACACAGTTTTTTTTTTTTTGTGTTTTTCTTTTATTTTTAAATCATTATTATGGTTGTAGAAGTGGCCATAGTAGCTTTGTACAAACAATGGAGGATACAACCACCCACAAGCCAGGATATCTAAAGCTGTCACCACTAGGGGTGTAAATTGGCAAGAATTGTTTGATACGATACGTGGAGTTTATATCTGTTTTCTGTTTACATTGGTGACTTGTTTTCGTTTCCCACCTATACTCTTTAAATTCCAGCATTAGGAATTTTTTACAAGAATATTTTAGGATCATTTTTGAGGTTAGACATTTATGTATGATGCCTCTGCTATAATATATCCCAGATGTGTGCTATTAGGTTAGTGTTGGGCCTCAAGATGGCCTGCCTAGTTACTGAACCTCAACCTCGCCCCCTTTGTCCCCAGGGACCTTTCTTTGTAAACCTGTCATGTTGAAACCGGAAGACGTGAATTCAAAAACTTTTCCCAAAAAAGAGGAGCTTGAATCAGCTGTATGGTCGAAACATTAAGCATTCCTTCTACTGGGACTGATTTACCTCTTTTAGTGGCATTGGGAACAGCTCACTGAGTGTCTTTCCGGGTCAAACAACTTGGCAAGCGACCCGTGTTAAAATTGCCTCAGCTCTGATCGTTGTGCTGTGGGAACACCAGACCCAGTTGACTAACTAATTCACGTGAAACCATTGAACACAACATAAGGATATCAACACACTGCACCAGTCACTTTTGATCTAACAATCTGAGATGTTTGCTTCCGATAAACATGGCGCAGCGCTGGTGTGAGGGATCCAGAGGGAAAAAGAGCGATTTCTGTCGCTCTGGTGACATCATCAACGCTAACCCCACACACACGCAGCTGCGGGGGAAAGAGGCCACACACAGCTTGCCAGCGAGGGGTTAGGCCCAGCTTTTTTTTGCCAGTAGTAAAGGGGCCAAATGCTGATTGTCAGCGGGTCAACCCATGTTTTAAAACCCGGGTTAACGCGCAATTTTCATTGTGAAAGAGGCTATTTACTCAAACCAGTCCCACACACTGTCTGCCCAAGGCTTTACATGTGTCACAGCACCGTCAAGAAAGAGAGACTCGTCCGGGAACTGCCGAACCCAGATCTGCGAGACAGATAGGCATGATTCATCACCCCAGTGAACATGTCTCAACTGCTTTGGAGTCTGTTTTGTTAAATTATCGCAACTTGATGGCGTTTTGTATTTGGTCTCTGGGTTCTACACTTAGTTGTTTCTCTACTTTGTAGTATCTCTGTGTATATTTACCATAACAAAACCAAGTGTAGGATATTACGCCTAAACCCAAGGAGTAATCAAGGAACTTTCAGTGCCAGTGGGAAAAGAAAGGAAGAGCAGAAAGAAATATTTGATGCCAATAGGGGTAAAATACAGGTAGTGCTTAGAATACAAAATGATTGTTGGTGATTACTAGAATGGAGATGCAAGTATGCAGAAGACTACAGAAGTATTCAATGTTTAATTACCAAGTTGATTGGTGCTTGAGTACTGTTGACCGATGGCGCACCACAATGTTGGTCTGCTTATCACATCTGGTGCAAAAATTCTTCTGATTCTCAAAAAGGGCTAGGTAAACCCTTTCAGGGCATATGCTTAATATATATATATTATTCCATTTGAAGGTGTGTGTGTGTGTGTGTGTGTGTGTGTATATGTGTGTGTATATATATATATATATATATATATATATATATATATATACATACATACATACATACATACATACATACATACATACATACATACATTAGGGTTGTCAAAATTAACGCGAGATGATTCATTTCTGGAATTACGCAATATTTCTTTTAACGCAGTCCCGCCCTGTTTTACCTACAATTCAATTGTCCGACATGAGTGAGATGGAGGAATCAGAAGAACCCGTTGGCCCGCTGGATGGACAGTTCGAGTACACAAAAAACAAAGACGGGACAATAAATAAACTTGTTGTAGTTTGCTCGCACTGCAAGAAGGACTTTTCGTTTCACCGAAGCTCCTGGAGCCTTTAATATCATCTTAATGCCAAGCATTCATTTGTTGGGGCTTCAACTTCAGGTGTTACGACTGGCATGCGTCAGACCACCCTCACCGAACGCTGGGCATTAAGTAAGTCTACGTCTGAAAAGCTGACAGACAAAATTGCCAGATGGATAGCCAAGGACTGTAGACCGATTAATATTGTCATGGCCTCGCTGAAGTTTTGAAAGTGGCAACTCTAGATGCATTCTACATGTTTTAAACGCAAAACGTTCTATTCACCCATCCTGTATTTGCTAAAAAAAAAAAAAGCAATGGCTAAGTTGCCAAAATTGTTGAGAATTAAATTCTTTATTTGGATTCGTCATTAATAAAAACTAAATGTAATGCCCATTTTGCTTATCTTTCTGTTTTAAAAACAGTACACAGAAAATGTGTATTTTTCAATAATATTTAGGCTAGTGATTAATCGAAATTAATTCAAGAAACCTTGTGATTAATTAGATAAAAAATTTTAATCGTTTGACAGCCCTAATATATGTATATAAAATATATTTTTTTTTAGAAAGTAAATACCTAATCCCCTTTAACTTGAGCTGAAAGCCACATTTAGTTTATAGATCTGTAGCTACTGACCCCACAGAACGGTGACCTCTCCAAATTTTGTGCCTCAACATCTGTTGAATGGACTATAATTTTACATGGCGTATCACTCTGCGGCTCAGTTTCTGTTTTTCCCTATCGCTTCCAGTTTATTATTAAAGCCCTCAACATGCTTATACAAGAATTAATGGTAACAGCTAAAATGTTCAAATAAAGTCCCGTAATATGCATATAACAAAATGCCTTTCTAAACAATTAAAATGTATAACTAAAGTCTTAATATAGAATTTTTTGCTTATGATGGAGGAGCAGTTTATTAAGCGTTAGGCTAAGCATATTAGGTCCTTGCATCTATCTGACTTATGATAACTGGGCTTATAACAGACATTATGTTTCCAACCAACATATGCAGGCAAAGCAGAGTTTCTGATTTGGTTTCGAAAGTCAAAACCTTGCTTTAAACATTGTATGGTTTAATTATTTTGTTTCTACTGCTTTCTGTAGAGCTCTGCTGGCACAATTGGGATACATAGGGACAGGCAGACAGGGATTGGCTCCAGTCTCTATTTTGTAATGAAAAGTTTTGCAAATGTTAAGGAATCTAATATCAAGAGTTCAAAAAAGCCGGGAAAGATTGGATTAGGACATCACTAGTAATTACAGAAATTCCCCCAGAGGCCCCCTATTTATTTTCCTTTGTTTGGACTAGCCTATGGTATCATGTGCGTGGCGAGAACATGTAATAAAACATTTCCGTTCACAACAACAGAGGTTTAAATGATGCATCAACTTTCTGAAAGCCCTATCTTTAACTGCTAAGAAGTGGGTGGTCATGCTGTATGAGAAATTCTATGATTTCCTGTGTTATGACTTTACTGTTTCATCACTGATGCCAGTAAAAGATAGCAAAAGGTTTGCCGCTGGCTATGTGCTCTCACTAGGCATGTTCAGCCAGGTGAGGGCTGTTGGGTGCCGTATTAGGTTTGTTGTCCCAATCTTACAAATTACAGGCTATTTTCTTAACTTACCGGGGAAATACTTTTAAACGAAGGACATGGATGGGCTGTTCAAGGGATGGGTTGCTTTTACCAGTATTAGTAAATGCAGAAACGTGATCTGTCAGATTCTGGTTAGAGCAGTGAAGCTGCAAATGGACTGGTTACAGTCACCAGCTGAGTGTTCGGAGCGTTTTGAACCAGCAGACCACCATGCAAACCTTGATTTTAGCTGTAGTGTGCAGAGTGCTGTCAGTCCTAGAGAAAAGCCCTTCAGCCCGAGCATTTATCTCTATTACATGGTGGTTAATACGAGTACATTTCCATTTCTGGATTAACATATCAGCCCATGCAGCTGTTAACATATAAGGCAACTCGTTGACAATGACTCATAGCTATCAGTTATGATGAGATTGAAAGTATTTTTTAATTGAATGAATAAACACATTGCGACAGGTGGCTCGACCTGGGTTTAGCTATTTAGCGACAATGTGCCAGAGAACATTCAACTTGTGTAACAAGATTCAACATGTTCCCTGGATGAGATGAATAAATTAAAAGGAGACATATAAGTAAAAAAAAAAAAAAAAAAAAGCATTTTGGTATCTACTGTCAGAGTAATATCAGAAAGAAAATCATAGCTGGATATAAGAGAAAACACAATAATCTATTCGTCTGTGAATGAACAGGGCCTTGCGCGTCTGAAATCTATCAAATCATACCTCACTATAACCACAAATAAAATCCAGTCAAACCAACTGCTTTCAGAAGTTGAAAAATTAACAAATAGTCAGAAAAAGTAGACATTAGCAGGCTTTATATAGCATTGGTAGCGTACTATTAAATGAATTTCACAACCGCAATTTGCCTCAGGGGTCAACTGTTTTGTAAACACAAACTGGGCACAGATAAAATTACATCATTCTGTTTCATTTATTTTAGTTTCATTTCACTTTCACTTTGTGCATCAAACTCAATGTTTGAGTACATTGGAAATGTGCTATTTAAATAAACTGGACTTAGAAAAGTCTAGTTTATAGAACAATATTACAAAAATACTTCACTCAATCCATTATCAACTGGAAACCTATGAGGAAATCAAGTCCATAAAAATTAAAGAAATCAGGGCTAGGAGAGAGGTAATCGGACAAAAATCCAATAGGCTCATTTTGATTCATGAGGAGCTGCGGAGATCTAGATCTCAGGTGGGTGAATCTGTCGCAAAACAACTGCTAAAGTACTCGACATACCTTACCTCAGTAGAGTGGCAAAAAGAACTACCTCTCTAGATCTAAAGAGAAGGATGGAGATGTGAATATCTCTGGTCCAAAATAGGGCAGATGCATTTAGATGACAAAATAATTATAATGAAACATGGTGGTGGCAGCGTCATGCTGTGGGTATTCTCTTCTTTTGCAGGGACATGGAAGCGAGTCAGAGTTCATGCTAAACCCAGCACCACTTTTGCGTTGGTTCATCTATGTGATGAAATCAGTCATTGTTTTTTAACTGGTAGATGCTATATTGTAAATAATAATAAAAAATTAAAAAACTATATATATATATATATATATATATATATATATATATGTATATATATATATATATATATATATATATATATATATATATATATATATATATATATATATATATATATATATACACATTCCACTGTTGCCGACAGTGGCGTCAGATGAAGGAGTTTGCCCTGCAAACGGAGGGATGTAGGTTCAAGCTCTGGCTATCAGTGTCCTTGGGCAAAACACTTCACCCACATTGCCTAGTGATGGTAGTCGGAGGGAATGGTGGCATGTAGAACTTTTCAGATATTTTGCCACATTTCAGGCTTCAAACATGGATACAAAATTGCAAACAAGTGGGACACAATCATGAGGTGGAACAAAGTTTATTGGATATAGTTAACTTTTTTAACAAATAATGGAAAAACCGGGTGTGCAAAACGATTCAGCCAGTTAATACCTTGTAGCTCCACCTTTTGCTGTGATTACAGCTACAAATCCTTATGGTATGTCTGTAATAGTTTTGTACATTAAGAGACCGAAATCTATGCCCATTCTTCCTTGCAAAACTGTTCGAGCATAGTGAGGTTGGATGGAGAGCGTTTGTGAGCAACACTTTTCAGTTCTTTCCTCTGATTCCCACAGATTCTGTGGTCTGGATTTTGACTTGGCCATTCTGACACTTGGATATGTTTATATGTGAACCATTCCATTGTAGATTTTGCTTTGTGTTTTGGATCATTGTCGTGTTGGAAGATAAGTCTCCACCCCAGTCTCAGGTCTTTTGCAGACTCCAACAGCTTTTCTTTCAGAATGCTACTGTTTTTGGCTCCATCCATCTTCCCATCAACTTTAACCATCTTCCCTGTCCCTGCTGAAGAAAAGCAGGCCCATGATGCTGCCACCACCATGTTTGACAGTTAGGATGGGTTGTTCAGGGTGATGAGCTGCCCTGCTTTTAAGCCAAACATAATGTTCTGCATTGTTGCCAAAAAGTGTGACTTAGGATTCATCTGACCAGCGCAGCTCCTTCCACATGTTTGCTGTGTCTCCTAGGTGACTTTTGGCAAACTTTAAATGGGACTTTTTATGGAAATCTTTAAGGAATGGCTTTCTTACATAAGGGCCAGATTTCTGCAGTGTACGACTGATGGTTGTCATATAGACAGAGTCTCCCACCCTGCTATGGATCTCTGCAGCTCATCCATAGGAATCATGGGCCTTTTGGCTGCATCTCTGAGCATCTCAGACTCCTCTTTGCTTAAGCTGGAAATTTAGAGGGAAAGCAGGGTCTTAGTAGATTCTCAGTGGTCTGATACTCCTTCCTTTTCAATATTATCACTTGGGCGGCATTCATTTCAATGTTCAAAGCTTGGGAAATCTTTTTGTATTGAAATCTAGGTTTAAATACTTCCACAAGAGTCGGACCTGCCTGGTGGACTCTTTGTTCTGCATGATGCTCTCTGCACAATAAACAAACCTTTCAGACTATCAGAGCAGGTGCATTTATGGAGACTTGATTACACATAAGTGGATTCTGTTTATCATCATCAGTCATTTAGGTTAACATTGGATCATTCAGAGATCATCACTGAACTTCTGCGGAGAATTTGCTGCACTGAAAGTATTTTGCATGCCCCACTCTTCAGTTTTTTATTTGTTAAAGTTTAAAATATTCAACGAATTTAGTTCCTCTTCATGATTGTATCCTACTTGTTGTTGATTTTTCACAAAAAATAAAAAATGTATATCTTTATGTGGGCTGCAACTGATTTTTTTTTTTGGGATAATTGATTAATTTGTCTTTGATTAATTATTTGTAATTTGATTAATTATTTTCTTTTTTTTTTGGTAGCGAAAGGAAAGAATTTGTACAGAATCAAACCAGGTGAAACTACGGTGAAACTTTTTGACTTGTGGAGATCCTGATGGAGAATACTGACAGGAGAAAAAGT
This sequence comes from Cyprinodon diabolis, assembly GCA_030533445.1. Lineage (NCBI taxonomy): Eukaryota > Metazoa > Chordata > Actinopteri > Cyprinodontiformes > Cyprinodontidae > Cyprinodon > Cyprinodon diabolis. Next base: position 10,323,608 of record CM060073.1, read on the forward strand.
TTTTTTTTTTGTTTTTTTTTATCTTGAATGCAAAATGTTTCTATATTTTAAAAATAATGTTGGTATAGTTACTCTTCTAAGTGTGTTGCGCTGTCAGCTAAAGGCATGTTTTAGAGTCTCTGTTGTCCAGTTAACGATTCATCAATTACTAATTAGTTTCCAAATATTTTAATAATCGAATAATCACGATCAATCCAATCAATTGTTTCAACCATATCTTTGTTTGAAGCCTGAAATGTTGCAAAAGTTTGAAACATTAAAAGTTCAATGTAAATGCTTAGTTCTAGATACTGCTAATATACTGAGAAGAACCCTTAAGCTCCCAGGGTTCTGGTAGAGGACCTGCCAGTGGCGGCTGGTGAAAAATATTTTTGGTGGGGCTGATATAGCCTAGTCTCCAACTAATCCGGAATAAGAATTCAAATAAACAATTGGACAATACATAAAATTTAACAGTAATGATTTAATTTACTATATAATAACAGTAACAGTGATGATTTGGGTCACTGTGACGGGGTTCTTTGGCCTCCAAGAATCCTGGCTCAGTCGGGTTACCGGTGTTGGTGATTTATTGTGCTCAAAAACTCAAAACAGGGTGCAAAAGAAACTAAGCATGTACAAGATACTCTGGGCCTCAGCCTCCCTCCAGTTACCAGCAATTTAACTAAGAAACAGAAAACAGAACTCGCTGCTCTTCTTCCCACAGCCCTCATTAAATAGTTTAAGCCCCTACAGGCTCTCTTATTTCAGATTTCTTCTCATAAATCAGTTTTGTCCATATATTACCTCCACAAACAATTGATATACAAAAACAAATAATTTTTACAACTTAATCCCTTTACACAGATTCATTGACTTATTCAATTACACCAAACAGGGTTTGAACCCAGCAAAGACGCAGCCAGATGACAAGTCCCCGTAGCATAAACACCCCCACCCCCCCCCACACACACACACACACACAGCTAACCCCACTGAAATATTAAGTGTGCACCCTCAATACGCCAGCAGGTAACCAGGAACAGCTTGTGTGTTTTACGTTAATGGAGCTACTGGGCTCAGCGCGAGTGTATTGGTCCTCACAAGCACAGTATAACAGGAATGTGTGTGTGGCGCGCAAAGTTAGAGGATGTTTTAAGCGACGAGGTGGATTCGTCACAGTCACAATAACCATGACATGAAACTTTCCTACCCTACAACAGGGATGTTCTTCTGGCAAACGGGTAGATAAATAAGGATCTCACCGAATTTGGTGGAAGCTGCATCTCGCTCGTTACATTCGCCATCTTCCCTCTAATTGTCTGCACCTGTCTATGGGTGCAGAAGCCTGTTAAAAGGCAGTATTTTCAGCGCCCCAAGACCATAAAATTCTGAGACGCTGATTGGCCATTAAATTCACCTAGCAATAGTACATGATTGAAGGTTCTCTGCAAATGTGGGGCTGTCTGATCACAGCCCCAATACAGAGACGGTAGGAGTCTGTCTGTGGAAATCCACAAATGAATGACAGTGGATAGGGAAATGTAGTTTATATAATTTGTTTTGCTTATAGGTACACACTCTAGAGAGTAAAACGGACATTTATGAGTTAATTTCTAAAAATATATTTTACGTTTCTCTCTTCTTATCAGGGAGGGCGGTGCCCCAGCGCCCCCTATGGGCCGGCCGCCACTGGGACCTGCGCTTGAGACGAAGAAGCCACTACCCCGCCCAGGAGTACAAGGGGTGGGGGAGAGATCATATATGCTTCTATTACAAAAAAATTGTAGGCGTGAGGCCCCCTGGTATTGCAAAACCTTGTGCAGTTTCCACAGATAATATGCAACGACTCTGCCTGTAATTATAGTAGAAGACATTCTTTTATTATTAAACCAAATGTAATTTTTTCTTAAACTGTTTTTTTTTTTTTTTTTTTTTTTGTCGACTGTGGAAAGGAGGTCAGGATTCACCACAGAGATCCACAGATTCGTCTAACAACAACAGCTGCAGAAGCATTTCTTTTTTTTTTTTTTTATGAGAAAATATGTTAATGGCTTTCAAACCACAAACATGGAAGAGAAAGCTTGTTCTCTCACCCACCCAGCCACATATCTGGGCAAGTTTTATCACCACAGCAATGACCAGTGCCAGCGTTGCACAAGCCTGCATCAATCAGCGTCCAGTAATAATTAAGCACGAGTGCTTGTCGAGAAGCTTTTTTAAATTTTTTTTTTATTTATTTATTTATTTTATTTATTCACATAGGTCTTTCCAAAGTTAGCGGTCGAAGGAGAAGAGAAGAAAACGTTCTCAGCTGGTTCTCTCTGTGGTCGGGGCTAAATGATGCTTCCACAGCTGCTGTTAGCAAACCTACAGTAAAGGGGATTTGCATCGAATGACCCCAATGGGAGAGAAACAGAAACGGGGAGAGAGTTTGATAAAACCTAGAGCCGTTCAGCAAAAATCTATTCACAGCTGTGCAGTAAAAGCCTCAGGGAGCACATCTCCTACTCGACTATCAAAAAAATTAAGAAAGAAAAGCTGCTTTTTAATGTTAAAGTCATAACCCTTTATCTTAAATCCATCGAATCCCTGCTTATAACAAAGACATCTCATAGGTCATGAGAGAACAGTTTTCCTTTGCTCAATTTCTTAATATTTTGCTTAAGACAGTAATTTAAAAATAATTAATAAAGTCTTGTTTCTTTGGATAGCCACAGAAATTCTTGTACATTTGTTGAACTCCAAGAAAAGATATCCAGTCAGAATCTTGATGGATTCTCATAACTACATATTTTTTTCAGAGCAATGTTTTTTCTTTTTTTTGCCTTTTTTAAAATTAGTTACTGTAATTAGTGGAGCAGAAGAACTAAAAGCTGCTTCTCTGAGTTGATGAGTAAATGAACCCAAAAAGAGGTCGGGGCGGTTGATACACTGACAGCAAGTCTGTAATTTATTGTGACTCTAAGCCATTCAGGGATTTATTGACTAACAGAAGTAGCTGAAAGTCAGTTTTCTGAGAGTTGGGGAGCCTTTGGAAGGGCTTTAGAAATGGTGCGATGTGATGTACTTTCTTAGTTTTGGTTAGGTCATGGGCAGCAGTAAACTTTGTTACAGGTTTTATTTCCCTCTAAAGATTCAGGTATGAGTCCATCACTATAACCAAATTAGGGGCCTGATCAATTGTTTCTCACTAAGGTGACTGAAGCTGTGTGCTAACTTTTAATGACTCCTCTTTTTGTCCTAAAATTATGACTTCAGTTTTTTTCAATTGAGCTGAAGAAAATCTTGGCCCATCCATGCATTGATTTCTTCTATGCAGTTACCCAGCATTGGAATGGATACAGTCACCTTGTGACTTAGTTAGGGAGCACGTGTAGATATTGAATAGGAGGGGCCCAAAGATGGACCCTTGTGGAACGCCACATTATATTTGTGTGGTCTCAGATCTAAAGTTACTCACTGACACAAAAAAGACCCTTTAAACCAGCCTATGTAGTGTGTTTCCAGGCGCTTTGATAAAATAGATTAATCAACAGTGTCAAATGCTGCACTAAGGTCCAATATTAAAAGCTCTGGTGTTATTCCACAGCCTGCATTTATATGCATGCCATTAAACACCTTGACAATAGCAGTCTCTGCAGTGTTGTGAGTATGGAAGTCTGACTGGAAGACGTTAAAGCAGCTGGTCTTTATTAAAAAGGTGTTCAACTGCTAAAACAGCTTTTTTAAGATTATTCCTGCTGATTAAGTAGATGTTCAAGATAGGCCTGTAGTTCTGCATGAGCAGCTTGTCCAAGGTACTTTTTTCTCCCAACAGCAGTTTGGTAGTGTTTTATATTTTTTTTGGACCTGGGGGAAAAACACCTGAAAAAAGAGACATGTTTATTATTTGAGTTAAATCACATGTTATGGCAGGCATATCTTTTTTTTTTTTTGACGTAAGCTGTATGTTTAAAACATCAGGACACCAAGTTGTTTGGTATGATGGCTCAACTTCAGCTCGAAATCAAATTTGATTAAAATAAAGAAAAACTAATCTACAAGTTGTAATTGTTGCCATATTTATACAGTTTCTTTAATATAAGGCTTATTTTGCTGGCTGCATAAGGATAACATCCATGATTGTAATGCCTCCCGTGTAGATTGCAGCTACTGAAGCAAAAGTCTGTGAGCGGCGACACTCCTCCTCTAGTAAAAAGGACTGCTGAGGATTCCTGCCCCCTTTGAGGGGCCTGCCTGCCTGTTTGTCAGCCAGTTTTCAGAGTGTTTGTGCATGAAGGCTGGGGAGAGAGAGACTGTGTGTGTGCTAACTGTAATTCAGCTGAAGACGGCTCATGTTGCAGAGTTTTCACAGGAACATCATCAGCCTGGGTGGTTTGAACAAAAAAAGAAGCCCTGTTGCAGCAAACAGGTCAGGCTAATGTCCCCAGCTGTAAGGTACAGTTTAATATAATAAAACCCTCGGGACTGAAAATGTAAGGTTACTAGTTTTACTTCTGTCACACTAGGGTGCAAGGATTTAGTAAACAATTGTTTAGTCATATGAAAACTCAAATGTTAAAGGGATTTTAATTCTTAAAGCCTAAACCAGTAAATAATAATCATAAAACTTTGTTTTTAAAACTAGAATCTTCATTGAACATTCCAAAAAGTTACTCATAGGAGTTTTTGACTTTTTTCATTTTTAACATAAACAATAGTCTTTTCATTGCAATTTATTCTCTATTTTCTGTTTACTTTTTTCTGAATGAATACCAAAACCATGCACTGATGAAGTGGAGCTCTCTAAAACTTGTGTATCAAATATGTAGGGTTGTGGATGTGGTTCTCTTGTTGCAGTTAAAGTCCAGCCACCTGCCTGGATCATTGTAAAAATATGAAAATCATATTTATTTATTTTTTTCTTTTTAACAGTGTCCTGTCTGGCAATATGGCAATAAGAATAATTGTCTTGATGCCAAAAAGAAACCATTAGATTTTACTTTCACAATTGGAGCAGTACGGCTATCGGCATAGTGTTTTGCTTGTTTTATGCATATAAATTGCTTTATTATAATTATGCAGGGAGTTTTACAGATTATATGGACACTGCAATGTAGGTATAACAGGAAAGGGAAAAACTGGAAAAAAAAAGAGAAACGATGAAAGAAAGAGGAGATAAAAGGGAGAAAATCATATTTTTACTTTGCATTCTATCTGTAAAAACTTACCAGATATTAAGCTTACCTCAATATTATGCATCACCTTGTGTTGGTATTTTGCTTTAAATGAAAATATATTCCTCTTTTTTTGGATTAATATGACAAATTGGAAAAAGGGTTAAATGTGTCTGAATTACCATCACCATCTTTGGACGTGCTGTGAACCCACAATGACAGAAGGAAGCCATTTTTTTGGGATGGCTCCCAGCCATAACTGCGGCTTTTTCCAATGTTCTTGAACGAGGCATTTCAGACACTCGTGTTCTTGGTTGAACTTTTTCTGCCCAGGGAAGCACCTGCTATGAGCCCAGCTGGGACACAGTGACTAGCTTGTCCCTTAAATAAAGTGTCAGCTTGCACCTTATTAGCATCACTTCATTAAAATATGATCCAGCCTCCCCATTTGTGGAGTGGCTCACTAAAAGAGCACTGCGGCCTCATTGTTTTGCCATGAGAAAAGGCGTCCGGGAATAATTAGCGGCTTTGCCAGTGGAATGGCCTGTGATGTAACAGAACTGAGATGTTTGGCATTATTAGAATGCCCCATTTCTATTCGCCACTGTGGCACTTCAGAGTCCTTTCATGTGTATTCTAGCATGTACATCCTACAGAGCAGTGGACCACCCAGCACCCTCATCCTGGGAGAAATGCGATGGTCTCATCCTTCATCTTTCCACCACTACCCTCTTCAAGCTGTTCAATATTTGCAGCCTCTTCTTGTCTACTCTACCATCTTCATTTATATTGGTAAAACAAAAGTTAGCTATTTGTTTTTAGAAAAGCAACAGTTTGTACTTCCTTCCCACCATAATAATGCAAAGTGGTTTCCCTCATTGCGCAACTCTGCTGCAAACACGGCAAACCCCTAAATCAGCTTACCGTCTCCAACCTCAGCATGAACGGCATTTGGCTCGTTCAAATGTAATTCATGCCTATCACGTTAATTTCCCGTCCGTTGGCAGGCTGAGTGAAGCACTGCAGGAACTAATGTAATTACTTCTTAGTGTCAATTCCAAAGGAATAGCACTAAAAGTGGAATGCCTAGCCTGGCAAAAATACATTCACCTCTTTTTCGGACTCAGCAAATATAAGACTAATCTGCAAGAGACAACCACTTGTCTATGACAACAGTGCTACTGTTTGTAAATGTAATTAGCAAAATATGCAAGGGAAATAAGTTGGTTAAATTGTTGTATAGCTGGTCAGCCACATATTTTTTTCCCCCATTGCAACTGTAAGGAATCCAGTTGTAGCTGAAACATGTCTGATGCTTTACCAGGACCTGCATTCTCCATAGCTTATAAATTGGTTGGAGTCAGTAGTTCAGATTATGTTTCTTTGCACAAAGATCCACACGTAGCTTGTATTTTATCTTCACTGTGGAGCAAAGCATTATGAGGTTTAAGTACATGCGGTTAATGTTGTTGCAGTTTGATGCTGCTATAGGCTTAGACTGCTGGAGGACAGGGTGACCTCTTTTTCATCATTCTGCTTCATTCTATCTCTATTCTCCCTCTCTGCAGCATTTGTTAGTCTCTAACACCATGCTCCCTCTGCTTTTTTTCATAGTAGCTTCATCTGGCCTGTTGCTGTTTGGCTGTGACACCATCCTGGAGAGAAATGTCAGCTCCGCTGCTCCCATCAACACCTTAGTTTATGGATATTTGAGCTCTGCCTATTTTTCAGTGTAGTCCTGTTTCCCTGACTGTGACTGACTGTATGTGCTCTCTTTGTCCTCTGACATGGGATCAGGCTCAGAGCTCGTCTTTCTGGCTGTGTCTTTCCTGGATGGAGCCATCTGTGGAGCTGGTTGACATTTACCTTTTTTATCTCTGCCTCTTTCTGTATCTCTGCTTCTGTCTCCTTGAACCCCAGTCGGCCTCAGCAGATGGCTGCTTACACTGAGCCTGGTTCTGCTGGAGGTTTCTTCCTGTTCTTCCCGTTTCCCCTCCACTGTCGCGATAAGCATGTTTGGTGTGAGGGATTTCCTTCAAGTCAATGAGTCAATGCAATCTACTGGTTTTCCTTAGATAGAAAACTTTGAATCAATTTGACAGTATGATCTGGTTGAATTGTAAAGTACCTTGAGATGACATGTGTTGTGAGTTGGTGCTATAGAAATAAACTGAATTGAATTGACCTTTAGATGTTGTTTAAAACTACACACTATACAATGTAGCTTTAATATACAAACTATCAGATTGACCCAGAGATGTTGCTCTGATCCCCCTGCAGCTGCTGTAAGGCATTGATACACCAACGCATCAATGATGGGTTTTATTGGGTAGAAAAAAACACTGATCATTAGTCTGTTTGGCTTGGCAGACCAGCCATTAAGGAATCCGTCTAAACCTGGTTGCCTCACCCCTACTTTCAAAGCTGCTTCTCTGTCCGCTAGCAGGAAGCAGCCTGCAAGTTCTCAGAGTGAGTCAAATACAGTGGGGCAAAAAAGTATTTAGTCAGCCACCAATAGTGCAAGTTCTCCCACTTAAAAAGATGAGAGAGGCCGGTAATTTTTATCATAGATATACCTCAACTATGAGAGACAAAATGAGAAAAAAAAATCCAGAAAATCACATTGTCTGATTTTTAAAGAATTTATTTGCAAAATATGGTGGAAAATAAGTATTTGGTCAATAACAAAAGTTCGTCTCAATACTTTGTTATATACCCTTTGTTGGCAATGACAGAGATCAAACGTTTTCTGTAAGTCTTCACAAGGTTTTCACACACTGTTGCTGGTATTTTGGCCCATTCCTCCATGCAGATCTCCTCTAGAGCAGTGATGTTCTGGGGCTGTCGCTGGGCAACACGGACTTTCAACTCCCTCCAAAGATTTTCTATGGGGTTGAGATCTGGAGACTGGCTAGGCCACTCCAGGACCTTGAAATGCTTCTTACGAAGCCACTCCTTCGTTACCCGGGCGGTGTGTTTGGGATCATTGTCATTCTGAAAGACCCAGCCACGTTTCATCTTCAATGCCCTTGCTGGTGGAAGGAGGTTTTCACTCAAAATTTGACGATACATGGCCCCATTCATTCTTTCCTTCACACGGATCAGTCGTCCTGGTCCCTTAGCAGAAAAACAGCCCCAAAGCATGATGTTTCCACCCCCATGCTTCACTGTAGGTATGGTGTTCTTTGGATGCAACTCAGCATTCTCTCTCCTCCAAACACGACGAGTAGAGTTTTTACCAAAAAGTTCTATTTTGGTTTCATCTGACCATATGATATTCTCCCATTCATCGTCTGGATCATCCAAATGCTCTCTAGCAAACTTGAGACGGGCCTTGACATGTACTGGCTTAAGCAGGGGGACACGTCTGGCACTTCAGGATTTGAGTCCCTGGCGGCGTAGTGTGTTACTGATGGTAGCCTTTGTTACTTTGGTCCCAGCTCTCTGCAGGTCATTCACTAGGTCCCCCCGTGTGGTTCTGGGATTTTTACTCACCGTTCTTGTGATCATTTTGACCCCACGGGGTGAGATCTTGCGTGGAGCCCCAGATCGAGGAAGATTATCAGTGGTCTTGTATGTTTTCCATTTTCTAATAATTGATCCCTCAGTTGATTTCTTCACACCAAGCTGTTTACCTATTGCAGATTCAGACTTCCCAGCCTGGTGCAGGTCTATAATTTTGTTTCGGGTGTCCTTTGACAGCTCTCTAGTTTTGGCCATGGTGGAGTTTAGAGTGTGACTGTTTGAGGTTGTGGACAGGTGTCTTTTATACTGATAACGGGTTCAAACAGGTGCCATTAATGAAGGTAACGAGTGGAGGACAGAGGAGCCTCTTACAGAAGAAGTTACAGGTCTGTGAGAGCCAGAAATCTTGCTTGTTTGTAACTGACCAAATACTTATTTTCCACCATATTTTGCAAATAAATTCTTTAAAAATCGGACAATGTGATTTACTGGATTTTGTTTTCTCATTTTGTCTCTCATAGTTGAGGTATATCTATGATGAAAATTACCGGCCTCTGTCATCTTTTTGAGTGGGAGAACTTGCACTATTGGTGGCTGACTAAATACTTTTTTGCCCCACTGTATGAGTCTGACATGCGGTTCATCTTTTGAAAGGGCTTTTCTAATGTTTATGTGCAAATGAGGAGATAAATGTTTCAAAAAAAAGTTTTCAGTTTCTATGGCTGTTAAGCTAATTAATAGTTAATGTATCAACCTAATTTCAGTCTAATTTTGACAACCGGCTTTTGTGCTGAAATGTGCTGGACAGGGCCCTAGTGGAGGGAGCCCAGATGTCAGTCGAAGGTAGTGTACCATCATGATGAAAAATGTAGTGTATAGTGTGGAGGACCAAAGTTTAGAGTAGTAAGGATTATTTTGAGTGTAGCAGCCCGCTATGCAGAAACTCGCTGGTGAGAAACTAGCTATAATTTCAGTAAATTTTAATTTTGTGAAATGAAGGTAGAGAAAGGAAAGGATTAGGCCTTTGAACCTCTCACTGCCGGGCTCAGCAAGATTGGTAGTAAGTTTATAAGTTTTATTTAAAAAACATAGGGTTACATCATGAATTTGGGCCCTTTTTTAAACGTGATCCTTTAATCAATAATTATTTAGATGAATTTATAAGAAAGACCTATATAATGCAGCATTTTTTTTATCCATAACTCACGCCCCTACCTTAAAAAATTCTGGGTTTAGGTTAGATCTCAAGTATTGATTTTATCCATTCAAAATGTTGTAGTTTAAAGCATAGGTATGTGTTTTAATGGGCCATGAGGTTTGTCACCACATTTTGTGATATCTGTAAAAAATCTAGAGTCTTCCTATCATTTTACTTGAGCATTATGTACTTTTTAGTGTTGTTCTGTCTCTATGCGTAGTACTTTTGTATATGCCTTTATTTTGAGAAAACTGGAAACAGTAGTGCTTTGCGTGGTGTTGCAGTAGAGAAGGTGCTACATGTAGGCCACACAGAGGTTTCCTTCTTGCAGCTGTCTTTCCTATGCTTTTCCCTGCTCGTTTTCTGTCTTGATACTGTCAGTAAAGGTCTACTCAATTTTATGGAGGGTTGTTTATCTTCATTTTGGAAACGGTATTGTCTTTCCGTTAGAAATAAACTGTCTGAGCCCTTTCAATCAGCCCACACATAGCATTCTGACTGTATCATCTTGAACTTGAAATTTTAACTTGAACTGAGGTCCTTTAGTGTTTTTGTGTATTCCTTTTACGAGGTTTGACCTCAGCGTGAGCTTTCTGCAATGACTCCCTCTAGTATAACTGGCAGCTGTCTCGAATATTTTCTACTTCGGCTTGGGGGGGCGGGGGGTTCTTAACTGAAACATGATGATCTCTGAAAAGTTTGGCAATACATTTAAAGAGCCTTAGAGATTATATAAGTACAAGACAACTTCTCTAATATTGCTGCTGATGTTATTCCTTCTTGGCATTGGCTTTACATACGCGAGTGCTCCAGAGCCGCAAAAGTCCAAAATATATGCTTTTTTAAAATTGTTAACAAGCGTATCAGTTAACGGCGACTATTTGCTGAGTAGCGCCTGGCCGGGGTTCTGCATTCTGTTTAGTTTATGGTCTTAACAGATGAGAGTAAGGTGCATTTATATAAGGACTCAGATCAACATTATTACTTATTTTTCCACTTATCCGTCAGGGGATGAATTTGGATAAATGCTGGAGGAAGAAAAAAAAAGCATCCGTGCGTAGACTGAAGCGAACCTGACATTTTAGTGGAAATACACTGCTATCTAGTCTATTTTTCTTCCTGTCTCAAGCACAATCATTGCTGGCGGGTGTCTAGTTTGTTACCTGTCTGGGTGGGGGGGGGGTGTCGGTGTCTACTTGTCTGGGGCTTTCCCACAGTTGAGAGGTGAGCAGAAAGCCTCATAAACACACAGGCCCCCTACAAAGGTCTGGTCTTCAGTTCTATGGACCAATAAAAATCATCCTATGCTTAGGGCTAGGGTCCCTCTTAAATCCTCGTACACCTGGGAAGAATTACTGCCAGAAAGTTTGAAGAAATGCACCCGGAGGTCACAAAGGCCAACCGCACAGGACACATACGTTCTCTGACACAAAGACAGGGTTGACTAGTTCAATGCCTGGATGGTTTCTGTGAGGGAGTTGCTATAATTATGGCTTTTATATTATATTTATGATCAGTGTTCTAGTAACTAGTTACAGTTTTTAGGTCATTCATCCAAACAGTTACTTGGGTACTTTCTTGAATACTTAAACCAAACAGTAAGAGGTGCCCTTTTAATAAATGTTAAAATAATTAACAAATGCATTTATGTCATCAGAACTTAAAGGTATAATGGAGAATGTTCTTTTTCTAGGTGGACCATCAAAAAATAGTGGTCCTCATAATTGTCAATCATTCTAGTGATATGTCCTATGTGCTTGCTTTTACTTGCACTGTAAAAAGCAATTAAAAAAGAAAATCAGAAAAAACTGAACAAATGAAATTTGAACAAAAAAAAAAAAGGAATCTGAGAAGATATTAAAAGTTTAATTTCTGGATTGCAATTTTTTTTCAGATTAACTTTTACAAACTGTTTTTTTCTGAATATATTTCAAATGATTTGGAATAAAAAAACATAAAGCCATAAATGTCCATAAATTACTGCTTTGATCCAGAACAACTGTTGGCTGAAATTGATCAACTGATCCAGTAATGGCAGTGGGGGACTGGGAAGAATAATATTATTTTTTAAATGTTATTATTTTTACCCCAATTTACAGCCAGATATATTTCTTTTTATCCTTTCCCCTTTGCATATTAACTAAAGGAAATACTCCACAAGACCTAACAAACTGGTTCTCTCTCCCAAAGGTCAAAACACAAACTCTCTAACTTGATAATTTAAGTGATTTTATTGTCTAATGGTAGTTTTTAGATTCAAAGTTTTTTGTAAATAGTGATTGGGTATAAATGTGCTTTCTAAAAGCCTTTCTTTCTGAACTTGACAAACATGCTAACTTGGGCCTCATCCACACAGACGAGTTTAGGTTGTTAGGTTAATTGTTAACGTATTTTGTCTTTTAGACAATCATAACTACATCTCCGTATCAAACCCCCTTGCACCTCTTTTGCATCATGGTTTTGTCTTCACTTCACATGAGCCGTCTATGCATGTCCAGTGTTTTTGTCAGCTGTTTTGGCATGATTCTGCGGTGTTACAGCTCCCTCAAGGACCCACCATATGTACTACAGCAACTATGTCTTTAGCGGTGCTGTGCGCACTTATACAGATGTTTATAAAATAGATACAGCGTTCGCCTTCGTTTGGATAAGGCCTTGGACTCATAAAATTCAACCAAGGCAGGTTGTCAAAGCATTGAAGTCATAGGGAAGTCATATTTGGATGTCAAATCATTCTGTCTTAAACATGTATATAAATGTACTCTTTATCAGATTATGTTGTCCCAAAATTTAGAAAATTTCTATTAAAGAAAGTCCTGTCTTAAAATCAGTGTTGTTTTTTTTCTCGTTATCTTATGCAGGCCAGTTAGTTATACGTCAGCTTGTACACATTAATTTGGCCTATCATACATCAACAATCATCTGTCAATCAAATTTTTTCGGTCCTAGCATCTTGATTCATATGTTGCAGCTTATATATGCAACGGTTGATATAAGAATAATTTACTTTACCATTGAGTTCCGTCCCAGTGTTCACGGGGATGGACGACTGTGTCTTCGGCAGGCGTAGAGCTAACAGAACTGGCAGCGTTGCGAGGCAAGGGCTCAAACATGTACGGCTGTAAGCCCTCTGCACCAAACCAAGCTTCTTCCGCCCTGGTGTCCTCTTCCACAACGTCTTCGTCCCCGTATTCCTCCTCTGAATTAAAAATGTATGATGTAGGAGACTCATCCACGACCTACGTAACAAAACTCTCCTCCTCTTGCATGTTTCCGCTGTCCATAGCGTTCCTTGACAGTGTCGTTTCTAAGTCGCCAATTTAGTGCTACTTGGTCCCAATGGAATTTCCCATTGAGAACCTACTAGCACTGAGTTGTTAACTGGTTAGCAAGATGCTTCAGAGAAACTGGCCACAATCAAACTTGCTTGAGAATCTTCCACCACAACAACCCTACCTCCTTGATAAACAACGAATCACATTCACTTTATTCACTAGTGTGAAGTCGTGCACTACTCAGGAGATTTCGGAAATGCAATGGTTGGAACAGCCGCTTCCCTACGACTTTAAGTGAACATGTGTCGTACTTCTAATTGAAAGCAGAATTGGATTGGCAAGAGACTGACTTCTATTTATTTTTTCTGCAGGTGTACTTTGACTGTGGTGCCAAGGTGGATGTATTGGATGTCCAGGGTCTCATTCTGTCTCCTGGTTTCCCCTACAACTACTCGTCTGGGACTCATTGTGTTTGGCAGTTTGTTGTTCCTGTTGATTACCAGCTTGTTCTGGAAATATTTGACTTTGACGTGTTTGAAAGCCATGACTCTGAAGCTCAGTACTCTGCTTTCTCTAACTTTGAAGAGGAAGCCGAGGAAACGACTACCAGTTTACCAGCTGATGAAAGCTTGTCGCAAGACGCAAGGCCTACACGTCAAAGTGCAGGAGATGTCTCAAAGACTCAACGTTCTTTCCAAGATGGCGTCCTCAGTCAAGTTGTGGTCCAGGAGCAGTCTACAAAAATGGAGATTGCAGAAGTCTCAAGTTCTGCTAAAAGGTCTGCAGATCCATCCTCTAGTCAGACCTCATCACCCCCTACTTCCCTTCTTCTCCTCCCTGGTGCTATAGCTTCTGCAGACAAGGTCACCAACTCCGTCTTTGTCCCCCCTTTAAATGGAGATTTCCGTACTGATTCGAATCAAAACACAGTTATGGAAGAGACCACCTTTGGTTCACCACCCTTCACTGATACTCCTGCTGTGAGCCCTGAAACTCAACAATCCATACTTGACGCCTGTCCCCATGACGTCCTTTACATCTCGGACCTCATCACCTTTTCCTCTAGGTTCTGTGGGTCCAACCGGCCTCCCAGCAGCCAGCTGGTTTTTGGCTCAAGCCATGAGATGGTGGAGGTCATCATGGAGCTCATCACCACCACCCACTGGGGACGTGGATTTGCTCTTCTCTTCCAATACCACAACCTGACCGAGCCGGGAGGTAATCGGCGAGCCATGTCCCCGTCAGAAAGTAAGGTGGGCTCCCTCCTCGCTGCTGTGAGCGGAGCAGCCTTCTTCACTCTGATACTTATGAGTGTTCTCTGCATCATTTTCAGGTAACGGAAAAAACAAAATTATTTAGAAAAGTAACAATAAACTAGATCTATAGGTGTCTCTGTTTAGGAAAGAAGCATTTCAGCAGATGAGCAATTAGCCAGTTTCCCTGTCAAAGAGGAAAGAAGAGAACACATACAGTTAGTCAGAGGCCCAACTCTATCATCTGTATTTGGATGTATTGATGTCAGCAGCCCAGCTTACAGTATTTCTCTCTCCAGGATGGTGTCACAACCAATCAGTACCAGACAAGATGAAGCTACTATGATTGGGAAAAGCAAAGAGAACATAAAGTTAAGGGCTGAACTAACAAATGCAACAATATGGGAGAGTAGAAAAAGAATGACCTAGAAGGGGAAAGAGGGTCACTATGTCCTCCACCTAAGTCTCTAGCAGCACAGCTATTAAGGTAGCTCAAGATAACCTGATCTACATACTATAAGCTTTATCAAAAAGAAACATTTTAAGACTAGCCATAAAAGTAGAGTACTGTCTGCCTCATGGACTAAAACCAGTAACTGATTGGTAACTAAAAGATTGGTCTCTCATTATACTTTTAGAAATTCTAGGAACGAGTATACCTGCAAACAGAAAGCTCTTCTCCCTTTGAAAATTAGGAACAATCAGATCTTTGATATCAGATGGAGCTTGGTTTTTTAGGGCTTTACATGTGAGAAGGATTGTAGATTTAAGTTGAAGCCAATGAAAAGCTAAAAGAAGCAAAATATAATTTCCTTTTTTAATTTTCATAAAAACTCTTGCAGCTATTTTCCGGATCATCTGAGGGCTTTTAATTACAGCTTATGAACTCCCTGAGAGTAAATGTTTTTAATAGTCTAGCCTTTAGGTAACAAAGGCATGGACTATTTTGTTTTCAACATGACATCTGGGCAAGATTTTCAGCATTTATTAGAAGTTAGTAACATTAGAATTAATTAACATAATTTACCACATACATTCCCTGGAGAGTAAAGAAGTTAATTAGAACTGAGATTTCCAAAATGCTGCAACCTTTCAAAGATGCATACAGCAGACTGAGACCAAGAGCTCAAACTAATCCTGTTTTTGATTCCTCTGTTTTATATGTGAAAGATTTGAATACACGACAGACATAACTAATTGCACAAAATGGCTAAAGACCCTCCAAACTCTAGATTTCTGTGGAAGTCTGCTTAACAGTCAAAAATGCATTTTCCTGGGTAAAAAAAAAAAAGTTTTTCAAGCTATTTAGTGATATTTATTATGATACAGAGTGATGATTGAATGAAAAAATCCATTGCAGCCTTTACATTTTGTGGCTGCATATTACAGCAGTCAACCCCCAACAAATACAAGCACTTCTCTTAAAAAAAGCAAATGAAAACAACCCCCAGGAATAAAACAACTACCATATTTAGAACCTTATTAGCATCAGTTTGAACGGTTTCATGGCTAACAAATATACATATAGCTGCATTTAATCATCTTTTTAAAAATATTCTTATTATTGCTGTCTCATTCACTGTTTTTCCATGTTTGAATTGAACATTAGTGAAAAGATAGGAAAAATAGCAATCCCATCAAAACTTTTTTGTTCTTGAGGCTGTAGTTTTACTGAATAATTATATATGATATCAAGACAGTCCACCTCTAATCACAAAGCAAAATAAAGTATATTCTTTCAGATGAAAATCAATTATTTGGTCTTTTTCAGTCTGTTACTCATAGTAAGCTGAACAAGGCAATTAAGTGTAAAGATTATAAGAGCTTAAAATAAAGTAAACTTTATTAAACGTCTAAAATCAACAGGGCTCTTGCTCAGTGATCCAAAGTCCTCTCTTGAGATGAAATGTAATTTTGCAATTCATTTGGGAATCAGGAGGAAGAATGGGGATGAACAGAATTATAATATCTGGAAATGTTTGGGATTTTTGTTTTGCACTGTAAGTGAGGATATGAGATAGTCCACTGTGTTTTCTGAAGTCAATGCAGGATTCCACCAGGAAATTTACTGCATACTTCCTTTTGCTGATATTCTTAATTTTCCTGCAGGACTTGATGCCTGCATGCTGCCAAGGTTACCTAAATTGGTTCAGTGACCATGGAGTTAGTGTGCCTGAATGGTTAGAAAAATTCTCCTGACCGGAAACCAAAAGAGAATGTATGGTGTATTGTTAATGTGTTGAGGGACACAGACCTAACACTTTTTTTTATTCTTCATCATAGTTCATATTTTCTGTTTTTTCAGAGCACTGAATTTGGGGTTTTTACACAGAAGATGATTAGGGCCATTGAAAACAAACAAACAAACAAACTAACTAAAAATGACCAAATAATTGCCATTCAATTCTAACTTGAATTCAGAATTTTTTTTTTATTAAATATTTTTGTTTTAGTATTTATTTTTTTTATTGACCCTAATCATCTCCCCTATTATAATTAAATGTAACCCATCATCAAACAGCATTTCAAAAACTAAGTGATTGAAATAGGTCATTCCATTTAATGAGTTTGAGCTTTAATTTCTAAAATAGGCAACAAAAGAATTAACTTTTAGTTAATATTGTAGTATTTTGGGATTTGCCTCAGGGTAGTTGATCATTTATGTACTGTGATTTCTAATACAAATATGTCACACACCCTTATTGTTTGGATGGTTCCTGGTGACTTTGTCATTTTATTTTCCTTGTTAAATTAAAACATTTAAGCAAATATAGTTGTTTCATCTAATGTCATTTATTTTCATTTCGGATTTTTCACCTGTAATGTAATGTTTTTATTTTCCTACAATCTTATAGTGTAGCAAATCAGCTTTTTTTTCCCCAAACATATCTTTTCACAGGAGTCAAAACACAGATCTACAAACATAAAAGGCAGCAAAAGTTGGCTGAGGCCTCAGTTGACAAGCCGCAATTATTTTGTGCTCTGAAGTTGGAAATTAAAGTCAAAAAATTCAAATAGATCTCCCCCTGCAGTCTAAATTTCTACATAGAAATTGGAAGTTCAAGACCAAGATTGCGGCGCGAGTACATCGCAAGGCTGACAGTCACTCCAGATCCCTTAGTTATCCTGAACTTGCTGCTATTGCACTTCTGGTTAGACCTAAACTGCATTTCATTGCCTTGTACCTGTGCAATGACAATAAAGTTCAATCTAATCTAATCTAAGTTCCTCTGAACAGATGCAACTTTCAAATCCAACATGGTTACCCCACATTTATGAAAGTGTTGAACTGTTAGCCAACTCCTCCAATGGCTTTTAACCCAGTAAACCTCTGCCTACTACCACTACTATTGTCTTTGAGTAAATATGTTCCTCTTTTCTGCAAATGCAGACCATGCACACATTTTTGCACTCTTAATGTCAATAGTATCACTACAAAAAACTGCATATTCTACTGTTTTTTCACTTTATGGGTAAAGCACTCTCAACATGGATCTGACGTCTTTCTCAGGTCAAGGGTCAGACTCATGCGGTATTTTATCAAGAGAAATATTTATAGGATCTCAACTACTGCATCTGTCACCTCTACAGATTGTCTGGTCTGGCAGAAAATGCACAAACCCACGCCTGCATCGTCACATCTCTGTTATGTTGACTCAGCTGGGCGCCGTAGTGCCTGATGTGGCTCCTCCTTGGTGATTAGTTGGCTTTAAATGCAACGGTGCAGCTTCCTTGATGTCGATTCGTTCTCACCAAACACCGAAAGGGCATTCAAGGTGCAGCACCTGGCATCAATTCCAGCGCACAAAACCAGAAAGGCAGCATGAAAGTAATGGGCGTAGTAACAGAGAGAATAGGGGACACCCGGGAGAGGTAGAGCCCGGTGTGAGTTTGGTAGCAGCCCTATTGAAAGGCTATTAAAAGGTGTAATTTACATTCCCAGCCCCAAATAGACGAGGCTAATCTTTAACAAATGTAATACTATCTGTTTGAACCCATTATTTCAGATGGGTCTGAACTTCTGCAAGATTGAGATTTGTACCTTTATTATTCTTTTACTCTGAAAGAATTTGAGCACCTCAGAATCAAAAGTCCCTTTGCCAGCACAGTAACTCTGCAGCTTTTTGCTATTAAGGCCAGTAAAATAAGAAACAGGTGTTCCATGAAATCAAAAATGTGTATAGCAACAACAAAAACAGCCCAACGTAAGAACTTGTGTTAATCTGCAGCTCCAAACTCAAGCTCAGTAGCTGCTTTCTATCCCCCCCGATGTTCCCTATTAATTTACGAGTTCACCGAAACGACTGGCAGCAGGCCAAGCAAGTCAGACCCAGTCATGCATGTTTTAAGACGTGCAAAGTTCACCTTCAAAGGTTCCTTTTTGTAAAAAAAAAAACAACAACAACAAAAAACAGGCATAAGTGGATGAGCAGGGGTTTGCCTCAGTTGACTGACAGGTAATGAATTCACTCAGCTGTAATATTAATTTCTAATAAGAGCCAACGTTCCTGTGTGTTTTAACACTTCACTGGTTAAAATAGACCTCAAAACAATGAGAAAAATGTCAGAATAGAACGTCATAAACATGTTGGTTTAATAAGTTAAATGATAAAAAGATCGTTAGCAGTAGTCACAGGTTTCTCTTTACCTTCTGTAACAGCTAAAAACTCAAATATACTGTATTGAGATTATATATAATAGAAGATCTCAACATTTGTTAAGGAGAAGGAATGGATGCTGGATATTTTTAAAAGTTTTCTACCAAAAAATAAAAATTTCAGTCTACTTTACATAGAATATACTGCCTTTACTAGGCACCAAATGTACCTGTGTGTAACCAATCCTTAGTATAAACCTGATTGTCTTGTGTGCTTCCAAGGAGACAGTTTGAGGAGAAAGTTGGGAAAAGCATTACAGCAGACTTAAGTTATGGAATAACATTTGAACATCACATAGCTCCGTTTAATCCATTCCTGGAAAAAAAAAAAAAGAGAGCATGGCACAACTGAGAGACCTAACAAGAAATTATGGACAGCCTAAGCTGACAGGCCCAGCATGGAGATATTTAATTAGTAAAGCATGCAAGGGGCCTCGTTTAATCTAGAGATCCACAGTTGGAACAAGCGAAATATTAGCAGGACAGCTATTTTTCTTAAACTCCACATATTTGCTTTTTTATTGCAAGAAGAAAGCAAAATCCACCTCTTTGAAGAAATGAATAATTTAGTCATTTAAATTTTTGGCCTAAATTCAAAAAGACTTTGAGACTACAAGAAGATGGAAGGAGAAAAATAAAGATGTCCAAAATCTGCCAAAATTGCACATTAAATAAGTTTTAAAAAATAAATGCATGCAACTACTCTCATTCACATTTCAAAAGTTTAATCTGTGCAGATTTAACGACATGAGTCCCCCAATATACCACAAGCATACGTTCATCCTCCTTCTCTCTTGCTTTTCATGCGCCTATAGATTATATGTGGATCTGTTTCTGTATGATCATATCAACTTTTGTCATTTTAAGGGAAGAATAAACCAGAGAAAGTAAACCACCTGTGATTGTCTACTTTTCAAGAAATCCTAGCTCTTCAGACACTATTGTTTTCTTCCTGGTTGTAGCTATTAGCAGTTGCAAAGCATCCTCAGCCTAATAACTATTTTTCTCTTCAAGAGTTGAATTCTGACTTCACATGAAAAAGCCATCTTTGTCTTTTGCTGACAGCTTTTAAAAAACGCAATGCTCGACATAAAAGAGAAAACAAAAGCTTAATGGTTAATAATCTGATTAGAAATTTGAATATCTGCTTTCAACCATAAGTGTTCATTTAATCACCACTTCACCTCAACAGTGAGGCTAACATTACCTTAGCTCATAAGAATTTTGAAAATGTAAGTTTTTAGAGCTACTGCTCTCAGAACACATTCATGACTGTGTTAATTCAATTCAGTTTATTTATATAGCGCCAATTCACAGCACAGCACAAGGCACCGGATCATACAGTCAAATTGATTCAAAGGTTCTATCTAAGCAAAACCAGTTGATTGCATCGACTCATTGACTGGAAGGCAATCCCTCACACTAAGCATGCTTGTAGCGACAGTAGAGAGGAAAAAATCCCTTTCAACAGGAAGAAACCTCCAGCAGAACCAGCTCAGTGTTGGCGTCCATCTGCTGAGGCTGACTGGGGTTCAAGAAGACAGAAGCAGAGATACGTCGTAAATGTTAAGCCAAGTTATTTAATAATGACTTCAATTAACCAATTTTAACTCTTTAAAACAACAGCAATTATCCTGAAGAGGCTTTGCTAACGTTACTAGCACAAACGGGAAAAAATAGGAATTTCCCTATCCTTACCCACTACTCTATTTGTGCATGCCCGTGAAGGGTCGGCCATACTAAGTCCCATCTGAAACCAATTATATATGAGCGAGAGAGTGGCTTATAAGGCCATCCATTATAAATGGTTATAAAGTTCTGCATATTTGTCGCACACATTCACTGAGTAAAGAAATATGATAGCTGAAAACTCCCAAAAATGTGGGGCCTATTTAGTTATGTCTTTGGTCTAATAGAGAAGCCTTGATTTTTATCATAAACTAGAAAAGTACTCGGAGAGCACAGACCTGCGCCAAGTATCAAATTCAGCCCCAAATTGTGATTCGCACCTATAGCTAAAACTCACTCTTGATCTGGATCATTACCAAATTGAAATTCATAGTTTTTTGGCATGAGGCAGACCTCTGGTTGAGGAAGAAAAAAATTAAGTTTGATCCTGCTAACAGACCAACAATATTCTATATTCTTAGACTTAGAAAGATTTTATTTAGTCATTTTGTACACACAAGTGTATACAAAAAGATTAAGGTTAGCAGCATTGATAAAAACACTGTGGTGGGAAAAAAAGTGATGTAAACATACGACTGTGTAGTGACAGTTCCAACATTCAGGGTTATTTTATTATTATTTATTTTATAACCCATTTTATTATATTTAGCAGTGTAATGGCAGTGAGTAAGAAACTTCTGGAATCTCCTGGACCTGCATCTAATGCTTCGAAGTCCTTTTGATCAGTGAGGTGGTGTTTACATTCCAGGTGAGGGTGTCTGTGATGTGCACCCCCAGGAATTTTGTGCTGCTGACCACCTCTACAGCTGAGCTGTTAATGACCAGTGGAGCGTGGTTAGGCCGGTTCTTCCTGAAGTCAACGATGATCTCCTTCGTCTTCTCCACGCTTAGGATCAGGCTGTTATCTCTGCACCAGTCCACCAGCTGCTCCACCTCCTCTCTGTAGTCCAGGTCGTTGTCGTCTCTGATGTGGTCCACCACAGTGGTGTCGTCTGAAAACTTCACGATGTGATTGGTGGTGAACCTGGGGACGCAGTCATGTGTCATCAGGGTTAACAGCGGGGGGGCCAGGACACAGCTCTGAGGGGAGCCTGTGCTTAGGATGATGACGACAGAGGTGTTCTGTCCAACCCGGACTGACTGAGGTCTGTTGGT
The DNA here is from genome assembly GCA_030533445.1 of Cyprinodon diabolis. Taxonomy (NCBI): domain Eukaryota; kingdom Metazoa; phylum Chordata; class Actinopteri; order Cyprinodontiformes; family Cyprinodontidae; genus Cyprinodon; species Cyprinodon diabolis. Next base: position 10,345,438 of record CM060073.1, read on the forward strand.
GAGGAAGTCTAGGAGCCAATTTCGAAGGGTTGTATTAAAGCCCAGCTGTTTCAGTTTTCCCATTAGTTGGTGTGGGATGATGGTGTTGAAAGCTGAACTGAAGTCCAGGAACAGCATCTGCACGTGGGTGTTCTTCTCCTCAGGGTGTGCCAGGCTCAGGTGGAGAGCAGCAGAGATGGCGTCCTCAGGGGAGCGGTTTTGTCAGTAGGCAAACTAGAACGGGTCGAATGTTGGCGGCAGACTGGAGACGATGTGTTCTTTAACCAGCCTTTCGAAGCACTTCATCATGATGGAGTGCGACAGGCTGGTAATCATTGAGTGAGTTGACCTGAGGCTTCTTTGGGACCGGAATAATGGTGGCTGACTTAAAGCATGCTGGGACGACGTATCGGTCCAGCGAGGTGTCAAAGATGTCTGTGAGGACTCAAGCCAGCTGATCTGCACACTCCTTATACACCCGCCCAGGTTTGGGTATGTTATCTGGCCCTGGGGCCTTCCTCGGGTTGACTTTCCTCAGAGTTTTTCTCACTTCAGCTACGTCCAGGTTTAGTGTCTCCTTCCCCTGGTGTGGAGCGGCTTTCACTGCTGGAGAGCTGTTTAGTGCCTCAAACCTTCCAAAGAAGTTGTTCAGTTCATTTAGGAAGTCAGTGTTTGCTGCATCTACCGGGGGGGAGTGTGTTGTAGTCCGTGATCATCCGAATGCCTTTCCACATCCTCCTGGTGTTGCTGGCATTGTGGAAAAGACCCTGGATCTTCTGGCTGTGGTTCTGCTTGACTGATCTGATGGCACGCTCTGTTCTCAGTGTCTCCTTATCACCAGACTTAAAAGCTGAGTTCTGTGCTTTTATTGATTTCTGAACCTCTCCATTTATCCAGGGTGGTTTGTTGGCCCGGGTGGTGATGTTCTTTTTGATGCTGACGTCCTTATTGCATTTGTTGATGTAGGCTGACACAGTTGTGGCATACTCATCATTATTTAATAAGTTGTTATAGGTTGCTGCAGCCTTGTGCTTTTTTCTTTCGTAAAATACCTTCAGATAGTCCGATGCTCAGCTGTGGGGATGCTTCAAAGTGTAGTTAGTAGGGAGAGGGAGTAGCCACTGATTGGAAAGGCCAATTGTCAAGAGTTGGGATTTCCTGAAAAGTAGCCAATCACAGGTTGTTTGTTTTCTCGGCTTGGTTTCAACCTTCAAAGTGACAACAGTTTAAATTAGAGCGCAGAAATGGGTCGCACGCAAGTAGGAGAGAATTTACAGGCGCATAAAAAGCAAGCGCAGAGAAGGAGCATGGAGTCATTCTTGGGTGCAATTCTTGCCATAGTTAAGTCACATAGGTGGACGTAGTTTATCTTACAGCAGGATTAGGATGGTTTAAAAGGAAATGTATCCATTTTCCTGTGTAGGAATGATCTATTCAAGCCCAGATCCAATAGAGAAAACTGGGCTGTCAATGAGAGGTGGCAGTCTGCAGTGCTGGGGCCCCCCAGGGCACCGTTCCGTCTCCGTTTTATCTTCACCCTCTAAACCTCAGACTTCACCTCCAACACGGACAGCTGCCATCTTCAGAAGTTCTCAGATGACTCGGCCATTGTAGGCTGTTTCTGAGGGGAACGAGCTGGAGTATCGATCTGGTGTGAGAAGGTCCACCTGGGTCTTAACACCAGTAAGACTTAGGGGATGGTGATAGACTCCAGGAGAAGCCTGGCAGGACATAGAAACTGTGTAGACTTTCATATACCTGGGAGTTCACCTCAATGATAACTGGACTGGTCTCATAACACTGATAGCTTGTATAAGAAGGGTCAGAGCTGCCCCCACCTCCTGAGGAGGCTGAGGTCCTTAGGAGTGAGCAGGCCCCTGCTTAAAACCTTCTATGACTCTGGACTCAGTGGAGGAAGTAGCTGAGAGGAACGTGCTGTCCAAGCTTACATCCATCATGGACAACACCTTCCACCTTCTGCACCAGAGTGTAGAAGAGCTGAGCTTTTAATGAAAGACATTTACACAGCTTTTTGACTATTGAGCCAATGTAACAAGTAAATTTCTCCACTGTAAGATCAATAAATCAATCAATAGAAACTGTTGTAAACGGAGTCCATCTAATTTTACAAGGGCTATTCTTTCCTGCTGAGAATAGTCGTAAATAAATGTTGTAAAAGCATGCAGGCCTTTTAGATTTTCACATGAAAATAAATTTAAAAACCATGTATCATTTTTCTCCCATTTTCCAATTATGCACCACTTAGTGTCGGTCTGTCACACAAAATCCCAATAAACACATTAAAACTTGTGGTTGTAACTGTCAAAATAAGCCAATGTTAGAATAATACTGACTCTCCTCTGTTTATAAAAATATAGTCTGGTTAGAGCTTGTTATCACATATCATAAAGTCTAAAATTCTACCAGGAAAAATGTAATAACAGCTCAGTAACAGCCAATATAAGAGGGGCTGGAGAACCGCTAGAACATTTGTGCGAAACCAAGAGTGCGGTGCATCTTGCTTCATCGTTCAATGCCAACAACAGACCAGCTACTGAGTGAGATAGCCACAGGTATGTGGGAGTTATAATACTGAAAGCTAATGAAGGTGATTACAGTGCCAGAAAAAGCTTTCATTTCAGCACAGCTAGATGGGACTGTATCCATTTTTACATTTCTGGTCAAATTGTGAACATCGCAGTGGTTTTTCTTCCAGCAGGAGCTCTATTAAAATGCTTTCTCACAGATCTGTCTTTAATTAGCACTTGAACTGATTTGGTTATTCATCTTTTCCAGGCCCAAACTGTGTCCAAAAAGAGCCAGTTCCTCCACCTCCGGCAACTCTGAGGTATAGAAACAACTTCCGTTTAACACAAAAAATGTTTTTTCTTTTTTCTCAGAATGTCCTGTATGCTAAATATGATCCTTTTACAAAATTTGGGCTGAGGATACACAAAGAATAGAATAAACAGTCACTTTTCCTTAGTTGAACTGCGTGGAAAACATAACCAGACTGTTAAATCCATAAAATTGGAGTCAGGGGCTCCATATTAAGTGCTGATTATAAGAGACTCCATAGGGAGTGAGAGGCGGACCTTGTCTTGTTTAAATCTCTGACGTCAAGGCGCCTGTTGTTTTCCTTTTCCATAGCAGTGCGTGTAGTGAAAGAATTTGTGGGATGCCTATGAGTCTGGCAGGGCATTTGAAAAGATTTTGAGATTACTTGCTATTGACAAGTCTATTTCTCCTTATAAGCTAATTTTTTCCTGTACTATTTTCAAGTCTTGTTTATCTAAAGTCTGTGTTTATAAAGGGGATCATATGTTGGCTGGTTTGAATATATTCAATTTTCCTACATCATCCCTGTTTGTTTTCACCTCATGAGACTTATCCCCTACCTGCACCCTTGTCTTTGCTGTCTTATTCACTGGTCAGACATTCCTCTAAAACGGAGGTTTATCCGGGATCACTGAACATTTTTTTAATATATTTCACTACTGTGGCCTACACTGCTTCTTTCTGTAGATCTAACTCATGCACTCCCCACTGAGCTGAACCAACTCGGGTTCACTCCAGGTCACAGATTTACAACAAAGGCTGTTTGGTAATATTTGTAAGGCCAGCTTTAAAGCCTTATTATCTTTACCTGTTTTCTTTGTTTCGCTGTTCAACTTTTAAGATCAAAGGAGAATACAACAAACCAATTAAAATATATAAAAAAAAATACATAAAACATGTATTCTATTTATGTCCTATTTAAAGATGAATATGATAATTTTATGGAGTGAATTTTTTTTATTATTGTTGCAAAGAACACATTTTGAAACAAAAATACTATTCAGAAATTGAGCTTTGTAGAACTTTTTATTTAAAAAAGGTTTTGATAGCAACTTTGCAGATTTTATATTTTTTCTGATTACGGTATTTTATTTTATATTTTTTCATAGTTGTTTTTTGAATTTCTCTTCTTCAGATTGAATTTTATGAATTGCGTTCTTTTCAAATTGTGTTTTACAATTTAAAAATAAAGTTCTTTCCTTTAGAGTAAGGAGCCAAGATGCATTACTCTTGGTCTGATGGATGTTTGCAACAGCACTTTTATTTATCAATGTGGGCTTAAAGTGAAGAGAATTTGATTGTTAAAACACAACTTGAAAAGAACCCGACTATGGGTTGCGGTAGTGGTGCAGGGGTTAAGTGTGCGACCCATGTGCAGAGGCTTTGGTCCTCTAACGCAGCCCTCGCAGGGTTGAGTCCTGGCCTGTTGACCTTTGCTTCCCCCACTCTCTAATCCTATTTCCTGTCTGCTTACATAGAAAAATAAAACTGATAAAATAAAGCCCACTAGAGACTAAAACATAATCAGAAAAGAGCTGGATTTGTAAGAAACTTAAAGCTATTGTGGTGAATTTTAGTGAATTTTTTTTAAAGATCCGCCCTCTCCAGTTCTTAAAAAATGCGCGTGCAAGAGCATGCACAAGCCCATTTCTCCTTGTACACGCCCTGTTTAAAATGTGCTGTTCTTATAGCTCATATAAGCTTATTGTGACTACATAAAGCAGGGCCTTTATAGTCAACTCAGTTAACTGACCATTTGGACAGATGATCACTGCTTTTTGCTCCGTTGGTCACGTAACTTCTCCTCCACTGCGCGGTGCCTGCTCCATCTTTTTTATGAGTCGCCGCTGTCGGGTAGCTACCATGATGCTTTGCAAGGAGAGCTCTCCCACTGATCTCTATTTATTCACTGGAATGCTGATTGCCTGAAAAAGTGAAGCCGCCGTCAGTCATGCTGGTACTCCCCACTACCAAAATCTCTACATGTTTAGCAATGGCTGCAAAAACAAGCAGTTGCTGGCAGTGGGAAGTCGTTCCACTTGTAATTTCACAGTCAGTGGATGTACTAACCAAGAAAATCCATATATAGGCTGACGTGTCGTATAGTATAGTATAGTATAGTATAGTATAGTATGTAGCGTAACATTGGTCTGGCTATCTCAGACTGATTTAAAGACATTGACTAAATTAGCCATTGACAATGTGTCTAACGTTAGAGAATAGTAAGTAGAGTAAATAGAAAGTAATTCATATTGAAATGTTAATGTAGAAACTCTTTATTAAGTGGATGATGTTGCATTCCTGTAGTGTTTCTTGTATATCTCATTTGAAAAAGTTATGTGATGATATATATTGCATCTAAAATAACAAAGCTTAGCCATGCAAGACGACGAGTTTCATTTAAAATGATGGTAAAAACATTCTGAGGACAAAAGATAGAAAAGCTGTTTATTTACAATCTATACTATAGAACAGTCAACTGTGATCTCAGATCAGACGAGTCAAACCACTGAATTTAGAGCCCAGCGCCGAATCGCTGTCCAGCTGGTGGGCGTCGACTGCTGGAGTCAAGTTCAACTAAACCAAGACTAAGAAGAGACTTAGGACACTCAGGGAGGAGAGACCCAGACCAAACCAATGACCGATAGTTTTCAAGACTGTTGCTAAACTCATAACAAAGTAGTTATTGCTTAGATAATCTGGGACATTTTATCAGCAAGTTAATGTATAACTGAGCTTTTGATTGATAGAAGTGTAAGAGTTGCATTAATTGGAACTTTTAACTAATCAATCCCTGTGAGACAATGGATCAGCCATCTGTGATCTGATCGGAACCCTTCGGAAAATCCCTTATAGGAATTCAAATAGGTGGTTGAAGAATAGAAATTATCTGGCAGTATGTATCTATATGTAGTAGGCTGTAATTCTTCAACAATACAACAAGTAGCTGGTGTCTGGCTGTGAATTAGTTTTCTGCAGTGTCATAACAGCTGAAGGTTGCTTATTTTGAGACTGCTGGAGTAATTTAAAGTGGTCTTTGATTTAAGGAAACCACTCATAATGTGACGTTGCCCATGTTTAATTTGGTTATTGCAAGCTGCTACTACGATCTTTATTTTGCCAATAAATGTCTTGCACTGCAGAATTGATGATCGTTGCTGCTTTTATCAAGCTATCTTTAGCATCTTTTTTAGCTCAGTATAGTTATTACCTCTTTTGGCATTCGCTTGTGTAAACATCAGATATAAATGTAGTCATACCTAAATGGTTAGATACTGAAAGTTCAGAAGGATCAAATAGAGCAACTGTGCTCTAAGACTTACTTGAACTTCACTCTGGTTAAAGTTCCTTCATTGTGTAATTTCTGCTTTCCTTAAATTCAAAAACTGTCTCAAAGATGGCTATGAGTTGATGTTTTGTTGATGCATCCTTTTTTTAAATTAAAGGAGCAAAATAAGCAGCAACCAGCAAAGGTGATTTGTTATAGTATTGACAAACTGTCTGTCAAAAGATTTAGCACACTCCTTTTTTTTTTTTTTTTTTTTTTTTTTTTTTTCCTGCAGCCACAACTTCCACACCGAAGAGTGTTATGAATGTTTCCTGCTAGCTGTAATGTATGGCATGTTCAAAATAAAAATAAATCATATTTTTCATCTTTCCAACTGGACAGCCACTGGTCAGGGCAGGTCAGGTTAAAATTGCCAGGTTATTTATTGGCACAGACTACCCATTATTATTATTATTTTTTTTTTTTTGTGTGAAAATAAACCACATTACTGAAGTTGCTTTTGGCATTAAAATGAAAAATGTCTAATAATCTGTGTGCATTGTGTTTTAGATTGCAGAGGGAGCCCAGAGCACAGCTGCAGAGTTCAGTGAGCTTCAGCTGATGGCTGAGAATCAGGCTGTTCTACAGACGCCTATGGAGACGGACGACAGCAGCCAGCCACATGCAGGTCGGGAGGTGACACACTAATACAGATGCATGTATTCCCACTTTATGGAATCCTTAATGTCTGATCAACTACACACCGTTTGGTTCATTTAATTTTCCAGCAAGTTGAGGGACCTTTAAAAGCATGCTATCGTGGGTGTCCATTTAGGTTTATGAAAATCCCTTTATTGATTGGAAAATTCATTCTGTGCATTTAACCCATCCCATGAGGAGCAGTGGGCTGCCATTGTGTGGCTCCCAGGGAGCAGTGTGGGGTTTAAGGGCTGTGCTCAGGAACCCAGAGTGGCGGCTGTGGGGATCGAACCGGGTACCTGCAACCGCACTGCTCTAACCACTAGGCCAACATGCTCCATTTATCCACACCACCATGTGATAGCTGGAATATTTTCAGGAATGATAATAATACCATCAGGCATATAAATCCTTCATTTGGTAATTTCTTTAAGCAGAAAGCCGAAGATCAGTGCACTCATTCAGAAGTGGAGATGTAATTCTTAGAAAAATGTGTCAGGGTGGATTAGAAGATGTTCCAGAATAGCCGTGTGGGAATAGATTATCTGCTTCAAATATGTCCTCTTTCTGTGGTTGATTTTTTTTCACATAACTTACTTAACTTCACATGAACTCCACCAGAACACCCACCAATATATCCTGATACTTGAAATGAATGTAGCTGCAAAATCTCCAATAAATAGTAATCAGCTGTTTAAAAACAATGAATAAAATACCTGCTGTGCCACAGGTTAAGCATCCAAATGCTTCTAAAGAGAAAGAGTAACATAACTATTTATTGATTTATATGTTAATTTTTGTAAAGGAAAATTAGAAAAGATTTAAGTGTTAATCCACGACTCCATGTTTCCTGTGATTAATACGAGTTCCATAAAACACTTTCTATAATAGGAAAGAAATCTGAAAATGTCACAGATATAAAAAGTTAAAAGAAAGTGGAAAAATTAAAGACATGTACGAGGCGTGTCTGTTTCTCTAGCTAGAACAGTGAGTAAAATTTTAAGCTAGGCCAATGCTAGAGCTATTATATTTAATATAACTCAATATTTCTACTCAAAATATATCTTTTGTTCTTGTTTTTTTTGCAGATAAAACTTACACAAAAATAAAACTGCTTTAAAAAAAAATAAACTCATAACTTTTATTATTTTCTCATTAAATGTGTCGATTAGTTGCCCATTTTTCTATTAGCACAGCTTGCAAAGCGTGTTGCGAGGGACTCCCGCCAACGCAGTTCCTCCTTTAATATTATAGCTGTTCTAGAAATCTAAGACTTGCTAGTTTAATATAATAATGTTCATAGTTAAGAATACAGTTTAGTTAACTTTGTTTATGAAAATGAGCTTTGTTTAATGGTCAAATCACAGGCGGAGGAACCATAATGCAGGCAGAACTGACTCAGGTTGAGGTTCTTGTGGCATTTAAGCCCTGCTATGGTGTCTAATGGGTTTTTTTCTTTTTGTTTTTCTGTAGTCACTGCTGACGGTGATGGATCCCAGAATGTAGAAGCTGATCTTTCCTGCAGCGGTTTGACTGAACTTGATCTTGGTGCAGATGAAGTTTTCTTTGCATCATCAGCTGTCAGCCCAAACCGGCTACCGTTCTATCCTCAGGCTGTAAGAACCTCTCTGATGCAACTTAACCTTTAATAGCAATAACCAGGGTACTTGGCAAAACAATTCAATTCACACTTGAGAAAAAAAAATATGCATGACTTAAACATTTTTTAATTAATAAAAAAATATATCCAAATATAGCATAATTCAGTATTCAGCTTAAAGGTCAATTTTCATTAGAAGTAATTTAGCATGTTATGGTCAGCTTTTCCTATGGAGTCATATTTCTGCCAAAATTGCAAATATGCAATGAATACTCATAAAAGATGTTTTATTTAAAATGTTAGATACATAAGTATATGCTCCTTCGCTGCATATGTGGTTTGCTTTTATGCTCCTGTAGCTTCTCTTCTAGTCACATTTATATCTCTTTGTGGAGAAAGTAATACCACATGTGACTGGCTAATTTTCAGGAAAGCAAACCACAGATGCAGAGAGAAAGCATGCACTTATGGGTGTGACCTTTTGGGTCTCATTGTTCTGATTCCACATGGGTAAAAATTTCAAAATGTCAGGGACCAAGCAGTCAGGCAAAGGACAAAGGCGTAGAAAAAATATCATCCATCTATTCTTCCAAAGTATTTACAAACAAAAAACTGAAAATTCAGAAAAAATTTTTCCCAAAAGAAGATATCAACCAAGACAAAGGATAACAAACCAGAACTTACCTCTCACAATGAACATGGGGTGTTTAAAAACATAGACTAGCCTACAAACAACAAGGAGAGGAGGAAGAAAACTTCAGACAAACAATAAATAAAGCTGGGCAACTAAGTCAAAACTACAACACAAATATGAAAGTAAGACATTCAAACACCAAAATGTATTTTAGAACAGCGGACCTTTGAGGGTTTGACAGATTCTCCAGAGTTAAGTCCCCCAGTGTCAGCTGCTTAATGGTTTCCTTGTGTTCCACCATATTTGCTCCTCCCGCTAGTTCTTTCAGCCTCAGCAAAAGAAAAACAGTTAGTGATCTTGAAAAACTTTTTATAGGGTGTTTACTAAATGTGTTCACCCATATTAGCAAACATCCTACAATAAATATGCTGTGTGAAACAAACATTAAAATGCTGACTCTGAAATAGTTAAAGAAACCTCCACAGGTTGTAGTTTACATGCATGTTTTAAATGTAACTGCTTGTATATTTATTACACTACTATAAGTATCTGTTTTTTAACCCTTGCTGAATGAGAGACACAGCATGATACTGCCAGCACCATATTTCATAGTAGGAATGTTATGTTAAGGGCAACATGCAGTGTTTTTTTTTTTCTCCATTTTCAGGTGGACTCACCTCTAATGGTTTTTGCACTTTTGATATTTTTACTATGGGTTTCTAATCTGATGTGATGTAAATGAATTGAGAGGATTTGAATAGATTTGCAAGTCACTCTACTTAGAAGATGGCATGCTCTTTAAAAGGTTCTCTATGTAGGCCTATAGCAAGCATCCAAGGTAATCACAAGGAACTTTATCTGTTTTAGTCAAGAGCAAGAAACAGATTTGATTCCAGTGTAGGAATCATACTCTTATTTTTTCAACCCTTGATCCCTTTGCTTCTTGTGGCACCAGCCCGTTAGCAGTGGTTCTTCAATGTGAAATGATGAGAATAGTGCTGAACACTATCTGCTAAAAAGGGGCGTGTTAACCTGAGATGGCATTGCTGTGAATTCCTCACGTTGCTGCCTCAGTTTGCACACTGGTTCAAAGGTTTTCTATGTTATTGTATCTTTAATGCTGTTAAGCTGAGAAAAAGTTTACATAATCCCATCAGGACACACTCACTCCCTGTTTCTTACCAGTATGTAGAGAAGATCCAAGAACTTCTGAACATCAGAGGCGTCAAAGCACTCACCTTTTTGAGTTTCCCCATAATGTTAAGAAAAACCCACTGTGACTGTACTACTGAACACAAGGTACAGTATGTAAACTATGAGGATATGAATGGGAAATGGGAATAATTAAAAGAGAGGAGGAGCTCCCCCCCTTTCTATTGTGCTCTTTTGGCATAAAACAACTCTGGCAGCTTTTTGAAGGACTGGCAGGCTTTTCTGCAGCCTCGGCTAATGGAGTATTATCTCCAGAGCCAGATTCCCAGCTCAAAGCGTGTGTGTATGTTGCTGTGTTGTGCCGCTGCACGCTTTGACACACAGTGTGTGGTCTGTCTGTGTGTGTCCTCAATACAAGCAACCATGTAAATAATGTTCGGTAAACGGTGGTACATCATTTAGCAGAAGCAATGCTGCAAAACGATCAGTTCATCTACATTTAGTTTACATGTTTATCCAAACTGGATCATTTTGAGTATTCCTGCGGCAAAGCTGACATTTTCTGCTCTCGGTAGTTTGTTACTCACAGTCTAACCATCGTCAGAATGTTCAACAGATTCTATTAATCTGTGCACCACCCGCCCCGAATTTTCTCCAGCTCAGTCTCTGATTGACTGCAGTAGCTGATCTCTAGCCTCGTGTCAAATGTAAAAGTTGCCATTGTGTTTGCAGGGCTTTACTGAGGAAAAGAACATTTTAATTAAAGCCCCGGTTAATTCTAGTCTAGACAAAGCTAGCTGCTTCAGACTCCGTGGGAAGGATTATTTCTCTCTGATGGCTGAAAACTCCTAAAACCTCCTTCCTCTTCTGATCAACAGCAGCTGACTGATCAAAAAATGATAAAGTGACCTTTGCACCTTTTCATCTGTTCACTGGATTCTAGTTCCTCCAGGAAAACCATACACAGGTTTATCAAAAATAGATGCTGCAGCCTTTAAATTCTTTATATTCCTGGGTTTTTAAATCTCAGGACATTATAAGATCTATAAGATGAAATCTACACATTCCACTACATCATTGTTTATTTAAAAGAGCAGGAAGCAAAAATGGGGCCACCTTTATTAGCAATTTAAAACACTTTTTTTATCTTGATAGTTTTAACAGCTCTTTATGCTGTTAGATTTTAAATTGGTCAGTCTGGATTGTTTCTTGATTCATTTCATTTTCACATATTCTGTTTTTCCCTTTCTCTTTGATTTTATATTTTCTTTAAAAAAAACACAATAGGCTTTTAAAGTTCTGAGCTTTTATTTTTAGTTGAGCAATTGATAATTCGATTTTTTTATTTTATTTATTTTTGTTGCATGCAGTGGTCGGTACATTCTAAATTGGGCTTCATCCCATTGATTGATTTATCTTTCTGTCTAGCATTAGGACACAGGTGTCAAAGTGGTTCCAGAAAGGGCCGTGTGGCTGCAGGTTTTCTTTGCAACCAAGCAATAGCACACAAGACTCCATTCATATCATCAAGTTATCATGTTCAGATTGGACTCCCTTGATGAGATGACTGGAGTCTGGTGTGCTACTGCTTGGTTGGAAAGAAAACCTGCAGCCACACGGCCCTCTCTGGAACCAGTTTGACACCCCTGCATTAGGAGAATATGTGACAGAGTTCTTTGGTCACCAGTAAAGTACTCAGGAAACGCATAGATCACGAGGATTACATGATTTTTTCAGAGCAAATTGATGTGTAAAATTCCCTTCAGCACTTTTTCCCGATTCTTCCCAGAATGTTATGCCTGTGTGATCCCCCATTTTACCACATACCCTCCATCATTTATCACTATCTGTAAGAACCTACATGGATTGGCTTAAGGTGAGGTGAAGGTATCTTTATGTTTGCAGAAAGTGTTAAGTATTTTGTTTTTAAATGGTTGGTTAATTGCTATCCAATTCAATTCAATGTATTTATATAGCGCCAACTCACAATGCAAGTCATCTCAAGGCACTTTACAGTTAAACCAGATCTTACAGTCAAATTGATACAAAGTTTTATATCTAAGGAAAACCAGTTGATTGCATCGACTCATTGACTCAAATACAATACCTCACACTAAGCATGCTTGTAGCGACAGTGGAGAGGAAAAACTCCCTTTTTACAGGAAGAAACCTCCACCAGAACCAGGCTCAGTGTGAGCGGCCATCTGCTGAGGCCGACTGGGGTTCAAGGAGACCGAAGCAGAGATACAAAAAGCAACTATAGAAGGCAGCCCCGTCCAGGAAACACACAGCCAGGCAGACGAGCTCTGAGCCAGTTCCCATGTCAGAGGATGAAGAGAGCACATCCAGCCAGTCACGGTCAGAGAAACAGGACTACACTGGAAAATAGGCCGATCTTCAGCATCTATCCACTAGTGATCAGCTCAGGTCTCAAAGGTCTTACTGTATAGTGATGTTAAAAACTCAACATTCCCTCTAATAAATATAGCCATTGACGTTTTATTCGCTTTAATAGTTTCTGATTTAGAGTCCATGCTTTCAGTGTGTTTGATACACATACTACCTAATTTAGTTATATCAGGGTTTGCAGGCTAAGAATAGAAACCGACTTGCTTTGTACAATACAGAAGGAGTTTTAAATTTGATTAAGTCCTTGATTTTCATTATGGGAGATTTTAAGAAAAGTGCATGGACAGTGATATAAAAACCGCAGGGCATTCGTCATAATGCTTTCATTTGATCTCATTTCCATTAAGGCAATCAAGTCAAAGTAGATGACAAAAATGGAGACTTTATCAGTGGTCTCATGCTCTCAATATTCAGCTTTCTGCAACAGAAAATGTTCCTCAGCAGAATCACAATGACTTAAACTATACATTTGTGGAACAACTGACATAGCTTTAAAAAATATCTAATATTTCTGAGTAGCTAAACAGAGGTCCTGTCTTTAAACTGGTAGTAAATATTTGGAAAGAATAAGGTGATTGTAAGGAGGCCTTGTAGCCTCTTGGTTGTAATGCTGTGTTTAAATCTGGGCAGTTGCTATGTTCAAAATGTTTCCCTCATAATCACTTCTCTTTTAAATTATCTTTGGATCTTTTTATTAGCAATATGGGCTGTTGCCATTTGTGTTCCCAATAGAAAACCTTGACACTTATCCTATCTGAAGGATGAAACAGCCTCAGTACCGTATCCTGGTCCTGAAAGTTTATTTCACTCTCTCACTGCCTGAATAAACTTTGGCCACATTTCCCTATATATGACATATATGAAAAGCTTAAATGGCTTCTTATAGTGCTGTGCTTGCTTTATTTCAAACAACATTTAACTCAATGACCATCTTCTTCACTGAAGAGTGTTTTAAGTCAGAGTGACCTGGTAGGGCGGGGGTGGTCAGTTCACAGATTGAAAGGGGATTAGATGTTTGGGTGTCCACTGAAAGGTCTGTTAGTAATGATCTGGTTGGTGAGTTTTAGTCAGTTAAAGTATACTAAAGTAAATTTTTTCCCGATATTTAAGGAAAGTCTATTTTTATCTTTGTTTTAAAGATTTTGTTTCCTCTCTGTTCAGTAAGTAAAGACTGCATGGATGTAAAACTTAAATTGTATTGGAATAATATTAGAAAGACATTTGTAGATCAGTCATAAAAGCGCTACTGTATTTTATCTAACAGTTTCTCTATAATTGGTGTGTTTTTAATTTTTTGTTTGTTTTTAAATCAAAATCTTTGCTGGGAGGACCCCCTGATCCGTATGTGCCTACAGCCTGTGCAATGTAAGGAACACAACTGTTAGCAGTTAGGTTTAGGATTAAAGTTTGAGTTGAGTTTAGGTTAAGGTTAGGGTGCACTAGCACTGGTTAGGTTTAGAGTTACTGCCAGGGTTAGGACACAGAACGGGTTGAAAAAGACTGAAAATCAATGGAAGTCAAGAGGATTTTAACACATGATGCTCACTGCATATGCAGCAAGATGAAAAAGTGTGTTTGTAATGTATTTGTTGCCTCGTGGGTGAAAAGGACCATTTCCTAAGAATGTCTAGCTACTTTGTGGGGACCAATAACCAGTCCCCATGAGCAGCCTCGAAATGGGTTCAACCCTGGTATTTTTCCATCTACACCAAATTTCGCCCAATTTGAACCAAAGTCTATTGATCTCTTAGGCCATAAATATAAAGAAAAACATTTTTACCCATAGACGGCCATCCTAACCTGCCAGATTGGGAAACATCCCAACCTGGCAACAATGAACGTAAGACAGGAAACGTTTGTCTTTAGATGAAAAACCCCATCATGCACCGCAACATATTTTTGCTAAATATTCAAACATAAATTCGCCAAATATAAGAGGAACATCGTAGTTTGGTTTAAAGAAAGCATTTTAGTATTATAAAATTTAGTTTGTTGCAAGGATTTTACAGTTTGAATAGGAGTTTACAGTTTGAAGAAATAGAAAATTACTCCATATGCCAACCGTCACAAGGATGTGGACATGGACAGGGCTATAAATACTGCATGCATCATTGAGGTATTTATCATTGTATTACTTCTTGAGCCCCTTGAGTTATTTACTGTCACAGGTAGGAGCCTCAGACAGAGAGTAAGTTGGAGTCGGAGTGATTAAAGAAGGGCCGGTCCTCGCAAACTGAAATTAGGACCGGCCCATCCGGCAAATGCCTGCTATCACAGATTACCAGTCCGAGCTTGCCCATAAAAAAAGTTTTCTTTTAGGGTCGGAGGCTGTACTTAGGACTGAGGTGTGAATTGGTAGTGGTTATGGGTCAGATCATAGAAACGAATGGAAGAAACGAATGGCAGATTTTGGCATATTTACTAACCTTCTGAGGACCAACAGACCTTGTAGGGATAAAAGACTCAAATCAAAATCAAATCAAATTTTATGTATATAGTGCTTTACAGCAACAACAGGAAGACCAAAGTGCTTTACAGAAAGAAAAACACAGCAAAAAATAAATTAATTCATAAGCATAAAACAATGTGTCCGAAGTATTAAAAGCCAGTTTAAATAAACAAGTCTTTAATCTGGACTTAAAAAGGTGCAGATCAGTGAGAACCCGCAGACCGAGGGGCAGGTTGTTCCACAGTTTAGGTGCGGTAACCACTAAGGAACGATCGTCCCATTGTTTATACCAGAACCTAGGGACGTCCAGAACCATCTGATCAGCAGACCGGAAGACTGGTCCTAATATATGGACCATTTTCTCTGACAATATTTAATCAAGAATCAAGGACCTCTCCCAAATGACTGACGGTGTTCTAAAAAAAACGAGATGTAGCAATGGTTCTTTTGCACCCTAAATACTATCATCCCTGGTTGTTACTCAACCAGAGATGCGTGCTTGATTTGCTGACAGTCTATCTGCTCGGTGCAGGTCAGTGACCTTGTCGCTGCAGTTGAGTGCTTAAGAATAAAGCCACCTCTGAAACGGAAGCTATTTATGTTGTGTGTTCAACCATATTTCAAATTTGTTTGTTTACAATCTCTGGGCAACTCTTGTCTTTTAACCTCTGTGCACCTATCTATTTTTTTCTTCTGCTTTCATAAATCCAAGCAGATAAAGATTTCTAAATGTGAAAAAAAGCCACATTGGCTTAATTCTGAGAGTCAGAGGGAGAGAATAACAGCTATCCTTTACTTTGAATAACCAAAAACCCAATGAATAATAACAGCAATTTACAATGAAGCAAAATAATTAGTGTAACTTCTTTATAACCAATGATGTTAAAACATTTAAGATATTTTAATGAAAACCTCCATCCCAGCTGGAAGTTTTAAAGCTAATTCTGCTTTAGCTCCATTTATCATTCCATTAACTCTGATCAGCTTCTCTTCCTCGGTTGAAGATAAGACTCCCCATAGCATGGTGCTGCCACCTCCCTGTTTTAATATGGGGATGGTTTTATTGAGAGGAGTAGGTGCTCTAGTCCTCAGTCCAGGTTTGACTATATCTGTTGACAAAATCTTAAAATAAGGTCATTCTTTTTTTCTACTTTGGTTTTTTAAATCTTGGATTGCATGACTAATGGTTCGTAAGAGATTTTCCTGTATGCTGTGGATCTCTTGGTCTTGATGATGCCTTTTGTTCTGTGAAGGTCTGAGAAAACATCAGTGAACAGTTATGTTTCTGCTGTACAATTAACTTGGCTAAATCTAGTACCAAATGCTATTTCTGTTAGTTAATTGTTCACACTTTTTTGGACACACATCTTATTGTTGGGTTACAGTTTAAATTGAGCCCCCAAAAAAACTAATTTATCCTATATATTTCAGATTTCAATTTATTTTTTATATCTGTCCTGTTTTTCAATATAGGACTGAGAATTGATGTCCCACTGCTGAATAATAGCCCCACAGATGTGCATTTACTTGTAAATTATCATGGCCGTTATCATAAGGTTCCACTTGTTAATTGTGTATGAAACATTCTTAGAAGTGGCGTTTGGAGGGTATCATATGCAATTGACATGGAGGTGGAAAGGGAGCGGGGATAAGAATTAAGGGGCGAGAGCCGAAGGGAGTGAAAGGGAATAAGAGAGAAAGAGGAAAATACAGAATAACTCACAGAAGTCTGCTTCCACCTATAAAAAACAAGGAAGAAAAGGGGGGGGGGGGGGGGGGGTACATTCATTAAAAAGCAAAACCTATGAAAGCTGAAGCTTAGAATTAAGCATAATTTTTTATCCGTGACCAAACACTCGCAGCATGAGTGTGGTTGTGCTGTAAGCCTTCCTTTAGCAAGACGATATGCTCAATAGCAGGCGTGAGGGGCCCCAGACCCACCCTACAAAGACCCCAGGGCTGACAGAGAGGAAGTTTTTACCTTAACAAGATGTTAAAAAAACTTCCATCCCACAAAGGTTCTTTATTTTGTGTTGATTCATTGCATAAAATCAAATAAATTAGATACTTCTTCGTAGTTGCAATATGGGAACATATGTAAAAGACTTCATGACTCGTACTCGTAAATATTCAAATTAAATAGGAACAATTTTCTCCTAGCACTTTTACAAATAAACTTTTTTTTTTCAGGAAGAGGAAGTATACATAGAATAAAAGTTTCTTACTGATATTCACCTTTAATTCCTATAGTTTGTGTTCACATAAAGTGTCCTAATGATTCATGTCTTTCTTAGCAGCGAGAGAGGTTTCTACGTCACAGTGACACCGGGCCCAGCCCTTCATGCGACTGGCCCTCAGTAGATGCTAACACCTCACCAACTGGTGGAACATCTGTTAAAGGAGGCAGCTGCTCAAGGCCGAGAGCATGGAGTGTACGCACCTTCCAGGACTTCCTCCCTCCGCTGCCGCAGCTTCACAAAAAGTGGTGCAGTTGGAACTCCACCAGTCCCTTTACCAAGCTGGTGGACGTCAGTACTTGAACCTTTGCTGTGACTGATAATCTGGTGGTTCAGTTGAATACTTTAAGTCAGCTATCCTTTATCTTATTTCAGGCCCCATCCAGTTTGGTCCCTGATTGCAGAGGAGGCGACAGCAGGAAGGTGTTCTCTGATGCTCACCTGGAGGCTCAGGCAGACACCAGTATCATCTCTGACTCCTCCATCAGCAACGCTTCCTATCCCCTCACACAGCCCGCACAAAGGCAGCGCCGCCTCAACTCCTCCAGCAACCTGCGTCGCTCCAGATTCACAGGAGCTTGTTTCGGCCTTCTCTCCGAGACAAAAGATCCGCTGAAGGGAAGCGGCATCCCCCCAGGCTGCCCCTCAGATCCCAGCCCTGGCTCCTCTTCGTGTCACATTGAGAGCAGGGCGGCTGGAAAAAGGCAGGATTTCCCAGGTGAGGAAGAGCACATCAGCGTGCCAGTGTTCGCCATCACTGAGGAAGAGGACAGGCAGCCACTGGTCTCAGCTCAACACCTGGAGCAGGCCTTTGCCCCGCCTGTGCAGAACGGACTGGTCAGAGCCAAATATGAGAATAACAGGCCTCCTGCAGGGAGCATCAGCCCCAAGAGGGTCAGGCCAGAGTGGAGGCCATGGGGGAGTCAGGTATCAGGAGGGGCTTTTACTGAGACAGATTCACTTCATAACAGCCAGCCCTGTTCTGTGACAAACCACATGTGACAAGATGCCAATGAGCAGAGACTGAGCCGACCAGATCTGGATTTCTGAACATTAGTGGCACTGCACAAATATATCCATAAACAACTCAACGTTTACAAATGCATCATACCCCATAGTCTCCTGTTGGTCAGTTTTGTTGGTTTTTTTCCAAGGCAAAGAAAAAACTACCAAGGCAAGGACTTTTTACAAGCAGGAACAACATCCCTTTATAACCTTTAGCTACTATATTTCAGCTGCTGCAATTTATCTGTTGATTTACGCTGTGGAGGGAAGCAAATTTCTGTCTCCATGTGTTTGTTTCTGATCAACTTAATGTTTATAGAGTTGCTTTTATCCACAAGTATTATGTAGGACATAGCCAATCCCTTTATATCACTACTGTATCAGTTTATATATACTCCTAACATTTATTCTGGATTATGAAAGGGAAATTAAAATACCATATTAAGTAAGAATAGTGACCAATATGTAGAGCAGACACTAGCACTTAAAAAGGAGTTGTTTATATATAAATAAAAGTTTAATAAACATGCTGCCGTTAACATGTTCTTAATTAGGCAAAAATACAACTTCTCTAGGATGTTCTCTCAAGACTCCTTAGAAAACCCATCTCAGGTGAATTTTGAGGAAACGCCAAGCTGTATGAAGGCAAAGGATGGCTCTTCCCATTTATTCGCTTTATCTCTACATTAATTTGGATGTTTTTCTCAAAAATAAAGAAAACCAATACAAGAGAAAGTGTCAAACTTCTGACCAGTAGTTCTAAGATGTTTGTTGGTATAATATGGCAAAGAAAAAAAATAAAGAGTGAAAATAAAGTCACAAGGAATACATTAAACAGCCCTGCATGTTTTAAATGTCTCCTCCAAAGTAAATGATTGGATTACAACCAAAAGGTAATTTAAATCAAGTTGAATCAGTAGAAATGATTTACAATCATAGAGTTGATCGTAAAATAGAACCTTTTATAATGAAGGAAAAATAAAAAAAAAACCAACCCAGACTTTCTGAGATTTACACATTTTAATATATTTAAATGAAAACGGCATACAATTCAATTTTTT